>OX596191.1:1200000-1800000 GCA_951394245.1 Cyclophora punctaria
CTGCCAAGGCCAAGACTGAGGTCCCCGGTTCAATTCTAGAGTCGAGCGAAAACATGTTTCCTAACAAACATGGTTCAAGTTTGAGATCACCAACGCTCATTTGGCAAGCGTGGTGATTATGCCTGATCCTCTCACTGTACTGATATCTTCAGTGAGATGAGAGGCCTTTGCCCAGCAGTGGGACACAGGCTAATACTTTACTTTACTTTTAAGATGACTATGTTGTCTTGTGACAAGAGCTGTCCTATGCATTACTATTCTCGGTATGTTATTCACCATTAATATAAAAGGTACCTACCATATCATTGTACCTTGGACACCCCACAGTACAAGAGTATAGAACTATGGACAAGTAGGTAAGTATTACCAATAATTATAGTAGGGTAAAATGACCAGTAACTACTAGTTACTTAAGTGGCTAGTTACTTTGACGCATGAATTTTATAAAAATAAGTTATATACTTAATTTAATTGTTATTCCAATAGTACTGTGGTTTTTTATGCCATACAGGGTTTTAAATGTAAAATAAAACATTCATTATTTAATATAAAAATAAACTGTAAGTCTTAATGTATAGAAAAACTTTTTAATCAGAAAGTCCTTTATTAGAACAGATATTCAGAATTTAGTTCAATTTATTTATATATTTTCAAGTGAAGTTACAATGACACAATATATATTGGCCAGTTATTGATTCATACCAGTATTCACTGTGTCACCTTTCAAACCGAGCACAATTAAATAAATAGACCAAAGTATTAAGTAATGATTGGAGACCTGCAATTGGCTGTTTTACTATTTAAATTATTAATGCTGTATTTGCTGTTAAAAAATAAATAAGATAAAAAAGTTGCTCCACTAAGTGTCTCGTCTGCTCTAGCACGGCTCAGTTATAGGTAGAGGTATCGCTGCGTTAGATGGCGGGTCTATCGGTAGCATTTGTCAGGAGCGGTCACTGAGAGCCGGCCGGAGTGGAGTAGAGTGGATACGACAGGAGAGACTTTGTTGATATTCGATTTTAATAATTATATGTACCTATCTATACTAATATTATAAAGCTGAAGAGTTTGTTTTGTTTGTTTGTTTGTTTGTTTGTTTAAACGCGCTAATCTCAGAAACTACTGAACCGATTTGAATAATTCTTTTTGTAATAGATAGCCACATTCAACGGGAAGGTTATAGGCTATTTTCATCCCGAAATTCCTCGGGAACGGGTACAACGCGGGTAAAACCGCGGGGCGCTGCTAGTAATATTATAAAGCTGTAGAGTTTGTTTGTTTGAACGCGCTAATCTCAGGAACTACTGGTCCGATTTGAAAAAATATTTTTGTAATGGATAGCCATATTCAACAGAAAGGTTATAGGCCAATTTATCGTAAACTACCCCCGTTGTTCCCGTTCCCGTGGGAATTTTGGGATAAAAATATTAACCTTTCCGTTGAATGTGGCTATGTATCACAAAAAGAATTATTCAAATCGGACTGCTATTTACAGAGATTAGCTCGAACATACAAACAAACAAACTGTACCTCTTTATAATATTAGTATAGATAACTCACTTAAAGATAATAAGGACTCGCTTCTCAGTCACAAGTGCTTATGAAAAGTCGGTTAAGATACTTCACTAGCTATGCGGTAAGATGGTTTATTCTACGACTAGCAGCGCCCCGCGGTTTCACCCGCGTTGTACCCGTTCCCGTAGGAATTTCGGGATGAAAAATAGCCTATAACCTTCCCGTTGAATGTGGCTATTTATTACAAAAAGAATTATTCAAATCGGTTCAGTAGTTTCTGAGATTAGCGCGTTTAAACAAACAAACAAAACAAACTCTTCAGCTTTATAATATTAGTATAGATCGTATCCGTACATTTCGCTTGCGGCGAGTTCAGCTGACCAACAAAACAACCGCCGAGCTGGCCGTCGGTCGTGTATTTTTTACTTGCCCTCTGCGACTGAGTTTGATTGAGCACTGCCTCGTCAGCGGTTAACCCGAACTGTTTAGAACAACCCTTTTATCAAGGGTCGTAAGTGGACGCGTGTGGAAAACTTTTATAAACGATTGATTTGTTCTATTTCACTTTTTGTTCACCCGTTTCAAATAAAGTTGTTTAAAGAGTTCTAATTATTTGATTATGGAATTGTTTGAAGACTGGTAGCGACATCTGTTGTTGAGTAGCGGAATGTTTGGTGACTTAACTTTTGTAGTGTTGCTGTTTCATACTAGATGGCGTTATATCATTTTTAACCGACTTCTAATTAAGATATTTTGAAATGGTCCCATATTTACTTTGATTAAATAAGTTTTTATAAATTTTGGCTGAAATATTTTTTTCTCTACTTTAATAAAAATGCCAGATACCTACTGCCATGCTGTGCGATTTTCTATAGGTATCGCTTACCGCGCCCACACGTGGTTCCACCCGCCTTGTGCCCGGGGAAATATCAGGATAAAAATGGCGTATACCTTACTTATTACCTTCCTCTTAAATGGAGCTTAAATCCATCCGTTACAAAAACAATGATTCGATAACTTATAGTTCCAGAGACGGCGCATTCATACAAACCAAATCCGACTCTTTAGCCTAATATAAATAAACTAGCAGCGCCCCGCGGTTTTACCCACGTTGTATCCATTCCTGTGGGAATTTCGGGATGAAAAATGTTACTCATGGATAATGTAGCTTTCGAATGGTGAATGAATTTTTAAAAACGGTCCAGTAGTTTTGAGCCTATTCATTACAACCAAACAAACAAAGTTTTCCTCTTTATAATATTAGTGTAGATTGAACCTTCCTCCAATCTCTGTTTATTAATCCTTCCGAGAAATCTAGAAATCTTCCTACAAATCTCCTAGAAATCTTCAGAGTCGAAGATATTGGAGCAAATTCACGAACAACTTCTTCATTTTTTGCAATCTGTCTTCGAATGTGCCTATAAACTAGTCAATTACCTTTTCTTGTTTCCTAAACATTGCACGTGATAAAAACAGTACATTATACTGTAAATGTAACAGAAAGTACAATTTACACTTTTCTTAGCTTATGAAGACCTAGCCGCGCCCCGTGGTCTCACTCGCATAGTTATAGTTCCAGTTCCCGCGGGAATTTCACGATGAAATTTATTCCATGTGTTATTCTGATGTATAACCTATATTACTAGGAAGTTTCACGCAAATCTGTTTTGTATTTTTTGCGTGAAAGCGTTACAAACAAACATCTATCCTCAGAAACTTTCGAATTTATTATAGAAGGATTTTTTATGCTTCCGTGCAGTGGTACACTGTCACATGCGACTAAAGTACCCGATTCAACTCCCGGGTCGAGTAAAGATTGTTTTAAAAAAAACCATCTTTAATCAATTTCTATGCTTAAATTCATAAACATCCATTCAGCTATAGACAGAATACAAAAAGATAAAACTTTACATACTCTGTTTAAAAAACACATTAACACTGTGTTCCGCAAGCAAATCCATAAACGAACACCAATATAGACCATTATCGGTTAAAGCATAATACCACATTTCTGTAGGTACTCTGATAATACCATACAATTTCCGCACCATACAATGGTTGTTAGTAAACATTCAAAATACCGCCAAACAATCTCTCCCATTAGATTGCACTCAACGATTGCACTCGAACCAGTAAGTTTAATCTGCTGATAAATACTAGAAAGAAACGAACCTAAAATGAGGACCTAATTCGGATTATTTTATAAGGTATGGATATTTTGTTTTTTGAAAAGTTTTAAAAGGTAATAAAAATAAATTAGGTTTGTAGAAGATGTCTTTAAGAATAAATTAATAGTTCTTTTTTAGGCAGTAACTGCCGACCGCAAACACCGCTACTGTTTTTTTTAAATCTCTGTAAAACTTCAAGCGCGTCACTGCTGCTTGCGGTCAGCAGTTGCTGCCTACTGCTGCCGTCGCTACCGAAAACAAACGTTTAGGCACAGGCATCCGAAACGAAATAAGTTCGTATATACAACAATAAATATACGTGGCTTATGTATAAATTATAAACCATAGAATAATGTACTTATAAGACTTGTAAAATGTCTCAAAACTATTGAAAGTTTTTCTGAGACTTAATTATGGATAGAATGATAGATAGTAATATAAGTAAAGCACATTCTGTGTTCAGAAGTAAACGATTGCCCAAGATCAACTATTAAATCAAATACTACCCAAGCTACTCAATTCACTAAGAGCACTCCAGCTTACTGGCTGTCCAGAATTCATTCAAATGGCTTTGGAGAATGTATTAAGGCCTGTATTGGCTACATAAGTATCATCAGTCATCACATCAATCGCCGTTTAACTAAAACACTGTTAAAAAGTTTTTGTCTCTTGCTCATTGGAGAATAGCTTGTTGGACACACCATTTGATAGCTAAAATGCTGTTAATCTTTTAGACTGACGAATAAAGCTGTTGGAATCGGCAGAGTCAATGAATAAGTATGAATCCGCGCTGATTCGTTTATTATACCTATGTACCTAATGATATAATTTTCAAGAATCTTATTTAAATACTCTGCCTTGTTACAGACTCAGATTGCAGTTCCAAAAATGGAAATCCTGTACCTCGTATTCCTTGTAACTCTTGGAGTACACAACATCAACAGTGTTATCCTCCGTAACAATGCATTGATGAACAAAATGGTGACCCAGTTCCAAGAAAAGGGATCACAACCTTCGGAAGAGAAGAAAGATCCGGACACTGTAAAGGCGAAGCTCCAAAATGTGTTATGCCATAACTTTCCATCAGTACCCTGCAATATGATCCTCAACGACGGCTCTTTGACAAGACTAATAGAAAAGTCAATACAGCAGATGAAACTCAAAGAAAAAAACATTGAAACTTCTACAGACTACGGCAAGATTTACGTCCCTCCAGCAGTGAACAGCGAAGACATATCCCACTTCGTTCAAGTCGAAGACACTTTCGATACCAAAAAGAATTCGAATAAAGTAAACAGCGTTCCAACGAATCGGTTTTTCAATCACGAAACGTACAGCAAGAAGAAAGTGTCCAAAACAGAAGTCTACAGCAACAGCAGGAATAAAATAAGAAAGTTCTACCCTCATAAAATCAAGTATAAGGACAAGAAACTGACCAAGGAGAGCAATGATGAAGACAAGGCATCGTTTTCGGTTGAATATCCCGCCGCGAATGACCAAAAAAGACGGTATACGTACAGAAATAATGACCCTGCTGTATGGAGGATTGATTACATGAAACATGGTGAACCTAGTATTAATATGTTTGGATTCGAGAGAGATCTAAAAGGGAAGCTGATGAAACAAGGCCCCGGAATAATAGTTAATGATAACTATATGCAACAATCAGCGAGAAAGGATGTGCTACACCCCGACGTTTACATAAAGAATAATTATGTAAGGAAATTGCCAGATTAAACGAATTAATTAAGTTATTAAAGTTTGATAAATGTGTTTCGATTTTAATGCGCCTTTCGAATTTCTGGCAGCAATCCAATTGTACAATGAGATGTAAAATAAAACGTAGTCATTTTTTCAGCCTGGACTGTGTCAAACGGTTGGCTATCGTAACAGACGATCGTTAAATAGTTAACGATTTATTACGCTGTTAAATATCTGTTAAAAGCGTTGTTACATTTTTCATAACTTAAATGACAATCTGTTAGAGTTATTAGAGTTATTCAGGCAGTAGAAACTAGAAAGCCACGATTTTTCATTTTCTTACATTCGGTTGGGACTAACATTTTGAGTTAACGTTTAATGGTACGTAAGCGTAAGCTGAATGAATCTAGTAGAAAAAAGAAGGTTTTACAAAATAAATTTTTCAACCTGCTGGACACATGGAAAATTTAAAAATTATAAAAAATAACTATACTTGTGTATTTCATGTATTGATGATGCTATAAACTTCAATTTGCTTAGCAGTATGTCCCACAGCTGAGCAAATTGAAGTTTATTATATTTAGTTTATATACGTACTTCACTACGTAGTATAAAACAAAGTTGCTTTCCGCTGTCTGTCTGTCCCTATATAGGTATGTTTAGATCTTTAAAACTATACACTGGATTTTGATGCACTTTTTTAAATAGATAGATTGATTCAAAAGGAAGGTTTAAAAGTATAAAATTCCCGACATTCACACGGGAACGGGCACAACCCGGGTAAGAACCGAGGAACATAATAAACTTATTTATGAAGTTAGTTAGTAACTAACGAATGGGCTCTAACTGCATGTTTTTTTGTAAACATAAGTGTGAAACAATACGAAAAACCTAACAATCTACAGTCAATACATAGAGGTACCATTCGCCATTCGGATTACTAAAAGGAATATTCGTTTAACTGAACACCAAATATAACCTATAGCAGCGCCCCGCGGTTTTACCCGCTTTTACCCGTTCCCGTTAGAATTTCGAGATGAAAAATAGCCTATAACCTTCCCGTTGAATGTGGCTATCTATTACAAAAAGAATTATTCAAATCCGACTAATAATTCCTGAGATTACCTCGAACATACAAACAAACAAACAAACTTACAAATTTCACCTCTTTATAATATTAGTATAGATGTACCCGTTCCCGCAGGAATTTCGCGATAAAAACTATGTCTATGTCCTTTCTCAGGCTCTGGACTAACTGTCTACCAAATTTCATTCAAATCGGTTCAGTAGTTTGGGCGTGAAAGCGTATCAGACAGACAGACAGAGTTACTTTCACATTTATAATATTAGTTAGGATTAGCAGCGCCCCGTGGTTTTACCCTCGTGGAGCCCTTTCCCTTGGGAATTTCGGGATAAAAAGTAGTCTATTATATAGTTTCTTTTTGTAATAGATAGCCACTTTCACCGGGAAGGTTATAGGCTATTTTTCATCCCGAAATTCCCACGAGAACGGGTACAACGCGGGTAAAACCGCGGGGCGCTGCTAGTAAGTCATAAACAGTATAAAAACAGCAATTTACCTTTCATTCAATCAACTCAAATCTTCTAACTACAAGAACTTTTATATTATTACTTTCTGCTACGGAACCCTTCATGGACGAGTCCGACTCGCACTTGGCCGCTTTTTTACGTCTGTTGAGATGAGGCTGACATTTTATGGTAACGTTTAGTGGTGAGTGAGCGTTAACTGAAACAAAACAACCCTAAACCAATTAACTTGCCCTTGATACTAACATCATTAACTTTCAAGCTAGTTTAGATATCCCCAAATAAAAACAACACTAAAACAATATTCACAGCTTACTTATTAGGTAGGTACCCAACTTAGCTAATTATACTATGTACTAGCAGCGCCCCGCGGTATTACCCGCGTTGTTCCCGTTCCCGTGGGAATTTCGGAATGAAAAGTAGCCTATAACCTTCACGTTGAATGTGGCTATCCATTACAAAAAGAATTTTTCAAATCGGTTCAGTAGTTTCTGAGATTAGCGCGTTTAAACAAACAAACAAACAAACAAAACAAACTCTTCAGCTTTATAATATTAGTATAGATATACTAATACCTATTGTAAAGCTGCACAGTGTGTTTGTTTGAACGGACTAATCTCAAGAAATGCTGGACTGATTTGAGAAATTCTTTTTGTAATGAATAGCCACATTCAACGGAAAGGTTATAGGCTACTTTTCATCCTGAAATTCCTACGGGAACGGATACAACGCCTTATAGAACTTTCCACATAGATATTTACGTTGAACCCGATTTAAATAATATTTATTTGTATTTGTAATGGTGTGCCACTTTCAACAAGAAGGTTATTGGCTATTTTTCTACCGGGAATTCCCACGGGAACGGACAAAGCTCGGTTAAAACCGCAGGAAACTGATAGTGATGATAATTAGTTGCAATCCTTTTGTATATATTTACCAACCATTTACATCTATGTTTCTATACGAAACAAACGTCCGAGTCAACACATTAACTCAAAACTATTATTTATTTACATCCCATTTATCTCAAAAGAGATAAAATTATCATAAAATTGGTTGTTTTGTGCCAGTAGTGTTCAGTAGTGTTTTGGACTTGAGACTCAACGCTAGGCACCATGTCGAAGCCAATTTTATCAGCGCACGTTCTCGATACTTCAACAGGAAGACCTGCTCCAGGAGTATTTGTAGAATTATACAAGAAAAAAGAAAATTCATGGACCCTATGGCACAATACAGCGACAAATGGTGATGGACGAATTTCGTTTCCGTTTAGTAAGGAGTCAATGGCCGAAGGAACTTATAAATTGGTGTTTAAGGTCGAAGATTACTACAAAGAGCTTGGAAAGGAAACTATTTATCCTTATGTAGAGGTATGTACATTTAATTAATCAAGTTTTGTAAAAAATACATTTTTAATCACGATTCAGTTTAACGCCATCTATTAACGTAGTCTGAAAGTTTTACTACGCTAAAGG
Organism: Cyclophora punctaria; assembly: GCA_951394245.1. Taxonomy (NCBI): domain Eukaryota; kingdom Metazoa; phylum Arthropoda; class Insecta; order Lepidoptera; family Geometridae; genus Cyclophora; species Cyclophora punctaria. Next base: position 1,208,408 of record OX596191.1, read on the forward strand.
AATCTTTAAACCAAATTGCAATTAGTTTAATAGTCTGTCAATAGATGGCACTGATTCATACATGTCCCGTTTATAAAATGCTTTTGTATATTTTAATGTTTTAAAAGATTTATCTAGCTAACTTAACACTTAGTTTCTTAGTTCGTTTTTTAATTACATAATTGGTATTGTTTCCCATCTAATTATTCAAAAAGAAATTTCCTCATAGCTCTTTAGGTCTTTCACTAGATAATGCTCGATAACTTTACTACCTACCATTTTGTTTTGCCTTCCAGATTGTATTCAAAACCAAAGAAAATGAACACTATCACATACCGTTACTGCTGAGCCCTTTTGGATATACTACTTACAGGGGCAGCTGATCAGCTTTTGAATAAACGATTTTTCACCTACTTACCTACATTTCATTACCTACCATTTATACCTACTAATCTATTACTTTTAATACCAACATAACTTTCACATTATAGGTATTCAATGTGAAAGTAAATTTGTATGTCATAGAGGCTTCCAAACCCACTAAACCGATTTTGATGATTAATACACACTAGCCAGGTCTTAGGAAGGAAAATGGGCTACTATTCATCCCGTAATTCCTGGAGGAACTAGTTGGTTTGCTACGGGTGTGACCTCGGGAAGCTACCTTACCTAGTACTGTGCAAAAAAAGTACATAGTCATACCTATGTTACACAAATTGACTAGGTACTTACTTAACATTTTGAACTGCAAAAGCTATTGGTAAACCTAGGTACAGGCAACTACAAAAGTTGAGAACACTTGACACTTCCAGTGTTACAAAAACTTCAACACAATGTGTTGAAGTCCTTTGTAATATTTAATGTGTGCATAAACTTTTGTAATTGACTGTAAGTACCTAACGATATTACTAAAAGGAATCCTTAACTAAAGAAATAAAACAATTAAATTAGATAGAAAAATCTATATTAAAAATCCTATACCTATAGAGCAACTTAAAATATTGTACCTAATCTCCTATTTACAAAATCAACTAGAGCTGCACAAAATACAAATACATTTTATTCACTATAATTATAATTAAACTAACTCATTAACAATGGAATACAACCTAATTAGTAGATAACAGCGGTAAATATAATCATTTTAAAGAAATAATACTAATATTATAAATGCCATGTATAGAAAAACCTCCATAATACAATGATTGTCATAGGAGACAAGAAAGGACATGATAATAATACATTTTGTTCGTTGATTGGTGGATTATTTAAAATCCGAGTTTCCACGAATTTTCCACCAATCAAATGACAGTATTTATGTCATGGCTTGTTGCCTTCCATTACATTCTTTGTGCCGGGCTGATGTGGTTTTAACCCGACTTCAAGAAAAGGTTTAATATGTCTGTGGCATTGATCATACCTCCTTAAGAATTAGGCCGAATTTAATTTATTGAATCACGCAGGTGACACCAAAGGCTTCTGCTATTGTGTATATAAATCTTAAGCTAGCTGATAAGCTATTTCATAGATGCAGATGAAATATTTTTTTGCTTGCTTTTGTGAATCTAAAGCTAATATTTGATTAGATATATGTTACGTATATATATATATTGTCTTTAATTTAAAATCAGTGGGATGGGAAGTATTTTAAAATATTTATATAGTTTCAACAAAATAACATTATAAGAAAATCCAACAAGTTTAAACATAAATAGGATAAACTAACAATTTCAAAATTAATTGAGTTCGGATAAGAAAAGAGTATTTTAATAATAAAATCTCATAATTAGTTACCTAAAATTCAAAATTGTATTGCACAATTTTGTCTGCCATTGGTTTGATAAAAATCAATTTTTGATTATATTCTATTAAACATTATTTTTTAATCTAATGTAGTTATATAATAATTTAGAAGTATAGAAGGACATTAAAATGTAAGCCATCATATTTAATATATTCTCACTGTACTGATATCTTCAGTGAATGCGACGGCAAGTGAAGTATCGGCCTATAAACATATGTAGAGCAATAGTTGAATTACTTAAGATATCAGTACAGGAACAAATTGGTGCAAAATCAAATATCGAGGTGTTATACAAATCGCCGTTAGTTTTAACTATGATAAAATAATTCTAATTCCGAAAAAAATGACTTTATAGGCTATATGAGCCATAGATTTATTAAATCCTGAATGTTAAGTTAAAATTTCATTGTGTCTGCATAGGGCCTAAATTTTCAGTTTGTACAGTCAACTACAAAAATTGTAGAACACATTAAATATTACAAAACGCCTGAACACACAAATTTATGCCACCATCTTTTAGTGTCGAAATGTTTTGTAATATTGAAAGTTTGTTGACTGTACCTTATGCACCGAAAAATTGTAAATTTTAATAAATCTATGACTGTGAGTAGGTATGCATCATGTTATACCATATAATTTTAACAATATACTTTGTTTGGCACACGGGATCTCGACTGGCGTGGGTTTCTGTAACGCAAATAGTCAGCTTTATCAATATCTTGTTAATAAAACACATCACCTGTTGTTTCGCACTGTACACAGTTTAACACATTAACTCTTCGGATAATGTCTGAATTGGCATTTATTGTCCCAATGGCTTCCATCTTGTGTGTTCAGTTATATGGTGAATGTTTGGATCAAAATCAAGTAGAAATTTAGCTGATAATTAGGTAATTAGTCAAACTATTTATCAACTAATTAAATGAGGCATTTATTCTTCATTTAAATTTGTAAAAAGGTACAAAAATAATGGGTGTTTCTTGAGTTACCTAGTACTATTGATTTAGATCCAAAATAATCTAGAAATAAAATATACCCTGTAAATGGCTGCAATAAAATCGAGTCTCCATTGCCTGTCTGATACTTTACCTGTTTAGCTAGAAGAGAAAAATGTAAGTTGTGTATTTCGTAGATGTTTTTTTTATATACTTACCATGTGTTTAGGGACACAGCAAGGGCAGTTCGACTGAGCGCGTGACACCGACATCTAGTGTAGTGAAATCAGAATCAAAACATTAGAAAATGTTTGTCAAATCTGACCGGTAACCGCGCCCTTTGAAACCTTGGTACTTTCACAATATTTTTGAAGATATATGCAAAGTTATGATGCTCCCCTATAAATCAATGTTAGTAGGTTTCGGCGAAAACTTGCAGTATTTCCCTAATAGGAAATATTGATAAACGATTTATACTTAGTAGATATTTGTTTAAACCTTCCGAAAGTCTTGTCACTTATATAAGGAATTAACATTGTAGTATTATACTTAAAGTACAGTAGCAGTACATTACATACCTAAAGAATAATTTAATCAGTCTTTTCGTTCTTTAATCACAGATATAGACTAGAATAAAAACCCGTGAAGTTTCCCCATATATAAAGTACAAAATCCAACCTTACAATCCAGAATCTGTAAAAAATATATATTATTTTGTATATAATATAAAAAGACCCACCTATTTCCCTTCCTCTTGGCCAACAACTTCTTTGAATCGAGCAATCATTAGTTTTTTCACAGTGTCCCTATATGTTTCTCCCGGGGTAGGTGTGTAAATGCCTCTTTTCTGGCCAAGACCAGCTAGACTAGGCCTTTGTTCGGCTTCAATAGGGGCTATCCGGCCTTGCTCTGACTTGCCAAGTCCTCGGCCCTCAGACCAACCCATTTTCTGCAGCATTTTGCCCCCAATAGTATCTACAACGGAAGGAGGCGGGTGTGACATCATTGAAGGTACCTCAGGAGGCTCATACCTCTTTCTAATGATAGGAACCTCATCTTCCCCAAACTTCATTCTCCTCTCAGCTGCTCGATCTCTATACCCATTACACTGTGGCAACAACTCATTCTTTTTACGGAACTCGGCTAAGTTTTGTTTATGTAGATCGGATAGGTTTTTGTGTTTGGTCAACACTTCAACTGATGGGAACTTTCTTTTGCATAGCAAACATGTCAGTTTGGCCCAGTCTATGATGCCATCGTCATTGTCGAAGACAGGCTCAGCTACCTTTTTCATCAAGAAGTCGTCGGTGGTTGGTGGTGGGGATAACTCTCTTACATGTGTGGTAGAAGGCCCAGCTCCGAGTACTGAGAACCCAATATCTGCCGAGCCTTTGCTAGCACTCATATCGAAATGCTGTTCCATAACTATATTACTCTTAGCATTTTCTTTCTTTTGATTCAATGTTCGGGCCCATCTTTCCATATCTTTAGCTATCTTCTTGGCAACCTTAACTTTGTCTTCTTTATCTTTCTTTTTCTTTTCTTCCGGTGGAGCTGGCGGTTGAACAGTTGTCACCGGCTTAGGTTCAGGCTTTTGCTGGTTTTTAGCTAGATTGTAGGTATTGCTCGTGCCATCCCAGTACATATACTCTTTCGTTGTACTGTTGTAAAAGTATTGAGTGTTGCTGTCATAGTATAAACCTGTAGCCGGATCATAGTAATAGCCGGATGACTCATCGTATAAGAATGTTCTAGTATCAGGAGCAGTGTAGACTGTCTTTCCATCTCCTGTGGGAATATTTGTGGCAGTATTTTGGGTAGGAGCATTGGGAAATGCGGAATTACCTACAGGAGTCCAGGATAAGCTTCTTGCTTGTGCTTGTGAGATAGCAGATTGAGCTACAGCGGCTGCAGCATTCACCCTGTCTGCTTCCGACAGCGCTTGAGCATTTGTATACTGAGCCATTTGGTTGTAGTAACTAGAATAGTCAGGGTTGGTCACTTTTGGCAGCTTCTTAGGCTCATTATAAAAGCTTACTAATACCTCTCTGTTATCTATTTCTAAAGGGGGATGTAGATTAACTAACTCTGTATGAGCAGCAGTGGAATCAGATATGGAATTGAAGTTAATATAGGCCATACATTTCGAGGCACCTGTCAAGGTTTCCCTACCAATAGTGATACCTGCAATGGAATCTAAAATAGACTTAGAACATCTCTCTTTGATCGCTTCGAGAATCTTTTCCTCGGTGGTCAGAGCATCTAGTCTCCTAAAGAGCAGTCTTTTTGTTATACCAGCGGTCTCTGTAACATGCCTATCATTCTCCCCTCCGTACACGACACCCTCAGACCTCTTTCCGTTGCAGTTCCTTCTGTAACACACCTGCCTGCGTTTGAAGTTGTAAAGCCCACATTTACAGAACCAGTCCCCCGGGGAAGCGTTGATGGTCTGGTTCTCATCATGCTTCTCTCTCTCGTACCTAACTTCTTCGTCGTAACGGGAACGGGATCGCGAGCGGGATCGGCTGCGGGAATTGGATCGGGAGCCGCTGATGGTAGGGGGGGAGGGGGGCGCGGGGATGTCGTGGGCGCGGTGGTCGCGGTGGCGCTCGCGCTCGCGGCGGTCGCGGCGGTGGCGGTGGTCGCGCCGCGGCGAGCCGGGGCTGGCGCTGCGCCGCGGGGAGCGCCGCTCGCGCTCCGCCCACCTGTCCTGCCTGCCCTCCCACCGAGAGCCTCTCTCATGACGCCACGACATCGCGCCTGCGAACACCCCACACTATGAAATTGTACTCACGTACCTACTCGGCCGTGCCTCGTCCGTGGTCACCGTAACCGAAAACCTCCATTGCCGAATGTCAATGAACCCTTTCTCCGCTTCCATTTGTTTACCTGCTGATCGGATTCGCTTGAAATTAACTGACGTGAAAAAAGGAACACTGATTACGCTTTTTTATAGTGGAACTATGCAAAATAGACAATATTTATAGTAGATTTATCGGTAGTTTAGAATTACGCAGTCACAATAGAACAGAATACGTCGCCATATTTGAATAATGTTTTCTTTTTTTTTCATTCATTTCACTCAAATGCTCAATGACAATGAATGACTGGATGTTAATGTTGCTAGGTGTGAAAATTTAAATTTCTGGCGTATTTGTTAACTAATAAAAACATTTATAGCAAGAAATCGTACACAATAATTCTTTGTATGAGATCAATTGATTAAATATATATCCCATTAAAGAAATGAAAAACCAAGCCACATTCATTAAAATATTATCAAGTGAAAGCTCAAAAACTTTTTCTAAGTATTTTCCTTTTTTGTTTTTGGCAATAAAATAAAAAGCAGTACATATTGATGACAACAGATGTCGCTGATATTAAATTATTTAAGATAAAAGGTTCATTCATAAAGTTCTATCAAATAATTATTTATTTTAAACTTTACATTATCTAAAGAATAAAACTATCAAGTGTTTGTATATTTTAATTGAAATAAAACAACATTGACACATAAAGCTGAATCAATTTTAGAACACTTTTTTAAAATACCATTATTGCAAAGTTGTACTTATCATTTAATTACAAAGCAAAAAACACATTACCTAATTTAAATATAATTCACGTTTTTATAAGCACAGTTAATCTAAAACACCTATTGACAACTATTACTATTCTAGCGGATAACTACTAAGTGTCATTCTTTTAAAGATGAACACAGGTGGAGATTTTTTAAAATTTGATATTCATTTATTTCTTAAGGCGCTGATTTCCTTTTCAATATTTTGTCTTGCTGCTGCTTCTAATGTTTCGAACTCTGGAGTATGAAATAGTTTTGGTATTCGAGATAATTGGTTCAGTACCTGAAAAATAAAAAAATGAATGTCGTTAATTAATATGTGAATAATCTTTTTGTATTCGTTTTTTTTAATTTGCCAACACCGCACTAACTCGCTACAAGACTTTAGGAGACTCTGATCACGACTCCTTCACCCCCATCCCATCTCACCTTTATCCTCAATTCCGAGTACTCCTCATCACCTAACTTAGCGTATTCCGCGCGCACCCGCCTCGCGTGATCATCGTACTCGTGGCGAGGCCCCGCCAGGACGGCCAGCTCGCAGTCTCCGAACAGTTGCAGGTCGCGGAGGGGCGCGGGCGGCGCGGAGGATGCGTCTGTGGGCTGCGACGGGTCGTCGTCCGTGAGCAGGGCTAGTATGTACGATGTTAGGGATTGCTGGAATGAGATGGGTTTATTAGTAAGGATCTCTAACTTAAAAGTAAGATTCTCTCTCTTAAAAAATATAATTTGACATTTTTCAAAGGTAGTGTTATCTAACCATTCTTAAATCAGGTACTATCTACGCCGTGTGGTATTACTAGCCGTTAGGATGGCTTTACATCATTTAGTATTCAACAATCATGTCAAAAGTAGCATAACAAAGTAACAAGCGATCGTATCTAACGTCTATTTAAAATATGCTATAGCATTAAAGTAACTTTGGTAGAAAGTCTCACTTTAGTTCGTTTTAAATTCATTTTGGCATGTCTAAGTTTTTACAAAATGCGTTATCGGAATGAAACAACGAAGCTCATCTCTCTGTTCATAAAACTTGCTAGTATTTTGTTGTTAATATTATCCAAAAATTAAATACGAAACAACTAGGTAAACACTCACTGCTTGTTCATGTCCTTTCAGTATGTCAGATAGTATTTTCACAGTGACGTCAGTGGGAGTGTGACGTAATACTATCGCCATTTGAAACGCCGCCGGATGATTCACGTCTTTCATGCCTTTTGAAACGAAGTTCTGCCATACTTCTGCCTGAAATAATAGAAAATAATTTATTTAAGTACTTGACTGAGATAGACTTCAACAGTTGCAGAAATAAGATAAAACAATATTATTCAAACCAGTTGCAAACGGGAAAACTAAAACCGTATTCAGAGGCGTTGGACGATTCCTTAGAACCAGTTAATAAGTGATTTTTACATAATAAATAATTAATGTATGAAAAATTATAGATTATTGTTTATAACTTATTTGATTATTACATAGGCTTGTGTGAGAAGGCAATCTATAACAGTATACCTTACCATACTTTATAACATAAAAATATATTACATGACACTAAAAAACTTGCGTACAAGTTACAACCAGGTATTTATATTAAAAAATATAAATATCTATCTAGTCAATATAAGTATTTCACATAACAAAATAATTAACTTTTACTCACCTGATATGCAACACAATGCCTCAAACAATGCCAAATGTCCTCAGGAGGGCTGGAGTCTGTGATACTGATCCAGGAAGCATCACTGTCTGTTATCCCAAGCATTTGACATGCCTCTTGCCAAGTCTTAGCCGCCGCACAGCCTAAAAGAATATGAACCTTATTTTCAACTGCTTTTGATAGCAAGAAATGAACTAATGGATAATGTGTCAGGGTTAATAATTACAAGGTCGAAGATGATGGGTTCAAATCCTGCCAAGAGATGAAAATTTTGTTCATTATCCGTTGTCCTTGATACATAGATTAGTTTCATTCCTACTCATAATAATTAGGTCATAGGTTGACCTTTTAGTAAATCGATGAAATGCCTTTCAAGCAATTAACATAATCTTGCATGACTATTAATCAGAAAGATTCAATGGGACTGTGACTATGACTATATTAATGCATAGAAAGATATGTATGTGTATTGTGTACGTAGTTTAATTAATAGCGTCTAAGTAAACGTAAGGGTCGAAAAGTCCCAAAATTTGCCAGGGTAGTAATCGCTTTCATGAATCCAAGAGATACCATAGTTTCATTATTGACAATTGATGTACATATTTATGAATTTAGGCTTTAAGCATGAACTGTAGTATAGCAGACGCATATATAGGTGTAATCTCAAAACTTCAATTTTGGTTACTACTGACCTTTAAAAAACCACGGCACCACATTATTGTGGTCTTATGTCAGTTGGCTTGGTTAGTAGAATGAAAAATAGAGTAAAAGAAATATGATAATACATGAACACACTTAATAACCCACCTGCTTCTGAACACATTGCCATTTTAATAGAACTCTTTAGCGCGCCAACTCGACTGGAAACATTAATTATTTATTAGTTTTCATACAAACTCTTTGAGCGCGATGCAGCTGACATACATTTTACTAAACATTAATAAATACTAGGCGGAAAAAATAATATATAGGTGAAAATATATTTAAAAAATGGTCTTAGTAAATAAAATCACGCGTTAGAAAAATAAATTTGATATTACTCAATGTTCATAAATCTTTCCGAAAAGTGATCAAGTTCAAGAGTCAAAATAAAGATGAAAAAACTGTATTTAATGCTGTATTCGCCTTAACAAAAATGCAAAACACCGCAGTACCATGGAGTTTTCATTTTAATTCCTTACCCTACTTATTTCGGGTATTTCAGTGTGAGAACTCAAATCATTAACCATTTAAAAATAATCACAATTGCTTTTATTAAAAGTACTTACCCCAGTATAAATTTAGCCTAGTTTCACTTAAATAAAATCAAATTTTGACGTTTTTATTTCTTTCCTTGACAGTCGTGTGGTCCGGCCTTAGTATGTGTCATGGCGACCGGCGCTAGGGGAGTGAAAATTATTAGTGTTGCGCAGTGCAGATTCTATCGATAAATAAAACATTATGTTGTAGTACTCACTTTGGTATATTATCGAATATGTTTTTGTAAGTAATTTTTATAAATAAAATTGTGGTCATTATTGTTGCTTATTAAATTATCTATACTAATATTAAAACTGAAGAGTTTGATTTCTTGTTTGTTGAACGTGGTATTTCCAGGAACTACCAACGAATAGGTAATTATTTTTGTAATGGGTACTTACATTCAACGGGAAGGTTATTATGATATTTTTGGATCCCGAATTTTTACGGGAAATGGCACAATACGGGTAAAACCGCGGGCGCTGCTACTTTATAATATTTTGTTGTTTCCTTGAAGTCTGGTATTGAAGTTATTAAATATATTTATCATTATTGCGCCGTTTCTTTTAAAAAGATGATATTTGGAATTTGAAAGTAAGTACATTTATTCATAAAGAGTCGAATAATGTTATTGTATAAACTCGTTTGATAGTTTAGCAAAACAACTTCATATTATGAATAAATATCGATAACTTCGATTAGTGCAACTCGATTATTACCACATCACTACAATCAAGGGTAGACTTATCCCCTACGCATGCGCGACAACCTTCTAATAATTATCATCACGCCATTTTCACTTTTATTATCTATGATATAGATTTCAATTTCAGTAATGAATAATAATCACAGGACCTTTCTATTTAGGGTTTATATTTTTAGGTCTACGGGAATGAGTCATTTGGAATGAAAAATAATGGATAGGTACTTATCGATTTGTGTTAAATTTATAGATTATTAATATACGTAACCCATAAGTATGAATTACCTATAATTATACATAATTATTAAACATTAATAATGAAAGTAGGTACCTACATAAAATAAAAAGTTTATTGATTAGTAACTTACTATATAAATAGTGTATTATATAATATTTTTTCTAAAATATCTGTTCACATTTATAAATGAGAAAGAAGGTATAAAAAACTATAATGTAAAACAATCGTTCAATTAAAACAAATAAATAATAAATAAAACTACAAGTTTCATATAACTATCAATAGATGGAGCTATTCTTAATCCTATAGAACTAGAACCATCTGAACGCAGCGAAGAGGTTTCTATGTCATTCCTAAATCTAGGATCATTCGAATGCCTTTCGTATCTTAACGGATAAAGGTCCTCCCAAACTTCGAATCTGTTCTCAAACATTTTCCTTCCCACTGAGAATGAGTTTCCAATCCTCAAGTACTTCCTCTCATTATTTATGTTGGTCAATTTAGGCCATGATAACGAAGAAAGTTCGGGAGTGTTGCATTCCTTGCAAGGATTAGGGTCTCTGAAAGAAAATAATATCTTTGTAAGTTTTATGGAACAGTTTTCTCCAAAGAGATTGTAATGGTCAAAAACATGACTTGATTTAGAATTATGTAAGTAACTATTTAGTTACTAGCTGCGCCCCGCGGTTTTACCCGCGTTGTTCCCGTTCCCGTGGGAATTTCAGGATGAAAAGTAGCCTATAACCTTCCCGTTGAATGTGGCTATCCATTACAAAAAGATTTTTTCAAATCGGTTCAGTAGTTTCTGAGATTAGCGCGTTTAAACAAACAAACAAACAAACAAACAAACAAACAAAACAAACTCTTCAGCTTTATAATATTAGTATAGATTTACTTTTTTTTACGAGTCTTAAAATGTGGACTAATTTCGTCTATTTTTATCGATAAAGATTTACTAATTTATATTTAACTCTAACTGAATCTTACCCAAATCTTGCAAAGTTGTACCAAATAGCTGTCATTTTGTCCACCATCTTTGAATCTTCACTGTCAGAGACATCTATTGATGGAAATCGGTAACGAAGAGAGAACAGATAAATCATATCGTCGTGATGAGCTACGCCTAAAACAAAATAATACAATTCATAGAAATACACCGCCTTATTTAAAAAAACATTTATAGAGTGTTTTCTCTTTTACTCTTACTGCAACAGCGTAATTCAGCGTATGTTGGTAAGAGACAAAGCATTTTATAGTTATAAATGCTGTTAATCTTCGCGGCACTTATTCTATGATATACTAAGGGTGTATTTTCATTGAAGCGGAGAGGTATCATGGATTTAATACACAGTAGTCCTTGAGCAGTGCGGAGCTCAATGTGACCAATCACAGCGCAATTGAATGTGACTATATATTACAAAAAGAATTATTCAAATCGGACTGGTAACTTCCGAGATTAGCTTGAACATACAAACAAAGAAACAAACTTATTTTAACCTCTTTATAATTTTTTGGAAGAAGATTTTGAAACAGTTTTTTAAACTAAGTATATTGAACTGCTATGAGTACTTACCAACTGGTTTCTTGGTGTCAGGATCTTCATAGTGGCTGTGGTTACCGATGTAGTCGAAGTTGGAGTACCACACGGGTTGTGTGGAGTGAAGACACATCAGAAAGGCCATTCTAATAACAAATACATTTAGCCAGTAATATATTAATAAAAATTAAAAAAGTATTAGCCTGTAGTGTCCTACTGCTGGACAAGGGCCTCTTATCTCACTGAAGGTATCAGTACAGTGAGGAGGATTAGGCAAAATCACCACGCTTGCCAAATGCGGGTTGGTGATCTCAAACCTGAGCCATGTTTGAAAAGTAGGAAACATGTTTTAGCTCGACCTGGGAATCGAACTCGAGACCTCAGTCTTGGCAGGCGAGTGCGCCTACTAAACTATCTATTGTCATCTTCTAAGATTTGCATAACTGTCAAAATAGTTCATAAAGAATCCCAATAGATGGCGTGTTTCCAAAAAAACTCTCAAGCAAAATGACAAACCTGTGAACTGGGAATCCTGTTATGGCATCTCCATACAATTGTCCAAGCTTTCTCGTTATGTTTTCATTCTTAGTCAAAGGCTGATGTCGTAAATATGCAGTACGCAGTCTTTTGACAAGGCTTGAGGAGTTGTTTCGCGGGAGAATGAATGAGATGGGTGCAATTCGTTCCCATTCATCGTTCATCGTGTTGCGAAGAGTATCATTGTTGATTACAGCTGGAAGTTTAAATATAGAAGGATGATTCAGATTGTTTAAACAGCATTGGAATGCCTTTTGAACAAAGTGAAGCCTGGCTACATGTGATATGATTGGTGCATATTAAACACTACTAACGTAGCTTAAAATCTGTAGTGGAAATGCGCCCTCATTCATTTCGATTAGGTTAGTGGCCAACCCTGTGTGGGTGTTTTTAGCCCGCCCAAAGGCCTCCATGGTTGAGCGACTACTATTAACGTGCCCTCCAAAGCACTGCTGATAGAAATGTACCACTATCGAACACCCATCTAAATACGGGCCGAGCTGCACGTTGCTTAAAAATTTACTAACATTGCGTATTCAAATTACGCTTGCAAGATGACTAAGAACCTCTTTTGGCACCCCTCAATTAGTAACTAGGTAACTAATAGACATTTCCAGGCATTACCAGGAGAACAAATAGCTTGTGTTCATCTCTAAGAATTGATTTCTCTTCTACCCAGAACTCAGTCAATTATTACAACGTTTCTTCACCAATATACGAAGAATTATAAAGAAAACATTTTAGATCACTTTTCGTTTCCTCTTTGTCAACTTTAATTGCTACTTACTATAAGCCTTCCAGAAGAACTCGTCCGTGGTCTGACTGATGATGAAGGGCACTGGGTGCATGTGGCCGTCCCTGATGGCGACAATGGGCTCAATGGGAAGGAAGCGTTCTTGCCCGAAGTCAGGCTCGATGACAGGACGCCAGAGGGAGAGAGGGTCGAAGCCGAACTCCTGAGAAGTGGAAAAAAGAGTTGGAAAGAGAAAGATGGAAGGTACAATTATTGTGCGTTTACATTGAAGTGGAGCGGAGATGCGTTGCTCAATCGACCAATCGCAACGTATTACGATTTTGACAATGTTAATGCCTCGTTGAACTATCGCAGAAAGGGTAACTATCGCAGACCATCAGTAAAGCGTAATAAGTATCTTTAAACTTCACAAATAACTTACAAAGAATCCTCTCAAAGACCCAGCGATTTCTTTCCAGGGTTTCGTCTTCAAGCAGTCGTAGATAGCTTCAGGGGTATCCGTAGGACAGTAAGATATCTGCGCCTGTTTGATGGCCAGGTCCAGGCGGTGAGAAGGACTCGGCACCTTGGATATGGGAGACCCGCTGATAGAGATTCCTCGGTGGAAAAGACCTGGATGGAATAGACGTAGTATTAGTAAGAAGATTGGACTTAATGTCTACTGGGTAAGGTAGGCTATAGAGAAGGCGAGTGGTGACGGAGATGCAAGAATTTACAAAATATACTTATTGAGTAAGAGCTAGTATACAAAGCTAGTGTAAGAGCTAGTATACGAAGTTAAATTTCACCATAGCAGCGTATCATGTTCATCATATTCCGATTATATCTCGTTCCAAAAGTTAGGCTCTCATTATACTCGTATAGGTGTCTTATCTTTCGTTAACTTTGGACCAACCATCATTACGTAACTAAGTCCAACTTCCAATATTCCACCAGTCATCAGCAGCAATACTTCAAGTGTCACCTACCTTTAGACATAGGCGATATCATATGCAGCATCACACTGAGAGATCCCGCGCTGACTCCAGCGAGGGTCACCAGGTTAGGGTCTCCTCCGAAAGACGCGATGTTCTTTTGCACCCACTTCAAGGCTACCACCTGGTCTTTATAGCCGTTGTTGCCGGGAGCCTGAGCTGTACCCAGGGCCAGGAATCCTGGAGGAAGAAGATGAAAAGATATGATAAAAGAGTAGCGGACTGAATTATGTGAAAGCATGATAAATTTGGATATTATAGTGGTTATTTCGTAATGCTAAATGATTTGTTGAACGATGTCAAACAAAAAATTAAGCAGTCTGCAAATCTATATAGAATAATACATATCGAGTTATATATCCCGAAATTCATGGGAACATATTCAGTACCTACCTACAGATATAACCACAGAGTTTCTGAAGAAGCCCCAAAGTAATTAAAAGACATGGAAAACCATTTACATTACTTTTAAGCAGTTTTATCACAGCAGGAAGGAACCTCTGAAGATAACAATGCGGTTTGTACTGAATTACATATTACACTCTTCTGAAGAAGAAGAAGAAGATAGTACATTAAAACACTAACTTGTACCAAGGAAGGAAAGAAACGAACGCCTACTCACCCAGCGAGCCCAATCTATAGTTAAAGGTGACCAGCACCACATCTCTGTCCATCAGGTAGTGAGGCCCCGCCAGGTCGGAGCGGCCCGACATGGAGTAGAACCCGCCAGGGTGGATGAAGAAGATCACAGGCAGCGGGGATGACCTGGAATTATGAGAGAACACTGTAACAAAGCTTCGGAGCTTCGGAAGCTTCTGAAGCCATGCGTCGGAAAGCACGTTAAATGGTCGGTCCCGGTTGTTTCAATCGATAAAACATGTCGAGGTGGTTTAAAAACTCCTTAGACTCCAAACTCCTTCGATGCTATAATTAACTACGTCTGTGGAAATAAAACAAAAAACTATAAAAGTAAAGTATAAGCCTATAATGTCCCACCGCTGGGCAAAGGCCTCTCATCTCACTGAAGATATCTACTTATCATATTTGAAAAGTAGGAAATATGTTTTCGCTCAACCTGGGAATTGAACCGGAGACCTCAGTCTTGGCAGGCGAGTGCATATGCCACTAGAACACCGAGGCGAGGCGTAAAAAACATTATATACCTACTTAAAACTTAGAAGTAGTTTCATAAATACCTGTTCCTCATCGGAGTATACACGTTGATCCTCAAGCAGTCCTCGTCGATGAAGTACCCCTCCCGCGCGGGCTGAGGGCAAGCCGGCCCCTCCTTACTGCCGTCCACTTGGGTCGAATACTTCTCGACTGGTTTCGGAGGCTGAAACATGGATGAGAGAAGAATTTAAGCTATTATCTACTGGTAAGACTTATAACGCTTATAGTATAAGGGCACTGGCAAGGCAATCCTGCTGACGAAAATAACGCGGTTTACATTGTATACGTAATCAACTGTGAGACCAGGTCAAAGTGGAACAGGAATCAGTGTTTGGTTTTGGTTCTTCTCCTTTTAGTATTTACTTTGTTATTCCTTTATAATACTGATATTATCAGTGAGTGAGAGACTGTTCTGAGTTGTAATATTTGTACCCTGCTCTATATACTCTTAATTTAAGCGAAAGAAGAGCCATATGATTACTGTGTCTACCTGGAATCTGAGCGGTCCCACAGGCGCCTCTGCGTACGGTATCCCGCGGTACGCCTCGAAGCGGCGCCCGCGCCGGGACTCCATCCAGGAACCAAGGATGGGGCCCATAGGGGTCGTCACTACGGGACCATCATCTGAGAAACAAATGAACGTTGCATAAAGCGCGCTACTTTCAACCACGAAATTGTATTTTATTGAGTACTAGCAGCGCCCCGCGGTTTCAACCGCTTTGTACCCATTCCCGCGGGAATTTCGGGATAAAATGTATCCCATGTGTTATTCTGATGTACTTATAGCCTATATTACTGTAAAGTTTCATCATAAATCCGTTCAGTAGTTTTTTCGTGAAAGAGTAACAAACATACATACATCCATCCTCACAAACTTTCGCATTTATAATAATAAATGCGATAATATTTTAGTAGGACTTCGCTCTTCCTTTTAAGTCCAAAGTCTTTTGTAGAATTCACGACTAATCTGTAATAATCTTAGCCACACATTACTGTATTTACTTAAACATTTGAAGATATCTATTTGTTTACGGTGAGTGAATTAAGTTGTGAGTTAAATTAAATAGATGAAAATAAGTTATAAATACAGCGGTTGTTGCTTTAGTTGCATAATCTTTATCAATTTTATTAATGCATATTATTTTCCTCAAGATTTGTAAATACTTATTATTTCCTTAACCTGAGCGATAGTCAGGTTAAATACCTACATAAATAATTATTATTGTTTATCATTATAAGTTCACTCGGTCCGAACAAAAGTAAGTAGATAATCATATACCTACTACATTGATTTAACTTATCTGCTGGGCAGAACGCACCAACTGCTAGTCTAAGCATTCATTTTTGTCGTTTACTGCATGCAACATGCGGTGACCGCCACCACAGTGTAAACAATGCAGTAGCCGCATACAGCGAACGACAGCAGCTGTCACCTAATTAGGTGGCCGCAGTTGGTTGGTCAACATTCCACTGCCTGTGACTTTTGATAACCGAAGTAGAAGTAGAAGATTAATACAAGATTGGCATTTTCACTCCTCTGAACATTTCATTCATCAGTTCATTCCTCTGAACATTTGTTCACTTCGACTGAATGAAAGAGTGAGTTAGCAATATGGTTTGTATGTGTTCAGAACACTTAACTGAAAACATTGGTGACAACGAAGAATATAGACCATAGTTTTATCTCACGATCGCCTCTGGACCATCGCCAAGTAAATTTATACATGTATTTTGACATAGTGTGCACCCTAGACTGTGGTCTGTGGTCTATAGTCCGCGTCACAATTTTCATTGAAGTAGTGACAGCATAGTAGGTACCTACCAGGTGGTGACAGTAAACAGAGAAAGCGTGATTCACACTGAGATAAGTGAATTGCGCATAAACATAGTTGATGACAACTGTACCGTTAGTACGCACACAAAGATGCGTGTGATTATACATTACAACTACAAGTATGACTCAGGGACGCTCGTACCTAAAACGCTAGGTAGGCTACCTATTAGGTTATATAATTATGTAGATAAACCCAGGTACATAACAAACCGCTTCCCACATGTGACGGTACCTTCAAATAATAAAACGTGTTTTTTCCTTATCTTCTGATGTAAACAAATGTTTTTCCTCATATTTTGCACACATTCTGAGCCAGTACCGCTCGTGGAAGTTTGAGTTATGGTAATTGTTATCGTTATGCAACGCTTAGCGAGGATACTATTCGGATGGATGAACTATCCGAACGCTATCGTACTTGCCGTGGTGGCTATTCGACTGATATCATTTTGCATACCTTCCTCTTTACATTGAACTAAACATCCATCTCAGAAAATGGCATCCATCTTTGAATATCAAATAACCACCTCTTATATAAAAACCCTTTACAATCCGATCAGAATTTGATGCAAACAGGAACAACTTGAATAACTTGATTTGCATTGAGTGATAGCGATTTCAAACCCAAGCTGTAGGATGTTAATTTATAAAACGCAGGTAGGATTTCAATACTAATACTAGCAGCGCCCCGCGGTTTTACCCGCGTTGTGCCTGTTCCGTTGAGTAATTCGAGATGAATTAGTCTTCCTCGATAAGTGGACTATCCAATACCGAAAGAATTTTTCAAATCGGACAAGTAGTTCCTGAGATTAGTGCGTTCAAACAAACAAACAAACAAAGCTTTATAATATTAGTATAGATAGATGATAAAGCTGAAGACCTTGAACTTTTGTTTGTTTGCTCTCTATCTCGCTCTAACTTCACACACTACCAATCCGATTTGAATAATTATTTTTGTGATTGAGCCACATTGAACGGGAACGGGCACAACGCGGGTAAAACTGCGGGGCGCTGCTACGATACGTATAGTAATATTAACCTGTGTTTATACCTTACCTGTTGGGTTTTCCCCGCCCACAGAAGCGAATATAAAAACAAAAGCACACAACACAACGCGGTACATTTTGTACCGCTCTTTGCAAAGGACTGAGACGGGGATATTATGGTTCTTCTATTAATACTATGGCGTCTTCTGTGGCATAGCGGTGACGAGACTGTTACAGAGTTCGATAACCGGCAAAGTACATTTGAAAGTCGGTTAATACTTAGGGTCAACACGCGGCGGGCGCACGCGTCGGTTCACTTTTGTATGACAACACACGCGACGGGCGCACGCGACGGTTCACTTTTGTATGACAACACACGCGACGGGCGCACGCGAACGGTTCACTTTTGTATGACAACACACGCGACGGGCGCACGCGACGGTTCACTTTTGTATGGAACCGCAGAGTGCACACGCTTAACACAGTGTCGGCCCTTAGTGTAGTTCTCATTGCATACTATGAGCTGTAGAATGTTAAGACATTTACTGAATAGTAGGTACTTATCAGGATTTGTAATAAAATAATGTCTTAAAGCTTAATTGTATCAGGATTTTAAATAAAACTGCTTATTCAAAACTTGTATTTGTATTAAATAAATATAACAATCACATTATCGGGTCTGTATATAAATCGAATCTTAGCGTTGAAATTGATTTAACTGCGGTAGATATTCAGAACCTACCTCAAAGCAATTTATTTTAACAACTGCCGCTCTCAGATAATAACTATTGACGTAACTTTTAATATATTCGTGTCTAAATCATTCAGTACATCTTTACTAAGGAAGCATGTGACGTCTCTGAGTATCCAACTTGATGTTTGGTGAACATCATCATCATCACTACATAGTATAAAACAAAGTTGCTTTCCGCTGTGTCTGTCCCTGTGTATGCTTAGATCTTTAAAACTACGCAACGGATTTTGATGTGGTTTTTAAAATATTTAAATATATTTTTTATAATAAATAGATAGAGTGATACAAGAGGAAGGTTTATGTGATAAATATATATAGGTTTATGTTATAAAAATTTCCGAAATTCCCACGACAACGGGCACAATGCAGGTAAAACCGCGGGGCGCTGCTAGTTTAATATATAAAATTCTCGTGTCACAATGTTCGTTCCCATACTCCTCCGAAACGGCTTGACCGATTCTCATGAAATTTTGTGTCCATATCGGGTAGGCCTGAGAATCGGACAACATCTATTTTTCATCCCGGAATTCCCGCGGGAACGGGTACCATGGTTGAACTCCTCTGAAACGGCTCGACCGATTCTCATGAAATTTTGTGTGCATATCGGGTAGGTCTGAGAATCGGACAACATATATTTTTCATCCTGAAATTCCCCGCGGGAATGGGTACAACGCGCGTGAAACCGCGGGGCGCAGCTAGTAATTTACATAAAATTGTGATTTTTTGAGATGGTGAGTTAAAACAGACAACCTTACTAATAAATAAATAAATATTGACATTGCTGGCCATACATTTGACCATATCATGTTGTTTCTAATTTTATACGGAGAAGTTGGCACTGGAAACAGAGACTTGGAAAGAATTGGGAGAGACCTTTGCCCAGCAGTGGGACAGCGAGGTTACGCAAAAACAATACAAGGGTCTTTAAATTGTTTCCAGTTTCTACAGTTCCCAGTTTGGGATCTTTTTGGGTACTAATACTGAATAGGGTACAGCTTCTCAAAGATCTTCACTCTGTCTTCAATCATGTTCTTTTCCATGGAGAGCTGGTCTCCGACGCGAAGGTACCACCTGTTGCTGGAGGTCATCGGGTGCCAGGTGAGTGCGCCGAGCTCGGGAGTGTCGGGCTGCGGGTTCGGGTCCCTGGAAGGATGTAAAGCATCAGGGTATGGCTTTGACTTAATACTTACGACTGCCACACTTAGATACTTTCAGACAGTGCGAGTCTTTTTATCTCTTTCTCTCTCAGAAATGTTCTCATACCCGTATCTGGCGAAGTTGTACCACAGGGCTGTCATCTCGTCGACGACCTTGCCGTCGGGGCCGGTGGTGGAGATGGCAGGGTAGCGGTAGCTCAGGGTGAACAGGTAGATAAGGTCGTCATGGTGCGCCGCGCCTGAGGACGGAACCTTTTAGTGAACAGTCCATGTTCAGTGGACAGCCTTGGTATGTGGATTCTTCTGGGGGAGTCTGCTATGATACCGATGACAATATGAGAAATTCTCAAGAGTTTACTAGTAACTACAAACCTAAAGGTTTCTTGTAAATACTACTGAATACTAGCAAATACAAACCTAATGGTTTCTTAGTGATATCGTCTTCGTAATGGCTGTGCTGTCCGATGTAGCTGAACTGGTAGTACCACACCGGCTTCGAGGAGTACCGACACATCAGGTTGGCTTGTCTGTAGAGAGAGGGAACTTTTTACTTGTATTGTTGAGCCAGTACATAAGCTGTTTGAGTCGAAAGGCAATCGGATGCATTTTTGAATCAGACAGTATAGTTGGCTACTACGTAAAACCGTGACCAACGCATGCTCAAGTTGATATGTATTGGAAACCTGGATTGTTTTTCCAGATTTTCTGTCACATAGTGGACGTTAAATACTTAAAAGCCTCAAGTACATACTTTATGTATAGATAGTCATGTTTAAATGAGTGTGTTAACTATGATAGCAAATATATTGTGTTTTAAGATTTCCAGAAAATAATATCGAAAATGGCACTTTTTATGAATACTAAACCACTTTAAATCACAAACCTATGGACAGGGAAACCAATGATAGAGTCTCCGTACAGCTTCCCCAATCTCCTTCCACTTTCCTCATCGTTGTTCAGTGGCTTGTCTCCAAGGTACTTTTCCTTCAGCGCCCTGGTGGCGTCTCCCGAGTTGTTCCGGGGAAGCATAAAGGAAATGGGTGCAACACGGTCGAACTCGGTGTTCATGGCTTTACGGAGAGTGTCATTTTTGGTCACAGCTGCAGAAAAAAGAAAAATTTTAACGAATGGTGTAGCTTTCAATTACCATGAATTTGTTTTATGAATAACTGCAACGCCCCGCGGTTTCACCTGCGTTGTACCCATTTCTCGCGGGAATTTCGGGATAAAATGTGTCCCATGTGTTATCCTGATTACCTATATCACGGCAAAATTTCATCCATATCCGTTCAGTAGTTTTTGTGTGAAAGATATTATAATGTTTATCTGAGCACTACCGAGCTTCACAGGGCACGTGAAGCAGTCGATCCCGGTTGTTTCAATGATTAGACCATGTCGCAGGTCTTTAGGCGGTCTAAAAACTCCGACACTAGGGTTGGCCACTAACCTAAAAGGAATGAATGAGTATCGAAGTCGAAGACCAACTTTAACTACACAGACGTCATGCATCTAACCAACTCACTGAAAGCCATCCAAAAGAACTCGTCCTCGGTCTGGCTGATCATGTAGGGCACATCGTGCATCTTCTTCTGCTTGATGGCGTCCAGCGGCTGCATGGTGAGGAACCGCTCCTGCCCGAAGTCGGGCTCCACCACGGGGCCCCAGATGCCTACGGGGTCGAAGCCGAATTCCTGTCGGATCATGTAAGTTGTAGAGTATGAGATGTTGGTTGGATATGAAAACGCATAGGACAAAGATAAATGAAGACATTCGCTACTATCAATTGGAGCCAGCGCAGTCCTTAGTTCGAACAGTCTATAGCAGTTGTAACTGTCTATAAAAACCTATAAAGAAGCATTCAATATAGAAAATACTTCTTACAGACTTTTTAGTCTCTCACAAACTTTTTTGCCTGTAGGCTTAAAAAAATTTTTTTTTTAGACTGTCTAAAAACAGACTGGAATCGATCAGCTCAGTCTAAAAACTATTTAGACTACAATGTGTGATGACGCTTGAACAACTTAAGAACCACAACATACATAAAATCCTCTCCAATCTACAACTCCTAACTTACATATTTTACGAAAACGACTTTTAAATGCAGTTCGATAGAGAATGAATTTGCGCGTCTACTGATATATAAATGAAGTTGAAATTCGCAAAATTGACGTAGCTAGGCATCGAAGAAACATCTCTTAAGTTAAGGTCCAACATAACCTGATTAATTTTGGCAGGAAATATATTCTAACTTACAAATGGAAACATCTCGTAACTTCATTTCAAATAAAACTTTGAGCTAATATCTTCATACGCAAGTACAGTGTTCCCGCTCTAGAGCGAGACAAAAACGGTGCATCTCTCGCAGTGTGAAAGGGACACCGGCTTACGTGCGCGACGTCTCGTCACTAAGTGCTGTGTTTTTAATCTATTTGCAGCGTTTTTGATTGTTTTTGAGTAAGTAACAGTCAATTACTATGTAAATTGCTGGACGACAAATATTTTACTTGGATTCAACAACCTGCCTCATAAAGTTTTGTTTTTACGTAACCTCGCTGTTCCCCTGCTGGGCAAAGGTCTCCCTCAATTCTTTCCATTTATCTCTTTCCATAGCCAACTCCTTCCAATCCTTATTAAAATCGCCTAGCTCTTTCCGCCATCGAGTCGGAGGCCAACCTGGGGGCCTGGGGGCATCCTGGAATTCCCATTCCGTTGCAATCTTTGCCCATCTGTCCGGGTGTATCCTTCTTACGTGACCAGCTCAATTCCATTTGAGCTTGGCAGCTGTAATTCTGTATCATGTTTGCAACGCCTGTCATGGAACGCAGCATGGTGTTTCTGACGCGGTCTTGTCTCTTGATACCTACAATGCTGCGTTCCATTGCTCTTTGACTAACCTTGAGTCGGGTCTTGTGTGCTTTGGTAAGTGACCATGTTTGCGCACCGTAGGTGAGGATGGGCAAGATGCAATTGCACATGTCAATGAATTTGCGCTTCAGAGAGATTGGCAAATCTAACTTCATTAGCGTTTTCATGGACCAGTAGCTTTTTTTTTTCGCTATTTTTTTTCGCCTCCTGTAAAATTTGGTTTTTGTAAGTTAGGAGTTGTTCGAACATCCCCGTCGATATACCACACAGGTGACGACAGAGCGAAGCAAGATTATTACACCAGTACGAGATTACACCGATTTACGTCTCCATACGATTGTATTAGACGCTCGGATGTGCAATAGTTTCTGTATTAGATGCTTCATTGATGAAACGTGCGCTTTGATGTACAAGTTTATTTGTTTAAGATTAAGTTTGGTTGGATTTATTTGGATGATGTGATGCGATGAATTTGAGACGCGGTAGGCCAATTTGACAACAAGATTTATAAATGACTTGCCTCATTCATGTTTTTTATTACAACAAATAGAAGAAGATTTTATGTTTTTATTTATTAACTGATTTTTAGTATTTCCTTAACAAGTAGAACATATAATTTTCTTTTTGTTTTTTTATAATTTAAGCATATTCATGTAATATACTCGTACAAGTAGTAATCATAAATAATGCAATGTCGGATATTTGCGAACCCTGCCAATAAAACGCAATACAATTTATTTTATACATTCCAAATTATGATAATAACGGAAACATACTACGAAACAAACGTGTGCCTGTTTTCTCATACTTACGAGTACTATAACCTATTTATTAATCTGTGCTATAACGTATTCTGTGACGTCTTTTATAGTAACTGCTTAATAATCTGGTGTGGTTTTAGCCGAAGACTGTTTCTGGGGACAGAGACAAATCGACAGCTCATCTATACTAATACCTATTATAAAGCTGAAGAGTTTGTTTTGTTTGTTTGTTTGTTTGTTTGTTTGTTTAAACGCGCTAATCTCAGAAACTACTGAACCGATTTGAATAATTCTTTCACTGTTAGATAGTCTATTTATCGAGGAAGGCTATAGGCTACATTTTATCCCGAAATTCCCACGGGAACGGGCACAACGCGGGTAAAACCGCGGGGCGCTGCTAGTTAATATTATATAATATGAACATTATATTAGTCCTTAGCGCTCCGCGGATTACTAGAGTTGTGTCTTTTCTCGTGGGAATTTCGGGATGTAAAATAGCATATAACCTTTCCGTTGAATGTGGCTATCTATTGCAAAAAAAAAACGTTCAGATTGTATTGGTAGTTTCTGAGATTTACGCTTACAAATAAACAAACTCTTCAGCTTTATTATATTTAAGAACAAGCAGTGCCTCGCGGTTTTACCCGCGTTGTGCCCTTTCCCGTGGGAATTTTGGGATGAAAAAAAGCATATAACCTTCCCGTTGAATATGTCTATCCGTTACAAAAAGAATTACCTATTCAAATCGGTCAAGTAGTTTTTGAGTTTATTCATTACAAACATACACACAAAAATACAAATCTTTCCTCTTTATAATAGTAGTGTAGATAGATTAGTATTAATTAGTTTTAATTCTCGTAGAGATTTAGATAAGGACAGTTTTATGTAGATTTTGATATTAGTCGATTTTACTTCTTTTTCTTTCGAATAGTGGGCAAAGTTATTACGGGTCATTATACCTGTGTGAGGCTGACAGCCTGAGATGAGATGAGATATCACAACCAATAGAGCCAACCTCCCCACTGTTCTTTAAAAAGGTCCTTAAAAAAATTAAAGAACAGTGGGGGACACTGTTCTTTATAAAGGTCTTAAGAAACATGTCTTTTCCTGCGCTCATTTTACTTAAAGTGCAAGAAAAGCTAATAATAGATGGTAATTCAGAGCTGACAGTGTCCTTTATGCGTCCATTAAGAGTTCCCTTCAAATGTGAAAAGTTTAAAGTGAAGCCATGAACCGCACACCATACTAGCGTGACGGTTTTCAAAACTGACGGAAGTATCAGATTCATAGTTGAATTTTGTTGGAAAGTGTGGTTATTACGACTCATTCTCCTCACTGTGCCTGGTATAATACAGCATTAGGGAAGAAAATAGAACTTTATTATTATTATTGTAGTTGTATATTTTATACTCTCAGCTAGAAAAAGCTGGTAATTAACTGCACATCACGGGCCAAAGCCAAGTGATGGCAGAGGATTTTTTTTTTTTTTTTATAAAGATCAAGTTATTGATGTATCTGTGTCTATTTGAAGGAATTTGCGAACGATTCTGCAAGTGTTTAATATTGTTGATTTTTGAAGTTGTATGTATGTGAATGTAGGTAGATCGAGTAAAGAAAGAGATTGAGATAACTGCTGGGGAATTACCCCGGTAGTGGATACAACAATAGGTACTATGGTAACTTTCTGTAGTCGCCACATCCTCATTATTTCTTCTTTCAACTCTATATATTTTGTAAGTTTTTCTGTGATAGTGGTTTGCAAGTTGTGGGTGTTGGGGATGGCTATATCGATGATGATGGCTGATTTGTGGTTTTTGTCGATGAGAGTGATATCTGGTCTATTGTAGTGAATTGTTTTATCAGTTAGTATTGCTCTGTCATAATAAAGTTTAAAATTGGAATTTTCTAATATTGTTTCAGGTTGGTATTTATAATATGGGACTATTTTTGGTGGAGTGGGAATTAGTTTGTATTTATAGGCAAGTTTTTGATGGATAATGTTAGCTACCTGGTCATGTCTAAATTTGTAATCTGTCTGTGCTATGGTTTTACAGGCACCTGTTATATGTTGAATGGTTTCTGAGGCACTGTGACATCTTCTGCATAGGTCTGTAGGTAGGTTAGGCATTTTAATTATATATTTTTGGTAATTGCGGGTCTCAATCACCTGATCTTGAATTGCGAGCATGAACCCTTCGGTCTCCGGGAAAAGTTCTCCACGACGGAGCCACTCGTTCGATGCCTTTCTATCGACGTTTGGATGACTCAAGTCTTGGAGGTGTCTCCCGTGCAGAGACTTCTGGGCCCATTCTCTAAACAGTGTATGTCTGTCCGTCTGTACTTCATTTTTTTGGGTGTTTCTATCTAATAGATTAAGGGGTGTCAACTTTCGATCATTCTTTACTATTGCTTGATGTAGTGGAGATGTGTCGGCTTTTTTATGGAAGTATGTACGCAATGTAGTGATCTGTTTATTGTGCAAGTTTCTTATATTAATCAGGCCTCTACCTCCCTCAGATCGTGGTAAAATCAATCTTTGGATGCAAGATCTCGGATGATGCTTTCTTTGCTGTGACATTGTAACATTGATATTTCGCTGTAGGTTTTTAAGTTCGCCCTTTGTCCAGTTAATAATTCCGAATGAGTAGGTTAGAATTGGTATAGCATATGCATTGATGGCTTTTATACAGTTCTTTGAATTTAATTGTGTTTTAGTTATTGAATTGAGTCTATGTTTAAACTGTTGTCGGAGTTTGGTTTTAATTTCTTTATGGCATATTTGTTTCGATTGATGGTATCCCAAGTATTTATATGTATCGTTTTCATCTAGGGGCTCTATTATTTCACCGTCTTGTAGTAGGTAGTAGTGTTGATAAGTTTTTCCATCTTTAATTGAATTTATTTTGCATTTGTCTATTCCAAATGTCATACAAATGTCCTGTGAAAATTGTTCTGTAATATTAGCAAGTGTCTCTAATTCATCTTGGGTGGAGGCGAATAATTTTAAGTCATCCATATAAAATAAGTGATTCAGTTTTAATAGTATGTCAACGAATGTGTTTATTTGTGTGTGATTGTTATCAGGGAGAGGATATCCCACATCCGTTTCATTTAACTTTTTTGAAAGGGGATTAATTGCAAGGCAAAACCATAAAGGGCTTAAGGCATCTCCTTGAAAGATTCCACGTAGAATTCTTATCGGTTCAGTACCTAGCTGTATTAGTTTTAGTTTTGAGACGTGTTATCCACTTAGACATACTTCTCTCTAAAAATGAAATTATTTCCGGGTGAATTTTATATATCTTTAGTACGTAGATGAGCCATGAATGTGGGACAGAGTCGTATGCTTTCTTGTAATCTATGTACATACTGTAAAGATCTCTCTTATTGCGTTGTGTTTGTTTTAATATAACAGAATCTATGATCAGTTGTTCTTTACAACCCTGACTATACTTTCGGCATCCCTTTTGCTGTTCAGTTAATATTGTATTAGTGTCCAGATGATCGTATATATGATGAGATAAACATGCAGTTAATATTTTGTATATTGTTTGAAGACATGTGATTGGTCTGTATTTAGCGGGGTTATTAATATCAGTGTTATCTTTAGGTATCATATAAGTTACACCTTCTGTTATGTAATTGGGCATCTGATCTGGGTTTTTAATGAAATTATTAATATGTTTATATATCACCGGATGGGCCACTGAGAACTTTTTATACCAGTAATTATGAATGTTGTCAGATCCTGGGGCTTTCCAGTTGTGAGTAGATTTTAAAACAATATGAAATGTTTCTATACTAATATTTTCAAATTGCATTTCAGTAATGTCTGTATTGCAGATGTCGTGTATCCAACTAGCTTCTGTGTTATGAGAGACAGGGTTTTCCCAGATATTAGCCCAAAATTGTTTCATGTCATCACTTTGAAGTGTATGGTTGTTGCTATTGTTTTGTTCTGCTGTAGTGTTATTTGATGTATTCTCACGAAGAGTTTGGTAGAATTTCCTCTCATTATTAATGAATTGATTATTTTGTGATTTCCGTTGTGTACATGCTTTATACCTTCTAAGTCGACTGCTAGCTACTTGAAGTTTTTGTTTTAGTGTGTCTAGGTAATGCGTAGGATCAGTGTTGGGCTCTTCATGAATTGTGTGTGTTTTATATTTTTCGATTATATTTTGAACTTGTTTTATGAGGTTGTTGTTTCTGTTTCCATTTATGTACTGTGTTAGTCTTCCTATTTTAGCTCGTAAGTCTGTTATCTTTCTTTCTAATCGTTTTTGCCACCGTGGGATTTTATCCATATTTATATTACGTGTTGATGTATTTTCTGAGGTGGGTAATACCAATCTGGAGCCATTTACTTTTGCAGCCGTCCATGCTGCGCTATAGATCGCTGTTTGCAAAGTGTGGAAATCACTATCTATAGCAATCATATCTCGTAATACTTTCGTATTTAGATAAGTTACAATATTGTTGAACCGTTTCGATGATTTTTGTTTTGGAATAAATTGGCGTTGCTCTGGTTGAGTGTTTAAGAAGAATTGAAAAACTTCAGCAAAAGTTGTATCGATTTCAGTGTTTCTATTAGTTTCTGTTGTATTTATTATATTAATTATATTTTCTGATTCTGGTATTTGATCTATGTTTCCTGTATAGTTATTGTCATTATTGCTAGCATTTTTATTAGTTGTATCAGATATAACATGAGTACTAGTATCAGCTATATCCAATTCTGTTGCTATTTCATCCCGTATAGATTGTAGTCTATCGTCGTTAATGAATTTACTCGCTAAAATAACTCGTCTCTGGTCTGCTACTCTCTGCTCACTGACATGTGCAAGTTCGGGAAATTCCGCTATAAAAAATCGGTGTAGTGGTTTTCTATAGGCTGTTTTGTTTGTTTCTAAGTGTGTTATTCGGTAGTAAGTTTTGATAATAAATTCGTTGTGCTGTGTCGTCCATCTTAAGCGTTGATTTTGTATTGTGTGTGTGCTAGATATGTGAGTTGAAGTTGTTTGTGTGTTCTGCTCTAAATATGTTTTAACTTCTGCGCGTATTGATTCAATTTTTTCAGATGACAAAAGTTTTCTGCTGACTATTGCTCTTCGTTGGTCTCCTACTCTTTGTTTACTGACTTGCATTTCTGGGAACTTTTGAGTGAATTTTTCGTGTAACTCTGTTAAGTATGTCCTAGTGTTTGATTCGAGGTTTGTTAAAATAAAGTATGTACGCAGGATGAATGTGTTCATTTCTTCATGTCCATTTTCTACGCATACTTTTACTAACTGTGGTGGGTGCAATTCTATCAACATCATTAGTCGTTTGCACAACATCCTCAGTTAGGGAAGGGGAAACACTCTGAATAGAAGTAGGAGAAACAGGTTGAAAGCGAAAGTTTAAGTATGATGGTGGAGATGATGATAAAGATGGGAAGAGGGATGTTGGTGATGATGAACATGAAAGGGCTTTTTGTGGATCTTCAGCCCTGGTATGGATGGATGAAGATGAGGGTGAAGATGATGGCATGGCTGTAGCATCTCGTCCTGCGGACTCGGTAGGGGCCCGCCTGCTCAACCCACTACCGCTGACGGTTCGCATACTGGAGCACTCAGCGTCAGCTCCAAGTGCGCCCCGGCGATCGCCCCCGGGAAGCGACTCTAAACGTTTTCTTTTAGATCTTGTCTCCATGTTACTGGGTTACCATTGCCACGATTGCCACTTTGTGGCCGTCCCCGCGTCGAGATCAGATGGTCGATCTCGGCGTGTGGTTAGGTTTCAGGGACTGTTAGGTTCGCCATTGCCTCGTCCGTCAGCCAGCAGGGTGCACCACGTGCAGGTGAGGTTGGCTTGGACCCCGAAAGATGGGAGTTGGGGTCCCTTACACCCCTATTATTATTATTATTATCAGCCATTTGTGTCCCAATGCTGGGCAAAGGCCTCTCCCCATTCCTTCCATGTATCCCTGTTCTGGGCCACTTCTCTCCAGTTGGTCTGGTATGCGTCGAGATCGTCCCGCCACCTGCGCCTAGGTCTGCCGCGTCGCCTGCTCGCTGGATCTGGCTGCCACTCAGTGGCTGTTCTGGCCCACAGCTCTTCTGGCATGCGGCAGACGTGGCCGGCCCAGTCCCATTTAAGTTTAGCGGCTTTGTGAGCTACATCAATGATCCGTGTCCTGGAGCGCAGTTCGGTGTTGCGTATCCTGTCCGTACGCTTCACACCCAGGATGCTACGCTCCATCGCACGTTGACAAACTTGGAGTTTAGACTTTTGAACCTGGGTAAGTGACCAAGTCTGCGCACCATACGTGAGAACGGGGAGGATGCATACGTCCATTAGCTTCCGTTTAAGGGACAAGGGGAGCTTTCCTTTCATAATATCGCCCATGGACCAAAAAGTCTTCCAGGCATTTTCAGATCGCCTTGTGACTTCTTTGTCTTGCCTATCTTTAAAGGAGACTATTTGGCCCAGGTAAACATACTCTCGGACGTATGCAAGATGTTCTCCATCCACCGTTACACTGGTCTCAGCGCGATTGGTCATTAGTTTGGTCTTATCCCTGTTCATGCCAAGTCCAATCTCCAAGCTTGCCATGCTGAGGTCTTGAAGCATTGTAGCTCTTCGGGCGATGAGGCAAAAAGGACGATGTCATCGGCGAAGCGAAGATTTGTCAATCTTCTGCCGCCGATAATAATGCCTTTATTATTCCATTTAGCCGCTAACTTTTTGAAAATATTTTCGAGGGTGCTGGTGAAAAGTTTGGGTGAAAGTGGGTCCCCCTGCTTTACCCCTTTCTCTATCTTGAAGGTTTGTCCGGAAGATTGAAGTTTCATCGAGGCTGTACTATTGTTGTAGATAATTCGGAGTAGATTTATGTAGGTTTCATCTATTTGCTGTTCCTGCAGGGCTTCAAACATGGCGGAGTGGTATAGACTATCGAACGCTTTCGTATAATCTACAAATGCGACGTATAATGGTAGATTATATTCATTAAATTTTTGAAATATTTCGTTGAGAGTTTGGAGGTGGTCAGTGGTAGATAGTCCTCGACGAAAACCGGCTTGTTCCGGCGGTTGTGCAGAATCTAATTGTTTGGATATGCGATTTTCTATAATTTTTATAAATAATTTGTACAAGTGGGAGACTAGGCTGATTGGGCGGTAATTACTTATATTTGACTTATCTCCTTTTTTGTGGATGAGTATAATGTTGGAGTGGCAAAATTTATCAGGAAATATACCGGTTTTTAAAATGGTGTTGAATAATTTGGTTATATGTGGCAGGTGCGATGGTTCTCCCACTTTCAAAGCTTCGGTAGTTATTCCATCCTCTCCTGGTGACCTATTATACTTCAGATGAGCGAGAGCGTTGTGGACCTCGAGACCGGTTATTAGAGGGATGGTGTCAGGACAAGAATAAGGAATTGTAGCAGTTGAGCGATGTGGATCGGAATACAGCGATTTATAATAATTGGTGCAAATGTCTAGTATTTTGTCCCTATCTCGGTGTATTTTACCTGATTCGTCCTTTAAGTGTGTTATCCAAGATTTTCCGACAGATGTTCCTTGCTTTGCTATTTTTAATGATTTATTGTTTTGTAAAGCTACATGAAAAAAGTTGGGTTTCGAAGTTCCTTGTATCTTTTCTTATGCTTCTTTTCACTTGTTTATCTATTTGTCTATATTCTTCGCTATTTATTTCAGTATTTAGTCGAGAATCAAGTAATTTTTTTGTCGATTCAGTTAGTTTTCTATGTTTGGCTTTTGTTTCTTTAATTTTACTACTTGCTTTTCTAATACACTTTTCTATTATATTAAATTCCTCCTGTGAATTTTCCTCATCTATTTTTAATAAATCAAAACTATTTTTAAGTACAGTATTAAATTCGTTCTTACAAACTATTAAGGTTTCTTTCGATATTTTCTTGATGTTATTGTTGATTAGTTTAAGTCTATTAATTTTGTGATTCAATCTAATGGTGGCCCGAATTGGTCTATGATCAGAACTAAATTTAATTTTGTTGAGCGCTTGGACATTTGTTACGTTGGTCTGATTGGAGGATAGTATAAAATCGATTTCGTTTTTATATTCTCCACTTGGAGACACCCATGTCCAACGACGCTTGGTTTTTTTGAAAAAGTAAGTATTCTCAATCCTTAGACTTTGACCAAATGCAAATTTTTATAAAAATACTAGCATTGTCCCGCGGTTATACCCGTGTTGTGCCCGTTCCCATCGGAATTTTGGGATGAAAAATAGCCAAAAACCTTTCCGTTGAATGTGGCTATTTTCTATTCTATTGCTTGTAAATAGATCAAGTGACTTTAATACAAGTTACCAAGGACCATTTCCAAATAAACTGCTTCCAAATCAAAAGTTTAAAAAAGAATCGAACCATACGGACACCGCCCGGACGCCATAAAAACTATAAACATCCGAAAAAAGAGCCTCCTCCTTTCTTGAAGTCGGTCAATGAGAAGCCCCCGTCCTGTTTTTCGACCGGGCTTATCCCAATTTTCCAACGGGATATCTTCAATATCCAAAGCATGCGTGACCGGATTGCTAGTAATTTCGAAGCTAGTAATAGACAAATTGGTTGTGTCCGTTCGTATTGTCTATTTGTAGATTACCTTGAGTTTTGGTTGCTAGGTGATCAAGCAAAGTGTGCCGATTCATAGATGTTCAGCTTATGTCATTGTAAGCATTAATTGCACAGCAAAATATTTAGATAGATGCTGTGCTAAGTTTGACGCAATAATACCACCTTTTCAAATTACATTAAAAAGTTCAAGTAGTTATTAACCAGGCTCCGTATTAGAGGGACAGTCTCACCACAACAGCCTCCGTGGTCTTGTGGTTTGAGCGCTCGGCTCACGATCCAGAGGTTCCGGGTTCGATTCCCGGTTGGGATATCTCACAAAAATCTCTTTGTGAGATGTTCCTTAGCTTGGTTAGGGCGTTACAGGCTGAATCACCTGATTGCCCGAAAAGTAAGATGATTCAGTGCTTCGGGGGCACGTTAAGCTGTCGGTCCCGGTTACTTTCTACGGATAGTAGTCGTTACATGAGCCATGTCAAAGGACTTTGGCGGCTCAATAACTCTGACAACAGGATTGGTCAGGTTGACCATCCAGTCGATGAAGAAGAAGAAGTCTCACCACTTAACCCGGTGTCTGTGATTTTGTCGAAGAACCGAAGTCGACAATTAAACGTATCCTCCAAAGCACAAGTTAAAATCTCCACAAAACTCTTTATAATAGTAGTTTATGCAACTGTCATATAAAGAAGGGTATTAAAACACGAGTGTGAGTTTATGAAACGAGCGCAGCGAGTTTCATAATAGTAACGAGTGTTTTAATACCCGTGTTATATGCAGTTGCATACACTACTTTATCTTCACTAATGCAATTAATCAATCAAAATTTTAAAAACAAAACACATTGCGAAACATTAAATTCACGCGTACGTGTATTGTCACAGTGAACTTGCCGCCATTAAAATCTAACCAATGAGAGCGCAGCTGCGCGCGCAGGGCCGCAGGGCGCGCGCCGCGCAGGGCGCGATGTTATAATGAGATTTTACGATATCGATGTGGATATTATAACATCATGTGCAATTGCTTAAACTGAGTGTTTTAGTTGTCTGCGTTATAACAGTAGTAATTATAAGTCAAGTATTGGAAACATAAGTAGAATGTTACAACATTAGTGTAGATAAAATATTTTATTGTACAAGCAAAGCGCGATTTCAGATTGAGTTTCGGGAGCGAAGCGGAGCTGTGCGCTCAACTACTGTGCTTTACAAAAATACTTTGACAATGTCAATAACTTGTTTGACAATCCTAATGCGCTGTGATTGGTCAATCGGGCTCAGCACAACTCCGCTCTGCTTCAATGGAAACGCATAATTAGCCATGTTAGTTATTCCTGTGGTTTTGGAGTATAGGATGTACTTCTCTTGTAATTGTTTGATACTAATCCTAGTTTTCTATTGTTTACAGAGCAGCGCACCGATGTGGGAGGAATTCATATCGAAAGCGACGAAATTACATTCTGCATTGAAGTAAGTACCTTCTAAACATATATATTTCACTAAGAAATTATAGGCCGTATCAAATGGTTTGTCCCTTTCTGACATACGCTATTTTCCAAAGAGCAAAAGAGACAAAACATTCACTAACAGTGTTTTAGTTAGAGAGCGTTTATGAATAAGGCAGTATGACTATTGAAACTTCAATAATACGAGTATATATGGTCGATATTAAGAGGACTTTAAATTGTTACAATTTTATTTATATATCTTCTTCATAAAATGAGAATTGTTTATGGCATATTTTAGCATTTTGCTCTGTATGTGATAGCATGATATCGTCTTCTAATCAGGTATTGCATGACATGAAAGACCTTTACACTACACTGGGACATTATAGGACTATTTGGTTCCTTGAAACCAATACCATTGTAGAATTTCTAAATATGAAGCTCTATTCTTTCCTTTAAACTTATAACAAGACCTATTTCTAGTTCCGACCTTATCTTAGTTCCAACTTAACCATTTGTAAATGCATATGTATGGAACCAAACCAACCCATTGTGACACTAAAACATGCTTAAAGTAACCAAACGACATTGCAGTTAAATTGGGTACTTACGAACGGTGGAACTCAAGGAAGCTCCAACAATCGCGTCATTTAGCATCAATTGAGGGTTCTCATTGGAATTGGACCCGGCATCATGAGTATGATTGTCGTGAAGGACATCAATGACAGATGCAATTGCAAGTGTATTGACTTCTGTAAATAAATTGTGTATGACGGTTTGTGATCTAGGAGACTTTTTATAGTGCAATATTGAATTTGTACGTACCGCTGATGTACTGTAATCTATGGTAACCGCGGTATTACTCGCGTTGTGCCCGTTCCCGTGGGAATTTCAGGATGAAAAATAATCTGTAAACTTCCCGTTGAATGTGGCTATCCATTACGAAAATAATTATTGTAGTGGAATTGTTAGTTTCTGAGATTAGCGCGTTCAAACAAACAAGTAAAAGAAACTCTTCAGCTTTATTATATTAGTTTAGAATGCTCATAAAGAAAAGCCACTATTGTAATGAAAACACTAAGTACAATTTTCTTATGTTTCAGATCAGCGCTGGTTGCGATAGCCGCTTTTCTGGATTCGTTCCAGAAAATCGCAGATGCGGCGACTAATGCCAGAGGTAACTTATTAACTTTACAAATCTATACTAATATTATAAAGCTGAAGAGTTTGTTTTGTTTGTTTGTTTGTTTGTTTGTTTGTTTGTTTGTTTAAACGCGCTAATCTCAGAAACTACTGAACCGATTTGAATAATTCTTTTTGTAATGGATAACTACATTCAGCGAGAAGGTTATAGGCTATTTTTTTATCCCGAAATTCCCACGGGAACGGGCACAGCGCGAGTAAAACCGCGGGGCGCCGCTAGTAACTTAATATTTCCGGTTATTAGTATTTCTCCGTGCTTCAAAGGGCACGTAATGCTGTCGGTCCCGGTTGTTTCAATCGTAAGACCATGTCAGAGGCTTTTAGGCGGTCTAAAAACTCCGACACCAGGGTTGGCCACCACCCTACTCGAAATGAATGATTGAAACTAATTTCTGACTTTATTTCGCTCAGGTTATTCAAATATAAGACAGTCAAGGTTAAATGAAAGGTCGGATTATAAAGTTGATTTTATAAAACATTATTCTCTTGCCTGAGATCATATTCCCAAGAATGTTAATAAAGGAATATTTTTGGAAAAGCGGAGATAGTACGTCATCATTATTTTAGTTGTTTGAGCTTATATCCTTATCTCTAGTATTGTATCATTATAAAACTCATCCTTTCTAACTAATGGTTTTGGCACAAGACACAACATACAACCGGAGACGGCTGAAATTCGTACAGGGCTAACAAATATCTTAAAAAAAACTACATATTTACTATGACATGTATAATGTATTCTCTAAAACATGGCAACTGGTAAACTTACGTATTTATTGAAACTACATTTACATATGGACACAGTTCGCTTGTTATGTTTTATATCCCATCTTAAAACAGCAGACTGATAACTAGAAGCAATGTGTATCGCTAAATGTTAGCAATAATGCCTGTTTGTCAATAACTAATTTAGGCCCTAATGTTACTCCTTATCCAGCTATCGTACTCGAATACTTTAGAGTACACCGCGGGCACCCCAGGCTTGCCAGGCTTGCCACAAGTAGGTCCGAAGCTAAACACTCCCAGAGCCTCCCAGGTTCTTCCGTTTTGATACATGAGAGGACCGCCGGATTCACCTCTGCAGGAACCCTTGCCTGGCTGGCCACCGGCACATATCTGGCCAGTACCCAGGGTGACTTTCAAGCCTGGAGCATTGTACTGCTGTTGGCATTGCTGCAAGAATAAATATCACTTTTTAACATCAGTCTGGATTGAGAAGTGTATGGTCTAAACACTATTATGATTATGATACATGGATAAATTGAACCATGAATAGTTATTTTTTGAGTATAAAAAAGTAGCTACTTTAAACATTAAGTAGTGATGCACCTACTGGTGTGACAAAAGTAGTGACAATCGATTATGCAACTGTTCTTCCACAAATTCTATGCGGATTTTTGGCGGCATACCATTCCAATGATTAATCAACTGAATGTAACTGTTCGTATCTATAGGGAATGGCTTTAATCTATGATTATAACTTACAGCCCTGTCCATGTACGGCAAGTCGACGACACTGAAAGGCTCGTTGTGTGACACGGCGCCCCAGCCGGCGGCGTACAGTATGAAATTATTTGGTGGATTAATTGTGGTATCGCTTGTAGGCAAGCAAATGGGTCGGATGAAATCTGAAAAGAATTGAAAAATTTCATTGACTTGTGTTATATTAGGTGATAACGTGCGGTGGTTCAGAGGCATGTGTCTTTGTCTGTCAAGACTGGAATCTCGGGGCTCCCGAGGCGAGCGAAGGATATTATTATTTGCAATTCGCATTTCAAACATGGCTTGGGTTTGAGATCACCAATGCGCAGTAGGCATGTGTGGTGATTAAGCTTAATCCTCCTTAAAGTATTCTCAGAGATTTGAGAAACTTTTGCTAAGTTGTGTGTGTGTTGTTATAGACCAAAACTTTATTTAATGATAAAGAATCGAACATACCAGAAAACGGTGCTGGAGATGCCAGTCTTATGAGACCAATATCGTTCTTTCTTAGTTTGGTGCTCTTTTCGTACTGTGGATGCGGTATTGTTTGTTCTATATCTATAGTGACGACTCCATCAGTGCAGTCCTTGCCCTGGTTAGGACCTAGTGTTTGACAATGGAGTCTGTTGTATTCGCCGAGTCTAACGTATTTTCTGGAAGAGAAACTGTAGATTATTTATCGGAAAAAAGTAGTTTGGGAAGCATTTTAGGATTAACCAAATCGCAATAGTGTGCAGCTGACTTAAACTGAAAGGCGGAACCAACTTGCCCACTCCAAATTAGTTAGTGCTCAAAGATTTTGGTTATTCAAATTCTATCATCATTCAGCCAGTTGTAGATCGAGAATAAAGGGTTTCAAAGAAATCATTATACGGCATGCATGCATGCTCAAAAGGAGTATGCTTAACTACAGGCACTTTCTTGTCCGCGTCCATATATGTAAAGTATAACTTACGGTGTTCCATAACCAAGAACAGAGCCAGTGAGACAATGCGCCGCCGTCATCACATAACGGGTGCTGATCAAGCTTCCACCGCACAGGGTCTTTACTTCGTTGTCCTTGACGTACTCAATCAGGGCTAACCATGGGTACATGTCTACTGTTGTCGCGTTACCTCCTGGAATAAGACAGATGGTTTGTATTAATAAATTGTATAAAAACGGTTTTTAATACTTCTTGTATTAGACTGTTTGGACACACCTACGTCTCACGTTCTCACGAAGAAGAAGTAAAAAAGATTGCTTTCGTAGAATGTTCAAATTTTTTGTCACCAAACGACAAGCTGTCATTGGTGGAGTGTTTTAGGCTTTTAACGGGTTTGTGAATCAGAAGTAATCCTTTTATATTATATAGCTCGTCTAAAGCACCTTACTGATTTCGCTAAGTAGTGAAATGCTAAACTTGTCAACAGATATCTCTGACGGTTATGACCAGATCGGTTCCATATCCACCGATTGAAATAAATCTCATTAAACCCATTTTTTATCTAAAAACTGGTTTCCCTTACCAGTGATCTTGTTGCCCACAACGCTGTCGACTCCGCAGCATTCGGTGCTGGCTGCGGGTGGGAAGGCCGTGAGAGTAGCGGCGCAGTTATCGTCGGCTGCTCTGGTGTGTTGCGGATCGGCGCAGCAGACGCTGCGCGGGTCGGGGCCTTTGCAGCTGCGAATGAAAAAGGAAGCATTGAGAAATTGAGCACATAAGCTAGGAGATGATGTCGAAAAGCATATGATGGCCAAGCGTTCCTATACCACCGTGGGAATTCCACTTAGCCGAATACAATCGAATCTGGATTTCAATCGAGTTTCGGCGTTTCGTTCATTTCATTTGGGATTGAAAGATACAAGTGTAGTTAGCTTCATTTGAAATTTCATGTCACTGGAACGTCGGGGCAAGTAGGTGACTGTAGATAGGGAATATAGCCTGGGAGTATGTAGAAGGTTGCTTATTATCGTAATATCTTCGGTGAGTGTAACGATGCTCTGCAGCAGAACATTACTGGCTTATACTTTTACGATTTCCCTATGAATGGGATTGTATTGTAATACACCAATACTCTATTTCTATCAGACTCAAGTTTCGGAGATTACTCCGTTCTTAGCACCATAATCACAATGTTACTATGTTGGTAAGTATTATTAATTAAACTTGTTCACAAGCAATGAGCAATGATATCATGACCTCGACATTCAGATGATAAGATCATGAGAAACCAGTTTCGGCTGCAATGATGCGATGTGACATTGTAAATTGTATTACGTACGAGTTATATTATGATGCTTACTATTTTGAGTTGGAACTGTTTTTCTGTATTGGGTATTTGACCCTCTCTGTTCATTAAGACTGGTTTGACGGCAATCGAACAATTATTTTCTTGTTACACGTAATGAGTTATTTTTGTTTTGCGTTGTATCGGACAGCTGTATTCCAGTCTTATCCAGTTCTTAGACATGTCCCTCAATACCTGACTTACAATCATGCAAACAAATAGATCAATTTTAATTCACCCTTAATACTTACAAAGAGTTGACAATGTAGTTCTTGCTAGCTTGCGGTACGTTTGCTGTCTGCAGCATAGAGAGTAGATGAGGACATTGGTTCAAGCCCACACATCTACCAGGCTTGCCTTCTGGAGTGTAGCAAGGCGTTGGACAGCATACCTGGAATGGTCAAGTTTTTTGTTAGGCTTAGTATAGTATTATTTGTAAACGAATTTTCATTGGAGATCCTACTAATATTAAAATTCCCGCGGGACCGAGCACAACGAGGGTAACATCGCGGGGCGTGGCTAGTATATATATAAATGTGAAAAGTGAACAAGATATAGCTCTAGAGTGAGAGTTTTCCAATCGGTTAGTGGCCAATACTGATGCCGGAAGTTTTAAGAGCTTAATGAAATAAGTGCTGGCTTCAAGTCTTACCTTCGGATTCTTTTCATCATTACCACACTTGGAGTTTATCAGGATAGCAGTCTCTTGTTGTGTTCTATCTGGCTTATTGACCAGTTCCAGCATGGAAGGGCACTGGTATAAGTTCAGGCAGTGCACTCGTTTGCCGTCTCGGAACGTAGGACATTCTGGAATCAATTGTTTTTGATTTAGTTCAGGGAAGGCAAGATGGATTACTGACTAAGAGCCTTATTCATAAACGCTTACTACTACTACTACTTACTAAATGGTTCGTCCCTTTCTGACATAGGCTATTTGCCAAGGAGCAAAAGAGACAAAACACTCACTAACAGTGTTTTAGTTAGAGAGCGTTTATGAATAAGGCAGTAAGTGTCTAAGTTTGTGTGGGAAATTGACTAAAGAAATAAAACCATGTTATAATCCATCCTCACTGTACTGATATCTTCAGTGAGATGAGAGGCCTTTGCCCAGCAGTGGGACATTACAGGCTAATACTTTACTTTACTTTGTGTTCCATCCATCGTAGGGTAACGGTCCTTCGTCTGACTGAAGATATCAAGTACAGTGAGGAGTTTAAGCGTTTACTCTCGGTAATATGTATATTTGAAAAAGATCCGATTGGAGGCTCCAGAGATTGGTGCTTTCAAATAAACAAATGTTCATTTACTTAACTGAAGCATTTTGAAACGCGCCCTGTTTCCGTTGAAGTGGAGCGGAACTGAATCACTACATAGTATAAAACAAAGTCGCTATTTTTGTCTGTTTGTTTGTCTGTTTGTCTGTATGCTTAAATCTTTAAAATTACGCAACGGATTTTGATGCGGTTTTTTGTAATAGGTAGAGTGATTCAAGAGGAAGGTTTTTTGTATAAAAATTCCCGATATTCCCACGGGAACGGGCACATATTGTAGTATTTATGAAACTTCATACTTTTTAGGTTACTATTTTGTTTACATGATATTACTACGTGATGGTTTCTAAGAAAAAATATTTTAATGTTAGTCTTTATAACCCAGGATCTCTAGGCAAGAATCATGATGAGATAATAGTCGCTACTCTTGAACGCTCTATTGATATTCTAGCAATAAACGAAACATGGCTACGTCCAAACGAGGAGAACAAAGCTCCGTCCATACCGGGCTACACTCTGCGCAGTGTTCCCCGTCCCGACGATATCTGTAACGGTCGTGGCGGCGGTGTGGCTTTTTATGTTAAAAAAGGTCTAAGCGCCCGTATTTGTGCTCACCCTGTCTGTTCTCAGGTTGAGCAAATGTGGTTAAGACTCAATGTCAATGGACATAAAATAATAGTAGGTACTGCTTATCGCCCGCCTTGGCTTAGTGTTGATGTATTTCTCAATGCTCTTACAGAGTCCATAAATTCCTTCGGGACATATGATAATGTTATTTTAGTAGGAGATTTCAATATTGATCTTTTATGTGTACATTCAGTAAATTCTAAGAAATTATTAGATTTCTTAAAACTTCTCAGCCTAGACCAAGTGGTAACTGAACCCACCCATTTTACAGAACATAGTCACAGTCTTTTGGATGTAATTTGTACGAATGGGAATGTACGTAACGTATCAACATCTATTATAGGAAATAAACTTACAAACCATGCCCTTGTTTCTTGCCAACTCAATGTAAAAAAAATCAAAATTCCACCAAAAACTATAACTTATAGACCACTAAAAAACATTGACATGATACAGTTTAATTCTGATTTAGCTAATATCCCATGGTCGCTTATCCCTACCCTGTCCAACGTTAATGATAGAGTTGAAATGTTCAATAAATTTATTAATGAGATTTTCAATTTGCATGCACCTTTGAAAACTGTCAACATTAATAATAATAATTCATATCCTTGGATAACAGATACTATAAAACTTATGTTTAAACTGAGAAATGATGCTCAATTACGTTACTATAAAACTAAATCAGACTCTCACAAAGCTTATTATAAACAGTTAAAAAAATTAGCAAATTCTTCAATTGAAAAAGAAAAGCGAGCATTTTTTAATCACAACATTAATAAACTAATTCAACGCCCAGCTACTCTTTGGAAAAATTTAAAACAAAATGTTCTACCTCCTAAACCTGAAAAGTCACTTCCAAGACATTTATCTAAGGCAGAAGAGATTAATGATAACTTCCTAGAATTACCCACCATCAGTGATATTGAGATGTCTACATTAACGTACTACGAATTCCATAGATTCAGTAAAGCCACTTTTAGTTTTAAAACGATAAACTCCTCTCATGTCTATCGTATCATTCAGAGCCTCCAATCGAATGCTTTAGGAGTAGATAATGTATCTTTGGAAATGCTTTTACTCACTCTCCCTCACTCTTTGGATGCTATCACTTCTATTATAAACTCTTCACTGACTGATAGTTCATTCCCCGATACTTGGAAAACTGCAATCGTGACACCAATTCCGAAGACTGAAAATCCTACTTTATTTAAGGATCTCCGGCCTATTAGTATTTTACCCTGCATATCGAAAATTTTAGAAAAGGTTGTATATTTGCAAATTATTGACTATATTGAAAAAAATTCCATTTTACCGTTGACACAATCAGGGTTTAGGAAAAATGTGAGCACGTCTACAGCTCTGCTTGATGTCACCAGCAATATCTTGGAGGCTCAGGATAGCGGTATGGCTACCATTTTAGTACTGTTAGATTTTTGCCGCGCTTTTGATACCATAGATATTAATCTTCTCTTGTCTAAACTGTCGTATTATGGCTTTGACCAATCTTCAATTAAATGGTTTTTTAGTTATCTCAACAATCGCTCTCAGTATGTAAAACTCTCCAATAATGACGGCTCAACAAGTAATTCCTCTGTAAAAAAATTAAAGAATGGTGTCCCTCAGGGGTCAATCTTGGGTCCTCTCTTATATATCTTATATAGTGCAGATATAATCAAATGTATCAAACATTGTAAATATCATTTATATGCAGA
Source organism: Cyclophora punctaria (assembly GCA_951394245.1). Taxonomy (NCBI): domain Eukaryota; kingdom Metazoa; phylum Arthropoda; class Insecta; order Lepidoptera; family Geometridae; genus Cyclophora; species Cyclophora punctaria. The sequence continues at coordinate 1,250,483 of OX596191.1, forward strand.
TGATTTGCAATTATATTTATCTTTTGACCCTCGTGATACTGATACTGCAATATCTAAATTAAACGACGATTTAAATAGTTTAAGCATTTGGTCAAAGCGTAACTCCCTCAAATTGAACCCATTAAAATCTAAATTCTTAATACTAGGCTCAAAAAAACAGATAGAAAAATGTTTGATAAAAAATATAAAAATTACTATAAATAATGAACCTATTTCGTTTACTCACGAAGCGCGTAACCTAGGTCTGATTATGGACTCCCAATTACGTTTTGAATCGCATATTCTTCAAACTGCTAGAAGCTGTTTTTATCGTCTGAAAATTTTGTATAGATATCAAAAATATCTTAGTACGGAGCTCCGAATCAAACTAGTTGAATCGCTTGTACTTTCGAAATTCAATTACTGCGACACTGTATACGGTCCGCGCCTCTTAGCTAAAACCAAAACTCTTATACAGCGTGTTCAAAATGCATGTGCGCGTTTTTGTTTCCGAATTCCTGCTAGGAGTCATGTCTCGCCATTCTTAAATCAAGCTAAGATTTTGAACATGTCATCCAGACGCTACGTCCATCTCGCTTCTCTACTTTTTGGCGTCATCGTAAATAAAAGGCCCCCCTATCTTTTAGAAAAATTAACATGGTCGTCAAGATCTAGACTCGGTAGGCTAAACTTCCAAAGCCACAGAACAGCTAGCTTTAAAGGTAGTTTTAAGTATGCGGCGGCTAAAATTTGGAATGACCTGCCACCGCCTCTGCGCCAACTAACATCTATTAACAGTTTTCGTAAAAAAATAAAAATATTATCTTTGAATTATCAAATAAGTAATTCTACTGATCACCTCCTATAACCCTTAGGCATTTTAATACTGATTATTAATTTAAGAATGTTTTAGTTATTAATAGTTTAATATTGTTGCACATTTAATTTTTGTTATAATTTATAGTGTTATTTTTTTTTTCATTATTTTCTTTTTGTTTTTTGCCAATGTTTACAGTTAGTTAAGTAATAGTTTGTAATCCTACCTATCCTCTTTAGTTATATAAGTATCTCGGGTCCAGCTGAAAATCAGCGCTGTAGCTCCGGCTGCAGCATTACGCTGAGCTGGTAGCCTTTTTGGTTAAGTGTTAATTTGTACTTTTGTTTGTCCCATTTATGTAGTGCTTTTTTAACCAAATAAATTTTATTTCATTTATTTCATTTCACAACGCGGGTAAAACCGCGGGGCGCTGCTAGTTTATAATATCAAACAAAGCATCGACATTGTCAAAATCTTTTCGTAATGTGTTGTGATTGGTCGACTGAGCTCCGTACAGTTCTTAATGTTTTATTTGAAACTAGCAGCGCCCCGCGGCTTTGCCCACGTTGAGCTCGTTCCCGTAGGAATTTTCGAAAATCCTTACTTAGTGTGCACTTACGTCACTTGAAGAACCTTCCTGCCAAATTTCATGTTTCTAGGTGTAGCGGTTGAGGCTGTGCGTTGATTATCAGTCAGTCAGTCAGGACTTTGAATTTTATATGTATAGTTTAGTCAGTCTTGCTCACATACCATTACCTATTTGTCTTTTAGTAGGTAAGTTTTTTTTTGTTTCTGGCCAGTACCTTGAAATACAGGTTCTATCAATAAAAACACCTTGTCCTAACCTAACCAAACCCTCGTCACATAATATTATCAAAAAAAGTTCATCCAAATTAATGTTTGACTTTTCGATGAGACTCAAGTTAGTTTTGCTTCGCGTTTTCCTCTTAGGTATTTTTAATGTTTTTATGTAGCTTAAAAAATATTTATGTTTAAAATGGAATGTTGCTTGATAACCTCTATCGACCTAACCATTTTGTGCACTATTTTGATTATTTTAATCTGCTTTCGATGTGTTCGCAAATATCAAGAAAAGTAAAGTAGCCTGTCAGACCTCTCGTCTCACCGAAGATGTCGGTATATCCAGTATCCTTTCTTTATTCTTTACCTAATAGTGCCCTGCGGTTTTAACCGTTGTGCACCTTCCCGTGGGAATATTGGGATGAAAAGTAACTTACAACTGTTCCCTAAGAATATATTTTTCAAATCTAGGCGATAGTTCCAGGGATTCATTTTGTCATATTTGTAGTAATCTTTGAGAATAACGAGATTTCTGTCTATAAACGTTGTGTTTAAGCATTCAGTCATTCATTTCGAGTAGGTTAGAGGCCAGCCCGGGTGTCGGGAGCTTTTAGACCGCCTCAAAGCCTCCGACATAGTCTGCCGATTGAAACATCCGGGACCGATTGCTTAACGTGTCCTCTGAAGCACGATAGCGCTCAGATAGAAATAAGCTTCGGTCTGTTTAGGCATTAAATTATTTAAATTGAATCACAAGTCTTCAGAACAGTCAAGTTTCCTTATATTTTTCCTCAAACTCAAGTTATAAAACACATGTTCTACAACAACACTCGGTAATTGGCCAAGAGTTTATTGATCTCATATACATAGTATACGAGCATATTTACCTCAGTCCTCTTTGCACAGTTAAAAAATAAAAGTACTGCGTTTTTCTGTATATTCATGCCAATATAGGTATGTAAATAAACTTTATTTTTCATGCGATTTGTACCAATAGATAGATAAATTCAAGTGGATGGTTTTATATAAATTTAATCCCGAACTTTTTACGGGAACCTCCCATAGTGATCGACCGAAGTGAAGCCAGGGCGGGTCGCTAGTAAAGTAAAGTATTGGCCTGTAATGTCTCACTGCTGGGCAAAGGCCTCTGATCTTACTGAAGCGCTACCGTGCTTCGGAAGGCACGTTAAATAGTCGGTCCTGGTTGTTTCAATTGTTAGTCCATGTCCTTTAGGCGGTCTAAAAACTCCGATACCAGGGTTGGGCACTAACCTACTCGATCCTACTTACGTATCTTACTGAAGGTATCAGTACAGTGAACAGTACGAATATTAAATAATTGATGGTTAAATCCCATGTAATTTTATATGAGTCATGTTTATGTATCACGTTTGTACCTAATAAAGTTGAAAACATAACAATTGTGAGAAGACAATGTATTTAGATTGTAGGTATCTTAGATTTTCCTTATGGCTAAAACTACTTATTTTAATTAATCTTTTATGTGGGAGGTTCTCCAGAATCATTATATTTCTCAAGAGCCCACTGAAAGCCTAAAACGTATTGCTCAACTAACGACATTTGTGGAAATGTATCGGCAACGCGCTGTTGTTTTACCCGCGTTGTACCCTTCCCGTAGGAATTTCGGGATAAAACAGTATATAACCTTCCTATTCAATATAGCTACTAAATACAAAAAGAATTGTTCAAATCGGATTAATAGTTTTTGAGATTAGCCCGAACATACATACAAACAAAAATACAAATACCTCTTTGTATTATTAGTAGGTATAGCTAGATAAGAACTGAACGTTTATCTATATGAAATGTACAGAAATAATAATAATGTGCCATTAGATAACCTAGCATTTTTGGCCATTTAGATCGTGCGGTTTTCTGTCGACAGTAGTTACGTCTATCGGGGAACCTATAGAGGCTTTTTATCCCGATATTCACTCGGGAACGGGGTGATAACGAGGAGTTTGTGGGGCTTGATAAAACATCTTTCTCTCAAAACCTATTTTGCAGTAATATAAGTAAAAATATTGCAGCTACCGCCAAACACAAAATGTATTACTTTGTCTTGTATAGACGCATAGCACCTCAGTCTTCTGTGACCACGGTTCATGTAAAGGGGCCGAAACGTCAGATAAAAATCTATACTAACATTATAAAGCTGCAGAGTTTGTTTGTTTGAACGCGCTAATCTCAGAAACTACCAATCCGATTCAAATAATTATTTTTATAATAGATAGACACATTCAACGGGAAGGTTATAGGCTACTTTTCATCCCGAAATTCCCACAGGAACGGGCATAAGTATTAAAAGTTTCGAAATTCTTACGAGAACGCGTGCGTTGCGGGTGAAACGGCCCGTCAAAGCCAGTGTAAAGTAAAAGCGAAGTGTATCCGTAAACGTAGTCTCAATTCAAAATAATTCCGGCTAATTATTACTGAGAGTTTCAAAGGAAATCTTGATTAATCGAAGCGATGTGACCAGGTCTATGTATCAACGCCAGATCAGTCAGTGCGGTCACCTATGACATTAACTTAATCTGACGAGCCATGTCAGAGGCCTTTGGCGGCTCAATAACTCTGACACCAGGATTGGTCAGGTTGACCATCCACTCGATAAGAAGAAGACTTAATCTGACATCCTAGTGATGTCCCTTACATAACGTTTATCTAATGATTTCCTTGTTTAGACATATATGTAGATAAAATAATACTGTAACGGTCCGATAACCTTAATATGTTATTAATTGCATAATAATCTGAACATGCACTGTACTCGTATGTATATTTCTAGACTCATGAGGAAAATTATTTACTAGCCGCGGCCCGCGGTGTTACCCGCGTTGTGCCCGTTCCCATGGGACTTTCGGGATAAAATGTATCCCATGTGTTATTCTAATGTTAAACGTATATATATATGTCGGGGAAACAGCGATAATTATCCCACTATTGGGGACATGTCACATCAGGATAAGCACGAGCATTATACCGCCAATACAACATCAGATATCTTATGATTCCTAGGTCTTGGTCTTGAAATAATAACTCACAGGACTTCATTACAATGACATTGCTTGTATTTTACACACGATCATCATGGATTACAGATTACAGTTAGGATACGTCTAGATTCAATTAATTGATGGAACCTAAACGACCTCCCTTCACCCCATCAGTCGTCCTGTCCACGCCATAGAATATCTTTTCCCTATTCTATACTCGATTCGCAATACGATCGTGATGTCGTCAACACCTCATCCTTCCAATCTACGTTTCCCATCTGATCCCAATCCAACCGTCTCCATTTCCCTCCAAAACTCTAATGTCTCATCTTTTCATATCATAGACTCACTCACTCACTGCCACAGACCACCAAACAAGCTCACATCCCTCTATCGAACAACTGTCATCTGTCATAGTGCGTAACACCACAGACTTAACATAGTCTATTCTCATACCACAGACTACACCACGAAGATAGAACTCACGTCACGGAATAACAACACTACCGATTCCATCAGTCAACTGAATTTACAAACTACTCTTAAACTTCTACAGACTAAAAATAATGTAGTGACGTTATAAACCGCTATCTGGTGTGGCGCCACTGATGCCACGCTCCGACACGGCCATCCTGCTAGCACACGTCCTCGTGTGTTGGCTAACCTGCACAGAAATAACCAACGAGAGTATTTGTTCGCCTCGGCCACTTCTGACCAATCATATTTCTACACACAACTCAAATAAAGAAACTTCGTAACTGTATAGTTTTTTCTTTTAAATTACTCGAATAAAACCATAAAAGAGCCATAAGAAAATATCAACCAGAGCCATGTACCACTGTCGCTTGTAACAACAAATTAACACAATTTAATTAACCACACAAATCGAAACTTCACACTAGTAAGCCCTCTATCGCCACGGCTCTCCGGCCGACCAGCAATCGCAATTGCTCTCACTATGCATATCCATCAAGTGGATCGCCCATGTGCATCACCCTGTGACTGCCGAGTCTACTCCTGGACTCTATGGTTCCTCCAGAACCCGACCTCCGCCAGAGTTGCCTGCTACCGCGTACTCACGGACTACAATGTAGACACCGATTTCTACTGAGCTACGGCTACACGACAACCTCTGGTACGGTCCAACACAATACGGCCGATAGAGTCCTTACTCGAGTTTCCACCAAAACAAGTTTACTCATCCTCATCAGAATCACTATTAACATCAACTTCGACTGGTACATGACCTACTGGCATCTTGCGTAAGAAATCACAAAGTAAATTATGATAACGTTTCATCTACCAAAACCCTGAGGCCAGTAACAGTGACAGACTCTGGTTCATTATTCACACACAATTAACAATTTAATCACAATTGATTTACTACTGAGCCCTTATTCGTGGTCACAACACAAGATTTAGCAAACGCATTTGCCCTTTATGCACTTCCATTTCGGAATGCCGAGTCGTCCCATGACTCTACGGTCTTCGCTACCAGGCAAGACCCGACCACACTACCCAGGGCTACCGCCTACTGCGTACCCACGGACTACTACAAGTAGTAGACACCGATTTCTAACGGGCTACAGCTACGGCACCCTGGTGCGGTCTCAGACTGACCCACCGACATAAAAACCCAGTAACAATCAACAGCTTAATCAACCTCACTGTCTCCACCTTCGTCTGAGTCAGCTGTTACCCGCCCCACAGGCATCTTCCTAACACGATCATGTGCATACTTGTAAGTACGTTTAGAGTTCAAAGCTTTTCAACGTGTAACGATCACCATCGTTCGCTCACTCCTGACCCAAATAACTCTACTTCAACAAAATACTTTCACATTGCTTATCTCAACATAATACTAGAACATCGTCAGGCACAAGTACCCATTAAAAATCAAATTAATCTCAAATCAAAGTAAAAGTAAAGTGTGTGTGTCTCCATTGTCCGGCTATCCCCGTAGCCCTAATACGCAGTCATCCCTGTGACTAGCTGTGATCATCCTAGTGATCACCCATAACCCTGATCATCCCTGTGATCAGCCATGACCCTGATCATCCCTGTGATCAGTCACTCCCGTGATCATCCCAGTGATCACCCATAGCCCTGATCATCCCTGTGATCAGCCACTCCCGTGATCATCCCAGTGATCACCCATAGCCCTGATCATCCCTGTGATCAGCCACTCCCGTGATCATCCCAGTGATCACCCATAGCCCTGATCATCCCTGTGATCAGCCGCTCCTGTGATCATCCCAGTGACCACCCGTGATCATCCCCGTGACCACCCAGACTCAAGAGGACACGCACAACTAGTTACCACACAGTCAAAAGTGACTACAGTTCATCCTCACAAGGCTCAGAATCACTAACAATGGGTACTTGCCCTTCAGGCATTTTCCTATACCAGTCAATGACACTATATTGTGTACTCGTTCTCCTCTAAACCTCGCGGCCACAGTAATTTGCACTCGCTCGGTCAACCTGACTATTCTTCCTTAAATTCTTGATTTCAATCAAAAGTTAATTTCAATTATTATCAATCGGGAATCTTCAATGCTATGTAACACATGAATACTAGGTACCACGTCATTTTCAACTTTAACTTCAATAGACTATTAATCTCAAATGCACATTACAATATGAGCCATGAGTAAGTAACAGTAAGCTTGTCTAGTCACGTCTAGTCACGGCAACCAGCCGACGAGCAATCACATTGCTCAACAACACACGGTCTCAGCAGACCACTCCACAGTACGGTCAATCCAGACCACGACCATCGCCGAGTTCGAACATTGAACTCAAAAAGTCACATAGTCACATGAAACCCTTACTCATACTCTCATATTTTACAACGGGATAAACATCCAAAATACTTTCAATAAGCTTTCTACTTTATCAAGTGGTACGAAGATTCACTACAAAACTCAATGTTAACTGACTCAAATATCACAAAATAGCTCACCGGATATTTCCCAACAAACCAATCATTACCGCAATACATCACCGATTTAACATCCAATGTGAATTTGTCGTGATAGATTCTTGAATAATTTGGAATGCCGCAACCCCTCATATTCCTCAGGTAACAGGACCGAGAAGAGAACCACGCTCCTCCCTAGACGAGGTTCATCAACGCTCGCAATAATTACCAGCATTGAACCAACATGAAAATAAGAAAACATATTAGAACATATCACATTACGTACAAGATTAAACTTGACTCTTTCGGAAGCTCATAATTACCTTCTTAACTCCACAATAGAGTAGAAAACTAACTAACTATACTCACAGAACATTCCAAGTTTTATAACCAATTGCAAAATAAACATTACGTAAAGCACCATAGTCGTTGGGATGATGATTCAGACATATCTCTGAATACCACGAGCTTCATAATCCAGTGGAAGGTACATGAATTTCAATCCCGTCGTCGTCGTCGCCGTCGTCGTCGATAATATGCACTAACGAGCTCAGCTTGCAGCTCTCAATATTCTTTCATCTTATCATAAACCTAGCTCCGCGGTTGAAATGGTTTATGCTCGTCCACCCGTGGGAATATAGCATCCTTATCATTCTCTGTTGGAGGCTCAGTGGCCAATAGCGATCCTTATCCCTCTGCTGGAGGCTTAGTGGGCAATAGCGATCTTTATCCTTCTCTGCTGGAAGCTCAGTGGGCAATAGCGATCCTTATCCCACTTCTGATGTCGGGGAAACAGCGATAATTATCCCACTATTGGGGACATGTCACATCAGGATAAGCACGAGCATTATACCGCCAATACAACATCAGATATCTTATGATTCCTAGGTCTTGGTCTTGAAATAATAACTCACAGGACTTCATTACAATGACATTGCTTGTATTTTACACACGATCATCATGGATTACAGATTACAGTTAGGATACGTCTAGATTCAATTAATTGATGGAACCTAAACGACCTCCCTTCACCCCATCAGTCGTCCTGTCCACGCCATAGAATATCTTTTCCCTATTCTATACTCGATTCGCAATACGATCGTGATGTCGTCAACACCTCATCCTTCCAATCTACGTTTCCCATCTGATCCCAATCCAACCGTCTCCATTTCCCTCCAAAACTCTAATGTCTCATCTTTTCATATCATAGACTCACTCACTCACTGCCACAGACCACCAAACAAGCTCACATCCCTCTATCGAACAACTGTCATCTGTCATAGTGCGTAACACCACAGACTTAACATAGTCTATTCTCATACCACAGACTACACCACGAAGATAGAACTCACGTCACGGAATAACAACACTACCGATTCCATCAGTCAACTGAATTTACAAACTACTCTTAAACTTCTACAGACTAAAAATAATGTAGTGACGTTATAAACCGCTATCTGGTGTGGCGCCACTGATGCCACGCTCCGACATATATATGTTACTGTAAAGAGTAACAAACATATGTACATACATCCATCCCCACAAACTTTCGCATTTATAAACTTAGAAACCTCATGTAAATGCTTTTAAGTGTTCATAATTTAATCAGTCGAACTGTTTTTTAGAATACCTAATTTTAGAAATATTTGAATCATCCATTGTTTCAAAATATCTTTTTTTCGCACGATTTTGAATAAGTATACCTAATGTTAGGGGTTTTCCTAAAAAAAAGTCAGGTGTGTGTGTGTGTAGTTTGTAGTTAAAAGTGTATTTAATTATCGAGTCATACTATCTAACTAGTATAATAAATTCATTAGATTCTAATTAAGCAAGCGTAGTGATAATTCCTACGTGGGGAACCTGGCGCTACAACTTTCCATCCCCGGTCGAAGATCCAGAGGCAGACCCAAGACAAGGTGGACGGATGTAGTGTCCAAAGACATGGCTGAGTGCAAGATTTCCGATGACGACGTCGACGAAAGAGCGAAGTGGAGGAGAAAAAAAAAATAGTTTAAAAAAACTAAAAACCACGCTTTTATTGCAAATTGAACTAAAAACTAGAAAATAATTTTTCACCTCAAATCAAAATTATAATAAAATTTAAGTTATTAACACAATGATTAAATTCAGAGTAAAAAGCGTGGGGTGCTTAATATTTTTTTTAAATATTACAATCATCATTGGTATCTATGAGAGGATAGTTATGAACTACAGTAAAATGCACCCCACGCTTTTTTACTCTGAATTATTTTCTAGTTATTAGTTCAATTTGCAATAAAAGCGTGTTTTTTAGTTTTTTTTAAACTATAATTTTATTTTTTATTTTTTAGTAAATCTGGCAAATCCATTGTAAATATTATTCTACATCATAGCCATATTCAAGCATAACATTATATGCAACTTTTCATCCCGTAATTCCCACGGGAACAGGCCCATCACGGGAAAACCACGGGACGCTGTTAGTGTCTAGTACCATTTAGTAAAATAAAACAGAACTCCCGTTCCGTCCCACAGCGAGCGCCCGTTGATGTCTTTTATATGAAGTAATATTTTTTTAGTAAATCTGGCAAATCCATTAAGGATAATGGGAAACTGTTATTAAATTATTGCATTGTCCTTGATACGTATGCAAAGTTTCAAATTAATCAGACTTCTGGAAGTTGGTGAAAATGATGTTCAAAGATTCCATTACATACGTTCGTACGTACGTACGTACATACAGGCCAAGCTAATAAAAGCGTGTTAATAATGGGAAACTGTTATTAAATTATTGCATTGTCATCGGTCCTTGATACGTATGCAAAGTTTCAAATTAATCAGACTTCTGGAAGTTGGTGAAAATGATGTTCAAAGATTTCATTACATACGTACATACATACAGGCCAAGCTAATAAAAGCGTGTTAAAACAAGCTAATAAAAGCGTGTTAAAAAATAGGTTGGAAACGTAGCTAAGTAAGTATAAGGAAAAACTGGAATCTTAAAAAATGCAATTAAATGTAGATATTGTCGTCACCGGGGAATCCCAGCCAACATAAACAGTTTGCAAACATGATCAGGTTTAACAAGTTTGTAAACAAAGCACATAGAAACAAAATGTAAGAAGAAATTGTACTCACGTCCTTGCACACTGCAGATGTAAGTTAGGACAAGACTTAAGACAATTGCGAAGGGCGACATGGTTCTAATGTTTATTTAACAATTATAACACTTAGCACTTTGTCACACCACCCGTCCGACCGCTACCGGCACTCGCTCCCAAATGATCTGACAACAGCCAGCTTGTACCGTTTTTTATAACAACTTCTTATCTATACGTCTATACTAATATTATAAAGAGGAATACTATATATATATATATATATATATATGATATATATATAATATAATATATATAATATATAATATAATATAATATATAATATAATATTATAAAGAGGAAAGGTTTGATTTTTTGTTTGTTTGTCTCGAATAGGCTCTGAAACTACTGCACCGAATTAAAAAAATCTTTCACCATTCGAAAGCTACACTATCCCTGAGTGACATAGGCTATATTTATTCCCGAAATTCCCACGGCAACGGGCACAACGCGGGTATATGTAACCCAAGGTATGAAAAACATGCCTAAAAAAATTGGTTATTGGCGTGCGCTACTAAATCTATTGATGATACACAAAAACAATGTTCTACACAATCAAAGTACATATCATTGCGAACAAATAAGTTCGCGAGGGCATATGTCTAACTATTATAGTTAAGACACAATAACCGTTTTAAGTTAAAATTAATTAGTTAAAAAAGGAGTGTAATTTTAAGTTGATGATATTCATATGATGATATGAATCTACATCAAAATAAATGGCTCTACAATCAAGGTTAATTGTTTCTTTGTGTACCTCTTTAAATTATTAAAATCGGACAGTTAGTTTCAGAGTTACGATGAGAAATATCACTAAATAGTATAAAATAAAGTCGTCTCTGTTTCGTGTCTGTTTGTCTGTTTGTCTGTATGCTTAAATCTTTAAAATTACGCAACGGATTTTGATGCGGTTTTTTTGTAATAGGTAGAGTGATTCAAGAGGAAGGTTTTTATGTAAAAAAAATCCCGAAATTCCCACGGAAACGGCCACAACGCGGGTAAAACCGCGGGGCGCTGCTTACAAAATAGTAATGCTCGATGGCGGGTCTCTTATGGCTACTTATGTTACTGTTTCGTGCGGTCAAAGCGCGCGGGGATATACCTACCTACGAACTACGAACGACGAAGACGTGCTATGTAGGTATTATCCCGAATTCTTCCTCACATGAAATCTTGATTGTGTATACATAAATACTCGCGCGAGACATGTAATATTTTATCCCCAATTTCCCACTTGAAATTTTGATTGTGTATATTCCTGCGGGAGACACGCAATGTTTTATCCCGATTTTCCTACATGAAATCTTGATTACCCGAAGCGAAGCGAGGGCGGGTCGCTATATACCTATAATTTATTCTTGCAATCTGACTCATAAATCTAGCGGTATAAAGTCGAATATCGCTGTGTCACTTACGACCTTTTGCGTTGTAAGAGTAGTAGGTATAAGCTTTAGTGTTTATGTTGGGGGGTTAGAGCTCAAAATTGATTATTTTATGTACTTTAGTTGATGTTTTTGTTGGGCTTTATTGTCAGGGATTAAGGTTTAAAGTCGTGTTTCGTTTTAAATTTAGGAACAGGTTGTTTGAACTTAGTTCCCGTCCCAGGAATGCCTACACTGGTTTGGAAAAGCCAATATGCTTTTTTTTAATGTTATCAATGTCAACTTTATTATTACAATTTGTCTTATCGTGAACTTATTTTATTAATAATAATGTTACATACCGTGCCTGGAATTACCGAGATCGATAGAGCTAACCCTAACGTATGATATCTTCTTATATATACAATTCTCGTGTCTCAATGATAGTTACCATACTGCTTCGAAACGGCTTGACTGATTTTTATGTGTATGCATATTCAGTAGGTCTAAGAATCTAGTACTATCTATTTTTCATACCCCTAAGTGATAGGGTGGTCCACCACTTAATTTTTATATGGCAAATGAACGTATGCCGGTCAGCTACAAAGTCTTACTAAGTTGGTGTCACATATTTTATAAGTAAACTAGCAGCGCCCCGTGGTTTTACCTGCGTTGTGCCCGTTCCCGTGGGATTTTTTATACATATAAACCTTCCTCTTGAATCGCTCTATCTACCGCGGACCGCGTCGAAATCCGCGTCAAAATCCGTTGCGTAGTTTTAAAGATCTAAGTATACATAGACAGACACCGGAAAGCGACTTTATTTTATACTATTTAGTGACTAGTCCTAGCCCTACTAGTTTACCCTTGTTGTGCTCGTTGCCAAGTGAATTTCGGGATGAACAATCAAACAAAAAAAAACTATTTTTTCAGGTTTATTATAATAAGTATAGTAGTTATAGATACATACTTTGCTTGAACTTAAGAAAACAGTTCTAGATGCAACTAGCTTACAGGTTAAAAAGGAAAGAAAAATTCAAAAAGAAAAAGTACTTAAGCTCTAATTGTGCTTCTAATCCAGCTATCATATTCAAAAACATTTGAGAACAGCCTGGGGGTAGGTCTCCTACAGGAGATAGGTCCGAACATGGACACTCCCAGTACTTCAAAGGTTCTACCATTTGCGTAAATGAGAGGACCTCCAACGTCGACACTGCAGGAAGTCAATCCTGGTTGAGCGTCGGCGCATAAATGACCAGCGCCTAGTATGAATCTCTTACCTGGAACATTATAATATTGCCGGCATATCTGGAAACATAAAAAATAAATATTAACTACCTTCCACTTTAATTCTTACTTGTAAATGCGAATAAAAAATGTTCTTCCCGTCCAAATATGCAAATATTTATTTTCTTCCTGGTCAACAACATGCAACAACATGCACTCGAAAAATAAGTCATTAGTTCCACTAATATGAACATGAAAAAGGGTTTTTGCTTTGCAATAGCATGTCCTTGAAACTTACACCTCTATCCACGTATAACAAGCTCTCTGCCTTCTTAATGTTGGTGTAAAGATTAGCCTCCGGCCCTGCGCCCCAACCGGCGGTGAACAGCGGCGGTGAACTGTGTGTTACATCGCTAGTAGGCAAACAGATCGGCCTGATGAAATCCGAAATATGAACGTCTTGGGTACTTATCCTGTCATGTGTACATGTCTCTCTCAATACATTGGTCGATTTACTGAGCGACAAAGGAAATAATGCGATTAGGAAGACGTCTTAAGAACCGGATGGAAAATTCACAGATATTGTTATCCTATTGTATCTTTATCTTTGAAAAGAGGAGAATAAATGGAACTGACCATTATAAGGCGCTGCTGATGCCAGTCTAAAATGAGACCAATATCATTCCGTCCTCTCATCCTGTTGAATTGCGGATGAATTATAACTTGTTCAATCGGTATTATGACGGCTCCGCTATTGCAGTGCTGGTCCATCCCATAACCCATCTGTTCACAATCGGGCCCTTCGTTTGCTGCATCGTAGTCGCCAAGTCTTACGTATGAGCTGGAAGACAAATTTGTGCATAATTTCAATGAACTATCGGTACGGGTTATTTCAATCGTCAGATTTTAACCCTTTGAATAAGGCAATTTGTGGAATTTCTTGAGATAGGGTTTGCACTGGGGGCTGCCAATTAAAGGGTTAGTGTAAGGTACTTCTATGCACAAAAGGTAACATAACTTACGGCGTCTCCTGACCAGTAATAGTTTCAGTAAGACTATGCGCCGCCGTTAATACGTATCGGTTGCTGATCAACGCGCCACCGCAATGGATCCTCACTTTCCCGTCCTTGACGTACTCAATCAGTACTGACCATGGGAATTTATCTATCGTTGGCAGGTAACCACCTGCAAATTAAAAGTGCCAACATCAGAATAGAATATGACTAGCAGCGCCCCGCGGTTTTACTCACGTTGTGCCCGTTTCAGTAGGGATTCCGGGATGAAAAATAGCCTATAACCTTCCCGTTGAATGTGGCTTTCCATTACAAAAACAATTATTCAAATCGGGTTGGTAGTTCCTAAGGTTATCGCGTTCAATCAAGCAAACAAAAAACAAACTCTACAGCTTTATTATGTTAAGTACCTATAGATTTAACTTACCAGCGAGCTTGGTGCCTACAGAGCTATCGACTCCGCAGCATCCGGAGTGTAACAGTAGCGGCACAGTTATCATTAGGTCTCGGATTTTGTGGATCACCACAGCATACGCTTCTCTTTTCAGGACCTTTACATCTATTTAACAAAACAAAGACAAGTAAAGGGTTATTATTTTTTTAATACCGGACAAATTCACACACGGTTAATTAGACCCAAATTGAGCTCTAAGCTTGTATTACGGAATCTAACTAACTGATACTATTACATACACAAATACTTTATAATATCAATATGTAATTGGCATCGTGGCGTCATCGCCAACAATGATGTCTTCACATCACTCCGGGCGGGAATCGAACTACCAACCCCGGCATAGTAAGCGCTCTCACATGCACAGTACCAGCGGCTTGAAAATCTATAAGGCTAGTAATTAGTCCTGGGAATGGGTTCAAGAGATCATATCGTACGAAGACCTTTGAATTAGTGTCGATAACATAAATTATTCATTAATTTCAAGTAGGTTAGTGGCCAACCCTGGTGTCGGAGATTTTAGCCCGCCCATTGTTAGCTCTCGCATTATTTGTCCATTTTTGGGGTAAATTTTGGGAGTTTCGGAGGTAATATGATAATAGAATAAAAATTGTCCTTTTCTATATAACTATGTACCTACCTGATTATCTCAAGAAATAGATATGTATATTAAATAAAACACGGTGTTAAGGTGGATGTTTGCATACTTTTAAGGGGTGATGGAAAAATTATATATTTTTATTTTATTTTAAAGTATTCGGAAAACTTACAGCTAGGTACAAGAGTTACATAAAAAAAGAATAATAACTTAAGTCAAAATGCATCGAGCAAACTACGCTTCGCTTCGATGGTTTCCAGAACTGTTCCAGCCGTGCTTTTTGTATAATTTTTGTCCACACCGCTTTCCTCATCAGCAGGAAAGCTAAAATTTAAGATGGCTAATATAGAAACATAATTTAATACCCGCCCCCCCTCTCCCCTTCTCCCACACGCACACCAAAAATTTGTTTAGAAATCCTATAGACTAACATACTTACTATTTAATAGGATTGTTAGGTTAGGTACATACGAGCCACACTTACGCTTTATACTTTCTTTTTTCAAGTTGGTTAATTTTTATTATATTACTTATTAATATTCTACAACAAATTAAAGCCCCTCAAAAGGTAATAAAAATAAGGGTAAATCAAAACTCTTATATTGGCAACACTAACATAGATTGACGCATCACTCTCTATGACAATTGAAATCTGAGAAAATAATTAAATATTTAAATAAGACGATACCTAAATGCGATATTTACACGTGAAATGTGATCCCATCCTGTTTCTTTTTCAGACCCACTGCATTTTTACAGGTAGGAACGACACAAGACGGCATAGTTTCGTGAAATTGGTCACGGGTAAAACACGTTAGCGCGTTCCGACGGTCACAAAGTGACTGATCGGTTGCGCATCAAACTACACTATTTAAGGCTAGTTTGGGTAGCTACAGTATTAGGCGCGCTCACGGGTTCTGGTACTTTCTGTATTCTGAGGTACTACCTACGTACTAGAGAGGCTACGTCGAACAAAAATCGTGAAGAGATTTTTCTAATGACATTGACGGATAGGTCTAGTTGAATGACATAATACTCGGAATTTAACAATAGAGATTATAAAAATCATCGTAGACCGGACTCTTAGTAGAAATATGTACCTAGTTTTTTTTTTCAATAATCTCAGAAGTAAATTTTTATTTTTATTTATCAAACAAAAAAGTATATGAAGAATAATAGCAAAAGGTTTTTTAACCGACTTAAAAAAGGAGGAAGTTTCTCAATTTGTCCGTATATACATGAGTTTTTTTTGTGCACTCGCGGATGTATAATCCGTTGTAACTTTATGAACCGATTTTCATGTTTTTTTTTGAAGATATTTATATAAAAAACCCATTTTAAAAAAATCCCGCCCAAATCGGATCAATAGTTTCCGAGAAATGGCAGACAAAAAATAGAACTATGTTTTTAAAACTTAGGGTCGAACAAACCTCCTTTTTGAAGTCGGTTAATATAAAAAGATGGTTGATATATAATATCAATCGGAATTAGGAATTTATCAATGCTCGTCGATAGTGTCCACTCTGTATCTCATATCTCATATACTCTTTGTAATATGACCGTTTGTTGATGTAAAAATATCTATTTTTAAATATTTATTTAAAATTGTTTTCGGAGTAGAAAATTATACTTGTGAGTGATAGGTCACTCCTTTACTTCTATTTGTGTACTTATCTTAAAGTGTTTTTGCAATAACGCAATGCACATGAAGGCATATTTTATTTGAAAAAACAATAGCTGTAACCACGAAGCTAGAACAAAGAGGAGTTGCCCTAAGCAACGTTGCACTGTGATTCAACTCGGTCCTGACGTCATCATGGTGGGCGGAGCCACTTAGGCTCCGCCCACCTGAACGCTGTAGTATGCTATCAGCGTTCCTCAGGTGCACATGTGACGAGACTCGCAATAAAAGTGTGTTTTTTGCGTTTTTAACAAGAAAAGGATGAAGTGTTGTGTTTTACTATGTCAAAGTTACTCAGACAGACGTTCTGATAATATGAGTGGCATCTCATTTCATGTGTAAGTAATTTTATACGCAATTAAATATAAAAGTTCTAGAACATTCTCAGCTTTCAGCGTTAAAATTCTACTACTTGACACTAGATGGCGACACATTTCGGAAGAAAATATGTACATAAGTTTACGTATAATTTTGCAGTATTATATTGTAATAATAATACGTATATACTAAAAACTGTATACACTTAGTCCTAAATACCTTTTAGTAGCTAAAACAGTACTTTTATAGTTTTTATTATTATATTATTAACGGGCCGCCATCTATCGTCAACTAGAATAACTATTTTAAACTTCAGAAATATCCAGGGCCGTACTCAGATTTTTTTAAAAATTGTACCAACTAATTTAATTAAAAGTAATTTTAATTATTTTTATATGTTCGTTTTAGATTTCCATCCGACGATAATTTAAAACAGCAATGGATTACAAAACTTAATAGACCGGATTGGACACCAACAAAATACACAAAAATTTGTTCTTGCCATTTCAATGATGCGGACTTCATAGTGAATAACATGCTTTTATTTAACAAAAATTGGGTACGTGATAAAAACGCAAAGATTTAAGACAAGGTGTAAAAGATACTTAGGTATCTAGATAATTAGGTATCTACGATATTATTGTGCCGAAGACAAAGAAGCTTAATTTTTCGTTATAGGTTGCAATGTCAGTGCCTATACATTTATTATCTTGTTTAAATTATTTTCATATTTTAGTTCATTTTATTAAAAAATAATAAAAGATTGTTTAAAAAAAAGTCTTTTCATTTGATTTATTTTCCTATAAAAATTTTTTTGAAGCTGAGTTTTGAGTTCTGAGTACGTCCCATCACATTAAGACTTTTGACACCTAGTGTGAAGTAGCTGAACTACGTAGTAACATCAACATCAACCTAAACTAGTAGTTTTGCTATTAGCCGATAGATGGAATATTGAGAAGTGGGCGGAGCTTAACACCACCTCAGTGCCCCCTCACCCCGCAAACTATCACGCGTCGTTTCATAGGGAAATTGAATTACCACACCTCCTCTTTGTTTTAGCTTCGTGGCTGTAACACATGTAGTTCTGGCCAGAGCTGGCCATCGACTAAGTGAACAGTGGACACCTGTCCGGTGCGAATCTCTCACGAAGCTTGTTTGAAGTGGCTTCTCTAGTACGTAGTACATATAACTCAATGTATCAGTTAAACCTCGATTGTGTTGCTAATCGTTTTATTTATCATTGCATTGTCTATCTTTGTTTGGGGTCATTCGTATCGGTAATTTGTTTACGTAACATCCTAAACGTTTATATTTTAAAGTATTTATTATTAAAAAGCATGTATTTTCATATATTTTTTTATACAACTTTAATCGTATACAGAAACATCGAATTGTCTAAATTGTATTACTTATCTAGTTTATATGTTATGTTTACTTTATTAATATTATCTTATTATGAGGGTACTTATTATGAACATTTTTTGTTATACTTTCTGATTAAATTTTTAATTAACATTTGTTTTGTCGTAGCTTCAGTTAATGTAATAGGGATTATGTTTGGAGAGGTGTTGTGTCGATACTTTTGCGATTTCATCAGTTATTGTTTGCATATAATTTTATTACTTATTGCCTATATTAAATATGCACGGTATTATATTACTTGGGATACTGATACATTTGTGAGTTGCATATTGTTGTTGTTATCATGTAATCATAATGGGGAACTTTAAGCTTAATGTATTTTATCTACACTAATGTTGTAACATGCTACTTATGTTTCCAATACTTGACTTATAATTACTACTGTTATAGCGCAGACAACTAAAACACTCTTTTTGAGCAATTGCACATGATGTTATAATATCCACATCGATATCGTAAAATCTCATTATAACATCGCGGACTGCGCGGCGCGCGCCCTGCGGCCCTGCAGCTGCGCTCTCATTGGTTAGATTTTAATGGCGGCAAGTTCACTGTGACAATACACGTACGCGTGAATTTAATGTTTCGCAATGTGTTTTGTTTTTAAAATTTTGTTTGATTAATTGCATTAAATAGTGAAGATAAAGTAGTGTATGCAACTGCATATAACACGGGTATTAAAACACTCGTTACTATTATGAAACTCGCTGCGCTCGTTTCATAAACTCACACTCGTGTTTTAATACCCTTCTTTATATGACAGTTGCATAAACTACTATTATCAAAATACTCGAGGACTACGTACCAAAACGCATATCTTTAAACGTAATCTATTATTGCAAAATGCTGATATAATTTCTTTGACGGAGACGTGGTTGGTTGAGGGCATTAGTAATAATGAGCTTTTCGATGACCGGTATGTTGTGTTTAGGCGCGATAGAAATTACTCCGTCACAAATCAAATATATGGTGGAGGGGTTTTGATTGCTGTTCGCCGCGACTTACTCACGTTTGAACGTCCGGAATGGCGATCGGATGCTGAGGATTTAAGGGTCACTATACTGATTAAAAATAATAATATGAAAACTACCCGCAAAATTCATATATGCACCCTATATCTTTGTGCTGAGAACCTAGGGGGATCATTTAATGATAAACTGAACCTATTTACCGATAAACTTGAACTTGCAACGAGTGAGTGTCCCGACGATCTATTTCTTGTTATGGGTGATTTTAACCTTAGTAATATCATTTGGCAACAAAGTACGCAGTTACAATATTTAGACCCCTTGGGTATTTCAGGATCGAATCAATTATTTTTCTTTGATAGATTAGCGCAAAGCAACTTAAATCAATTTAACTCAATAACTAACATAAACAATCGTATACTTGATTTAGTCCTATGCAATAGTGATGTTTCCGTTTCTGCATGTAGTGACCCCCTGGTGCCGGAGGATGCCCATCACAAGGCTCTCGACATATTTTTTCATGATATTGACATAGAACCGTTATCTACCAAACCAAGATTGATGTATTTTTATAACAAAGGGAACTTTGAAGCTCTGACGTCGGCTTTGTTAGAGACTGATTGGGATACTCACTTAAGCAACAATTCGTTAGAACAAGCTGTCACTTCATTTTATATGACATTTTGTATAGTTTGCGTGATAAGTTTATCCCTCATAAGTTGTTGAAACCGCATAGTTTTCCTCCGTGGTATAGTAAATCTTTATTAAAATTATTAAAAGAAAAAATTAAATACTTAAATAAATATCATGTGTATGGCAATAGTAGTGATTATGATTTATTTAGTAAGGCACGCAAAAGGGCCAAAAAGCTAGAGATGGAGTGTTATGAGTCTTATATAAGTAAAACTCAAGATGCCATAATTGATAATCCAAAATATTTTTGGTCTTTTATTAAGAACAGTCAGTCCTGCTCAAATAAAATCCCTTCTTCAATTAAATATAATGACCAATTATCTGATTCTGGTGAACAAGCATGTAACTTTTTTGCACAGTATTTTCATTCAAATTTCAGGTCATCATCGCCTGATATTGAGCAGTCCTCGAATCGTAACCCCTCTTTAGACTCTCAACATAAACATTTCTGTGACAATCTTGGTAATGTCGATGTTAGTTCGGAAACTCTTTTAAAACTACTAAAGTCTGTTGATCTGAAGAAGGGTGCGGGTCCGGATTCTATTGGGCCTATTTTAGTCTCTAAATGTGCTGATGGACTTCTAAAACCTTTGCTCTTATTATATCAACGATCGTTGCTGGAAGGTTATGTTCCTAATATCTGGAAGTCAGCTTATATCACTCCAATATACAAAGGTGGTGATAGAAATGATGTTAAGAACTACCGTCCCATATCTAAATTGTGTATATTTGCCAAGATATTAGAAAAAATTGTTTACACACACGTACATGACAGTTTAGTTACCTACCTTTTTTATACCCCAACAACACTGTTTTCTAAAAAACAGGTCCACTACTTCCAATCTCCTTCAATTTACTGATTTTCTTTTTAGTTCTATGGAATGTGGTGGTCAGGTTGATGCAGCGTATACCGACTTTAGTAAAGCTTTCGATAGAATAGATCATTTGTTACTTTTGAAGAAATTGTTATTAGCAGGTATCCACGGTAACCTTTATAGATGGTTTTGTTCTTACATCATGAACCGAACTCAAGCAGTAGTTGTTAACGGCTTCTGTTCCCTTTGGTTTCAAATTCCCTCTGGTGTGCCGCAAGGTTCTTTATTGGGGCCCCTCCTCTTTAACATCATGGTTAACGATATTGTGAGATGCTTTAAGTATTCTCAGGTTCTTCTCTACGCAGACGATATGAAAATATATAAAGTTATTTATACCGAAGAAGATTGTCGTCTCTTGCAGGAGGATCTCAGCTCTTTTGAGCATTATTGTCGGAGCAATAAATTAGACCTCAATGTCGCTAAGTGTAATATTATCTCTTTTACTCGTAAACTTAAACCTATCGTGTATAATTATGTGCTCCTTGGCCATGATCTTAATAGAGTTGATTCCGTACGTGATTTGGGCGTTTTACACGATAGCAAACTTATTTATGATAAACATATTGATTACATTGCAAATAAAGCTTTAAAAAGTTTAGGATTTGTTATGAGAACGTGTTCTCAGTTTAGCAAAGTAAAAGTGACAAAGGTGCTTTTTTGCTCATTTGTACGTAGTATCCTCGAGTATTGTTGTCAGGTATGGAACCCTCGGTACAATGTGTACAGTGACAGGCTGGAGTCGTTAAAACGTAGATTGCTTAAGTACGTGGAATATAAGTGCAATGTCCATGACTTGCTTTATGAAGATAGATGCCGTAGACATCACTTGCTTCCATTAAATATTAGACGGGATATTGCGGATGTCACTTGTTTAGTTAAGATTGCGCAAGGAGGCATTGATTCCTCCCATTTACTATCCAAACTTAACTTAAAGGTTCCCAATCGAACAGTAAGAATATTTAGTTACTTTATACCTAACTCCTCTGCTACTAACTACAGGCATAATTCATTTCTTATTCGCTCTACTTTAAAGCTGAATAAGCTGGCTGTCGATCCTGATTTAGATATATTTAATTCTAAAGTACATACCTTCAAGAATGTTATAGCCAGGGAATGGTTTGAACTTTGAACTGCATTTTTGTGTTTGTTTCTTTTTTTCTTTTAATTTTTTTTTTTACTCTTACTTTGGACTTGATGTGTTCATAGTTTCTTATATGCGAAAACATTAATATGGTTGTGAGTTTTTTAGTTTTTTATGTTATTTAATAGGTTCAACTGTTTGTTTTCCTAATTCAATAAAATAAAATAAAATAAAATTTCATCAGGTGAATGAATCCTTGTTTAAGTAAACTTGCTTATCGAAACTTGAAGTAATAAAAATAGGGTAATTATAAGTCTAGCCACAAAATTACTAACTCGGCCACCACTTCTAGTGGCTAAGATAGTATTATCAGGCCTCCGTCACTCCATGTACTTGCGCGCTATAATTACCTACCGCCCGGCCGAGCGGTCTCGGGCCCTCTGGAGCCCAATTCAGTGTGGTTGCCGCAAGCGAAGCCACAGATTACTAAATAGTTACTACGTAGCTCTGTTTTAGAATATTAGTTTAGCGATGCGTCGCCAATTTAATTTTATCGAAGAGGCAGCCCTGCGATTGCTGTGGGATCGCGCGGTGCGAAGCAATCACAACTGTACGCTTGAGAATTTAGGCACATTTTAGCGTGCAGCGGTTGCTGATGCGACGGAGTAGGCAATTATAGCAGTAGGTATTGAACATTTTCTTCAGAGTGAAGTATCTGTACGTAGTACTATTTAGTAATCGGTGGTATTATTTAGATGCTCGTTAATTGTGGCTGACTTAGTAATTTAGAAGGCAACATACATTTTTGGGGGCGAAATATGATATTAAAAAGAAGCCTGTTTAATTAGCACCCATAAAAATATAACACATATGTAGGAATAACCCATAGGAAGACGGGAATTTCCAATCTCCAAACACATTGCATTATACACCTTAAGTTAATGTCTTTAAAGATGCATTTGCTTTAGCGTAGTTAATCTATTTGTTGTTAACCTAATAATAATATATTACAAACTAACCTAACCTAATATTATATAGTATTATAAGTTTGTTTGGATGTATGTTTTGAATTTGACATTTTGTTACGAAGGCAAGTTTTCTTTGCGTTTGTTAAGCAACGTGCAGATTGGATGGGTGGCCTATAGTGAAATTTATATCTGAGCGCTACCGTGCTTCAGAGGGCACGTTAAGCAGTCGGTCCCGGTTGTTTCAATCGTTAGACCATGTCGAAAGCCTTTAGGCGGTCTAAAATCTCCGATACCAGGGTTGGCCACTACTAATTACCTACTCGAAATGATCATGAACGCAAACGCAGTCCTCAACTAATAAGTGCAATTGCCGGTGGCAAATTTAACATAAAATGGTGATATCGTTATTATTTTTGATGATATCACAGTTGAAGCCACGAGTTGGTGCTTGTGTTTATTACAATGATATCAGTAGCGTTCAAGAGGTCATGTTGTTAAAAAACTGTGCAATATGGAATTTACGCTTTCTTTACTAAGTACTTACCTACTTTGTTTATCAATATTTATGTTAAGTAGGAGATAGGTTACTGGGATCAGCTGTTAATTAGGATGCGTTGAAGCGTAGCGGAGCTCAATTGATCAAATTTTGACAAGCCCGTTAGCAAGTAGCAGTGAGAGCGCTTACTGTGTCGGGGGTTGCGGGTTCGATTCCCGCCTGGAGTCAACAATATGTGAAGACAAAGTTGTTGGCGACGACGTCTGGGTGTCAATTGTATATTCTTACTACTTGTCCCGCGGGGTGGTTCCGCGACCCAATAGATGTCGCTAGTGTGAATTTAAACCATCCAGGGTGCCACCCAATTGCACAACAAAAAATCACTAAAATCGGTCCAGCCGTTTAGGAGATCAGTTACAACGAAAAGTGGCATTAAGTATTTGTGTAGGTATGTACGAGTATATATAGTAATGTCAGTGAGTTAGATTCCATAACACAAGCTTAGAGCTTAGCTTGGGTCTAATTAACCGTGAGTGAGTTTGTCCGGGTATATTATATTACATTACAAAATGAATTATTCATATCGGATTAATATTAACATGTTCAAACATATAAAAAATAAACACTTCAACTTTATTATACAGCTGTATTAGTATTTAATAATGCATTTATTATGAATATAATCCCAAGAAGTTATTGTGTATCTTTAGTTTCCATGAATTCTACTAATATTATAAATCCGAAATTTTCTGAGGATGCATGAATGTATATTTGTTACTCTTTCACGCAAAGACTGATAACCGGATTTGGATGAAACTTTACAGTAATATAATTTATCTACACTAATGTTGTAACATTCTACTTATGTTTCCAATACTTCACTTATAATTACTACTGTTATAGCGCAGACAACAAAACACTCAATTTAAGCAATTTCACATGATGGTATAATATCCACATCGATATCGTAAAATCTCATTTATAACATCATTATAACGCGACCAATTAACCTGGCGAGCCTTATGTCAAAATCCTCATACAAGTTGTATAAAATTTTGATATTAGGCTGGCTTTTGAAAACAGTTGGGTTATACGTGAAAACTTCGTCGAAACTACATACACAAAACTCTTTGGTAAGATCTCGCTCGCTCCTGATTGGCCCTACGCGCAGCTGCGCTCTCATTGGTTAGATTTTAATGGCGGCAAGTTCACTGTGACAATACACGTACGCGTGAAAAACTATTGTCAGCTTTTACTCTTGTTGTTTGATTAATTGCATTAGTGAAGATAAAGTAGTGTATGCAACTGCATATAACACGGGTATTAAAACACGAGTGTGAGTTTATGAAACGAGCGCAGCGAGTTTCATAATAGTAACGAGTGTGTCTTCCTTATATGACAGTTGCATAAACTACTATTATACATCAGAGTAACACATGGGATACATTTTATTCCCAAATTCCCGCGACAACGGGTACAACGCGGGCAAAACCGCGGGCGCGGCTAGTAGTAGAATAATTTATTATAAAAATAATCCCAAGAAAGTGTTAAGTATCTTCCATGAATCATTATCATTTGAATTTTCGGTCAACTTGTCGACTGTTGTTGGAATATCAGATAATACATATGTTTTGCATTATAATTTATTCATATTAAATATATTAGGTATTAACATTATGTTGTTATTAAATAACTATTTGTTAAATCTTATTCTTGAGTTTAGTCAGATAGAATGACAAGTTTTAAGTCTTTATAGTCTCTCTCTCTTTTGTTTAATGAGAAACAAGAGGCAATAGATTTTTTTTGTATAGAACCTGTTCCCTGCGGTTTTACTTGTGGTTACCCGCATCCCGAGTTTATCTCAGGATAAAAATTAACTTACGTCCACCAGGATTGTGTTCTATTTGGTGCATTATAAAATACAATTTCGAATGGACACCTTTTGCTTCTTAAATATATTTAGGTAGGTACTAAATAGATTCTTGTGCAATCCACCCTAAGTATTCGATTCGAATGATGCGTACATTGACTTCTTCATCTCAATCTAATATCTAATTTTATATTATCTGTTATTTTCAGGAGCAACAAAAGAGATCGGCACAGCATTGACAAAGGTGTGCCTCCGACACCGAGCCATCGAGTCCAGAATGAAGACCTTCATCAGGTCAGTAGAATTGCAATTGAAAAGAATTGCCTCTCACTGAAGATATCAGTACAGTGGTAAGGGTCAGAAGTCACCGTATAGACATGTGCGGCTGATAACAGTCGGTGCTTTGGAGAGCACGTTAAGCAGTCGGTCCCGGTTGTGTCAATCGTTAGACCATGTCAGAGGCCTGTAGGAGGTTTTAAAACTCCGACACCAGGGTTGAATGAACGGTTGGTCAAATCCTACGGTCTATATTCATAGGTTTCTTCGGTTGTCATACAATTGTTAATAGGCAGTTCCACAAAGGGGAGAGGGGATAAAATCATTAAGTGAAAACGCGGCTTTAAACTACCGTGTGTCCAGATAGTAAGATAGTAGGATTATGATTTAACTAGCACCGCACCGCGGTCTTACCCGCGTTGTGCCTGTTCCCATGGGAATTTTGAGATGAAAAATAGCCTATAACCTTCCCGTTGAAAGTGGCTACCTATTACAAAAATATTTTTTATTCAAATCGGACTGATAACTCCCGAGATTAGCTCGAACATACAAACAAAGTTAACAATTTTACCTCTTTATAATATTAGTATAGATTAACAATATAATCACTTCTTTATTTACAGTCACCTAGCTTTATTGCCTCGCCAACAATGATTAAGTATGTTAATCATTTCAAAACTGGTTTTAATTTAATTACCTGTAATATCATCACTACATAGCATAGGTAAGTCGCTTTCCGCAGTCTGACTGTCTGTCCCTTTGTATGCTTAGATCTTTAAAACTACACAATGGATTTTAACGCGGTCTTTTTAAATAGATAGAGTACCTAATTCAAAAGGAAGGTTTATATACGTATAAAAATTACCGAAATTCCCACGGGAACGGGCACAACGCGGGTAAAACCGCACGGCGCTGCTAGTCTGTAATAAAATGATGTTTCATTATAAGCGTTCATCTATTTATTGTGCTTAATTTGTCTTGTGTGCGCTGTATTTATTATAAAAAAACATGATATTTCCTTGAGGTAAATCTTGGAAATACTATACCGAGAGCCTGGCGCGGGCTATCCAGATTCTTGTTCAAGAAATTTGTAATGTAGATGATATTATTATGGAGAATCTGTCATCGATATTATATAAAGATAGATTTTCCTGATCTACATAGGTACTCGGTTGGCCACTGACTACTAGCGAATGAACATATTTTTATAGTTTGCTTGAACGGGCTAATCTCAGAAACTACCGGTACTATGTGAATAATTATTTGGTGTACGGATTTTTGCACTCGCCTGCCAAGACAGAGGTCCAGGGTTCAATTACCAGGTCGAGAGAAAACATGATTACTACTTTCCAAACATGACTCGGATTTGAGATCACCAACACGCAGAAGGCAAGCGTGGTGATTACGCCTGATCTTTACTGTACTGATATTTTCGGTGAGAGAGAAGAGAGACATTTCCTGTAATGTCCCACTGCTGGGGAAACCCAGCCAGCCAGCAGTGGGACATTACAGGCTAATATCTCCCTACGGTTGACTTGTTTATATGTCCTGAATCACTACATAGTATAAAACAAAGTCGCTTTCCGCTGTCTGTCTATCCTTAGGTATGCTTAGATCTTTAAAACTACGCAACGGATTTTGACGCGGTTTTTAACACGCTTTTATTAGCTTGGCCTGTATGTATGTATGTATGTATGTATGTACGTATGTAATAAAATCTTTGAACATCATATTCACCAACTTCCAGAAGTCTGATTAATTTGAAACTTTGCATACGTATCAAGGACCGATGACAATGCAATAATTTAATAACAGTTTCCCATTATTAACACGCTTCTATTAGCTTGGCCTGTATGTACGTATGTACGTACGAACGTATGTAATGGAATCTTTGAACATCATTTTCACCAACTTCCAGAAGTCTGATTAATTTGAAACTTTGCATACGTATCAAGGACCGATGACAATGCAATAATTTAATAACAGTTTCCCATTATCCTTAATGAATTTGCCAGATTTACTAAAAAAATATTACTTCATATAAAAGACATCAACGGGCGCTCGCTGTGGGACGGAACGGGAGTTCTGTTTTATTTTACTAAATGGTACTAGACACTAACAGCGTCCCGTGGTTTTCCCGTGATGGGCCCGTTCCCTTTGAAACTTTGCACACGTATCAAGGACCGATAACAATGCAATAATTTAATAACAGTTTCCCATTATCCTTAATGGATTTGCCAGATTTACTAAAAAATAAAAAATAAAATTATAGTTTAAAAAAACTAAAAAACACGCTTTTATTGCAAATTGAACTAAAAACTAGAAAATAATTTTTCACCTCAAATCAAAATTATAATAAAATTTAAGTTATTAACACAATGATTCAATTCAGAGTAAAAAAGCGTGGGGTGCATTTTACTGTAGTTCATAACTATCCTCTCATAGATACCAATGATGATTGTAATATTTAATAAAAAAAATATTAAGCACCCCACGCTTTTTACTCTGAATTGAATCATTGTGTTAATAACTTAAATTTTATTATAATTTTGATTTGAGGTGAAAAATTATTTTCTAGTTTTTAGTTCAATTTGCAATAAAAGCGTGTTTTTTAGTTTTTTTAAACTATATTTTTTTTAAATAGACAGTGTGATTCAAGAGGTATTCAAGCTGAAGACCTTGAACTTTTGTTTGTTTGCTCTCTATCTCGCTCTAACTTCACACACTACCAATCCGATTTGAATAATTCTTTTTGTGATTGAGCCACATTGAACGGGAAGTTTATAGGTTATTTTTCATCTCTAAAATCCCACGGGAACGGGCACAACGCGGGTAAACTGCGGGGCGCTGCTAGCTGTGGTTATATCATACCTGTTGGGGTTTCCCCGCTCACAGAAGCGAATATAAAAACAAAAGCACACAACACAACGCGGTACATTTTGTACCGCTCTTTGCAAACGACTGAGACGGGGATATTATGGTTCTTCTATTAATACTATGGCGTCTTCTGTGGCATAGCGGTGACGAGACTTACAGGGTTCAATACCCGGCAAAGTACATTTGAAAGTCGGATAATACTTAGGGTCAACACGCGGCGGGCGCACGCGACGGTTCACTTTTGTATGGAACCGCAGCGTGCACACGCTTAACACAGTGTCGGCCCTTAGTCTAGTTCTCATTGCATAATATCGATGGCCGTAGGTTCAATTGGTGTAACTGACAAAAGTCGTGAAATGACTTGAGTATATAGGTTTTCTTAGTTTTTTCCGCTCTTTCGAATGGTATAGTCAAAATAAATCTAGCTTTAAAAAAAATACAGATACATCACATTTTTTGGGTGTGCACTTTTCAGATTTTCTACAAAGTTATGGTGCAAGTGACATGTTACTTATATATACAAATCAAATTGGTGTAAAGTTAGAGTAAAACTCGAAAAAAATTAACCTACACTTACACCAAAATGACTTATCCATACAATCATAGGGCATTTCTCTCTAAATAACAGCGATGAATAATGCCCACAATGCTCTTTACATCAGAATGAATTAGTTAATTTTATTTTTTAACGTCTGCCGCATGCCAGAAGAGCTGTGGGCCAGAACAGCCACTGAGTGGCAGCCAGATCCGGCGAGCAGGCGACGCGGCAGACCGAGGCGCAGGTGGCGGGACGATCTCGACGCATACCAGACCAACTGGAGAGAAGTGGCCCAGAACAGGGATACATGGAAGGAATGGGGAGAGGCCTTTGCCCAGCATTGGGACACAAACGGCTGATAATAATAATATTTTTTAACAAGTCTTACACCACTTTGACTATTTATTTCTTTTAAAAATGTTCATCAAATTGATGTAACCAACAACCAAATAAACTAAGGTAAAATAGGTGGGTGTAACAAACAAGAGGACAGAAACACATTGGTGTTACTGACATTAATTTATAAAAATATGGTATATAGCGTCTTTATTCTTATATAAGCCGAAAGCCCGCAGAATTCTAAGCATTTTTGTCAAACCAGATCATAAAAAAGATTCATACATCAAAAGTTATGTAAGATTTAGTACTAAAAAAAACTTGAAATGCTTCTCCTGAACAATCGTTCATTGTCAATTACACCAATTGAACCTACGGCCATCGATATGAGCTGTAGAATGTTAAGACATTTACTGAATAGTAGGTACTTATCAGGATTTGTAATAAAATAATGTCTTAAAGCTTAATTGTATCAGGATTTTAAATAAAACTGCTTATTCAAAACTTGTATTTGTATTAAATAAATATAACAATCACATTATCGGGTCTGTATATAAATCGAATCTTAGCGTTGAAATTGATTTAACTGCGGTAGATATTCAGAACCTACCTCAAAGCAATTTATTTTAACAACTGCCGCTCTCAGATAATAACTATTGACGTAACTTTTAATATATTCGTGTCTAAATCATTCAGTACATCTTTACTAAGGAAGCATGTGACGTCTCTGAGTATCCAACTTGATGTTTGGTGAACATCATCATCATCACTACATAGTATAAAACAAAGTTGCTTTCCGCTGTGTCTGTCCCTGTGTATGCTTAGATCTTTAAAACTACGCAACGGATTTTGATGTGGTTTTTAAAATATTTAAATATATTTTTTATAATAAATAGATAGAGTGATACAAGAGGAAGGTTTATGTGATAAATATATATAGGTTTATGTTATAAAAATTTCCGAAATTCCCACGACAACGGGCACAATGCAGGTAAAACCGCGGGGCGCTGCTAGTTTAATATATAAAATTCTCGTGTCACAATGTTCGTTCCCATACTCCTCCGAAACGGCTTGACCGATTCTCATGAAATTTTGTGTCCATATCGGGTAGGCCTGAGAATCGGACAACATCTATTTTTCATCCCGGAATTCCCGCGGGAACGGGTACCATGGTTGAACTCCTCTGAAACGGCTCGACCGATTCTCATGAAATTTTGTGTGCATATCGGGTAGGTCTGAGAATCGGACAACATATATTTTTCATCCTGAAATTCCCCGCGGGAATGGGTACAACGCGCGTGAAACCGCGGGGCGCAGCTAGTAATTTACATAAAATTGTGATTTTTTGAGATGGTGAGTTAAAACAGACAACCTTACTAATAAATAAATAAATATTGACATTGCTGGCCATACATTTGACCATATCATGTTGTTTCTAATTTTATACGGAGAAGTTGGCACTGGAAACAGAGACTTGGAAAGAATTGGGAGAGACCTTTGCCCAGCAGTGGGACAGCGAGGTTACGCAAAAACAATACAAGGGTCTTTAAATTGTTTCCAGTTTGTACAGAACCCAGTTTGGGATCTTTTTGGGTACTAATACTGAATAGGGTACAGCTTCTCAAAGATCTTCACTCTGTCTTCAATCATGTTCTTTTCCATGGAGAGCTGGTCTCCGACGCGAAGGTACCACCTGTTGCTGGAGGTCATCGGGTGCCAGGTGAGTGCGCCGAGCTCGAAGGTGTCGGGCTGCGGGTTCGGGTCCCTGGAAGGATGTAGAGCATCAGGGTATGGCTTTGACTTAATACTTACGACTGCCGCACTTAGATACTTTCAGACAGTGCGAGTCTTTTTATCTCTTTCTCTCTCAGAAATGTTCTCATACCCGTATCTGGCGAAGTTGTACCACAGGGCTGTCATCTCGTCGACGACCTTGCCGTCGGGGCCGGTGGTGGAGATGGCAGGGTAGCGGTAGCTCAGGGTGAACAGGTAGATAAGGTCGTCATGGTGCGCCGCGCCTGAGGACGGAACCTTTTAGTGAACAGTCCATGTTCAGTGGACAGCCTTGGTATGTGGATTTTTCTGGGGGAGTCTGCTATGATACCGATGACAATATGAGAAATTCTCAAGAGTTTACTAGTAACTACAAACCTAAAGGTTTCTTGTAAATACTACTGAATACTAGCAAATACAAACCTAATGGTTTCTTAGTGATATCGTCTTCGTAATGGCTGTGCTGTCCGATGTAGCTGAACTGGTAGTACCACACCGGCTTCGAGGAGTACCGACACATCAGGTTGGCTTGTCTGTAGAGAGAGGGAACTTTTTACTTGTATTGTTGAGCCAGTACATAAGCTGTTTGAGTCGAAAGGCAATCGGATGCATTTTTGAATCAGACAGTATAGTTGGCTACTACGTAAAACCGTGACCAACGCATGCTCAAGTTGATATGTATTGGAAACCTGGATTGTTTTTCCAGATTTTCTGTCACATAGTGGACGTTAAATACTTAAAAGCCTCAAGTACATACTTTATGTATAGATAGTCATGTTTAAATGAGTGTGTTAACTATGATAGCAAATATATTGTGTTTTAAGATTTCCAGAAAATAATATCGAAAATGGCACTTTTTATGAATACTAAACCACTTTAAATCACAAACCTATGGACAGGGAAACCAATGATAGAGTCTCCGTACAGCTTCCCCAATCTCCTTCCACTTTCCTCATCGTTGTTCAGTGGCTTGTCTCCAAGGTACTTTTCCTTCAGCGCCCTGGTGGCGTCTCCCGAGTTGTTCCGGGGAAGCATAAAGGAAATGGGTGCAACACGGTCGAACTCGGTGTTCATGGCTTTACGGAGAGTGTCATTTTTGGTCACAGCTGCAGAAAAAAGAAAAATTTTAACGAATGGTGTAGCTTTCAATTACCATGAATTTGTTTTATGAATAACTGCAACGCCCCGCGGTTTCACCTGCGTTGTACCCATTTCTCGCGGGAATTTCGGGATAAAATGTGTCCCATGTGTTATCCTGATTACCTATATCACGGCAAAATTTCATCCATATCCGTTCAGTAGTTTTTGTGTGAAAGATATAATGTTTATCTGAGCACTACCGAGCTTCGCAGGGCACGTGAAGCAGTCGATCCCGGTTGTTTCAATGATTAGACCATGTCGCAGGTCTTTAGGCGGTCTAAAAACTCCGACACTAGGGTTGGCCACTAACCTAAAAGGAATGAATGAGTATCGAAGTCGAAGACCAACTTTAACTACACAGACGTCATGCATCTAACCAACTCACTGAAAGCCATCCAAAAGAACTCGTCCTCGGTCTGGCTGATCATGTAGGGCACATCGTGCATCTTCTTCTGCTTGATGGCGTCCAGCGGCTGCATGGTGAGGAACCGCTCCTGCCCGAAGTCGGGCTCCACCACGGGGCCCCAGATGCCTACGGGGTCGAAGCCGAATTCCTGTCGGATCATGTAAGTTGTAGAGTATGAGATGTTGGTTGGATATGAAAACGCATAGGACAAAGATAAATGAAGACATTCGCTACTATCAATTGGAGCCAGCGCAGTCCTTAGTTCGAACAGTCTATAGCAGTTGTAACTGTCTATAAAAACCTATAAAGAAGCATTCAATATAGAAAATACTTCTTACAGACTTTTTAGTCTCTCACAAACTTTTTTGCCTGTAGGCTTAAAAAAAATTTTTTTTTAGACTGTCTAAAAACAGACTGGAATCGATCAGCTCAGTCTAAAAACTATTTAGACTACAATGTGTGATGACGCTTGAACAACTTAAGAACCACAACATACATAAAATCCTCTCCAATCTACAACTCCTAACTTACATATTTTACGAAAACGACTTTTAAATGCAGTTCGATAGAGAATGAATTTGCGCGTCTACTGATATATAAATGAAGTTGAAATTCGCAAAATTGACGTAGCTAGGCATCGAAGAAACATCTCTTAAGTTAAGGTCCAACATAACCTGATTAATTTTGGCAGGAAATATATTCTAACTTACAAATGGAAACATCTCGTAACTTCATTTCAAATAAAACTTTGAGCTAATATCTTCATACGCAAGTACAGTGTTCCCGCTCTAGAGCGAGACAAAAACGGTGCATCTCTCGCAGTGTGAAAGGGACACCGGCTTACGTGCGCGACGTCTCGTCACTAAGTGCTGTGTTTTTAATCTATTTGCAGCGTTTTTGATTGTTTTTGAGTAAGTAACAGTCAATTACTATGTAAATTGCTGGACGACAAATATTTTACTTGGATTCAACAACCTGCCTCATAAAGTTTTGTTTTTACGTAACCTCGCTGTTCCCCTGCTGGGCAAAGGTCTCCCTCAATTCTTTCCATTTATCTCTTTCCATAGCCAACTCCTTCCAATCCTTATTAAAATCGCCTAGCTCTTTCCGCCATCGAGTCGGAGGCCAACCTGGGGGCCTGGGGGCATCCTGGAATTCCCATTCCGTTGCAATCTTTGCCCATCTGTCCGGGTGTATCCTTCTTACGTGTCCAGCTGCCAAGCTCAATTCCATTTGAGCTTGGCAGCTGTAATTCTGTATCATGTTTGCAACGCCTGTCATGGAACGCAGCATGGTGTTTCTGACGCGGTCTTGTCTCTTGATACCTACAATGCTGCGTTCCATTGCTCTTTGACTAACCTTGAGTCGGGTCTTGTGTGCTTTGGTAAGTGACCATGTTTGCGCACCGTAGGTGAGGATGGGCAAGATGCAATTGCACATGTCAATGAATTTGCGCTTCAGAGAGATTGGCAAATCTAACTTCATTAGCGTTTTCATGGACCAGTAGCTTTTCCAGGCGTTTTCTATTATTATTATATTAGCCTTGGGTTTCCCATTGTTGGGCAACGGCCTCCCCCCATCTTTTCCGCTTCTCTCTATTTAGAGCTTCACGACGCCAACCAGCCAAAAATCCGTTTAGTTCATCTCGCCATCTCCTTTTTGGTCTGCCGCGGCATCGCCTCTTTGGGTCTGGGTAACATAAAGTGGCGATTTTTGCCCAAGACTCATCAGGCTTGCAACAGACATGTCCAGCCCAGTTCCATTTTAGCTCAGCAGACTTGCGACCTACATCGGCGACTTTTGTGCGGGAGCGCAGTTCGGTGTTTCGGACTCTGTCCGTCAGCTTGACACCCAAGATGCTGCGCTCCATCGCCCGTTGGCAAACCTTGAGACTGGACTTCTGCGAATCTGTCAATGACCAAGTTTGTGCACCGTATGTGAGCACAGGAAGTATACACATGTCCATTAGTTTTCGCTTAAGCGACATTGGAAGGCGTCAGGAGTTCCGCTAGGGCCCAATAGCTCAATAGTTGTCTATGCGACGAGCAATTTCTGCATCTTGCCTGTTGCCGAAAGATGCTAACTGGCCCAAGTAAATGAACTCATTGACATAGCTTACTATTAAACTATTATCTATAAATAATGAGATAAGATAATAGTTTAATAATTGTAATAAAAAATTACATTATACTTTTAACAAAAAATCTTAGTCATGTTTTCGATATTCTTAACAGAAAGTTTATTAAGTGAGTTAAAATGTACTTAACTGTTAAAGTTAAGTTTGTAAACGGAGAGACTGAAATAGATTATGCATAATTATTATTATTTATATAGAGAGTCTTAAGAGTCCTTAGTTATCATTAGAGTCATTAAAGAGATTTTTATTTTTTTATGCAGCTTTCTCATTTTGTTCTCGTTGATTTAGTTTTAGAAGTGGGACTGTTTATTTAAGCTTATCTTTGATTTTTTGAAGGATGTTTTATCAATAAATGTTACAGTAATTATAGGATTATAGTTTCAAACACTACAATAAAGATTGCAATGGATAAACATTGATTTCTGAGAGTTATAACAGTGTTTCATTTTGGAAATACCTCCTGTCTTAACCGATTTTGTGACGATGATGTTGATATTAGAAAGCCAATAACTCCTATCTTCAAAAAAACCGCCTAGATTGAAAATTTGGTCTATTTTTAGTAATTTTTAGATCTTGGTGATACCTCCTATCTTACATTATCTCGCCAAATACTTATTCCAAACAAATTTTGATTATTACCTTACATGCGGGTCCATTTAAGTATAAAATTGCCATTTACACATTTTTTCTTAAACATCTGGGAAAAATAAAAAACAGTTTTTTTCGCCTCCTGTAAAATTTGGTTTTTGTAAGTTAGGAGTTGTTCGAACATCCCCGTCGATATACCACACAGGTGACGACAGAGCGAAGCAAGATTATTACACCAGTACGAGATTACACCGATTTACGTCTCCATACGATTGTATTAGACGCTCGGATGTGCAATAGTTTCTGTATTAGATGCTTCATTGATGAAACGTGCGCTTTGATGTACAAGTTTATTTGTTTAAGATTAAGTTTGGTTGGATTTATTTGGATGATGTGATGCGATGAATTTGAGACGCGGTAGGCCAATTTGACAACAAGATTTATAAATGACTTGCCTCATTCATGTTTTTTATTACAACAAATAGAAGAAGATTTTATGTTTTTATTTATTAACTGATTTTTAGTATTTCCTTAACAAGTAGAACATATAATTTTCTTTTTGTTTTTTTATAATTTAAGCATATTCATGTAATATACTCGTACAAGTAGTAATCATAAATAATGCAATGTCGGATATTTGCGAACCCTGCCAATAAAACGCAATACAATTTATTTTATACATTCCAAATTATGATAATAACGGAAACATACTACGAAACAAACGTGTGCCTGTTTTCTCATACTTACGAGTACTATAACCTATTTATTAATCTGTGCTATAACGTATTCTGTGACGTCTTTTATAGTAACTGCTTAATAATCTGGTGTGGTTTTAGCCGAAGACTGTTTCTGGGGACAGAGACAAATCGACAGCTCATCTATACTAATACCTATTATAAAGCTGAAGAGTTTGTTTTGTTTGTTTGTTTGTTTGTTTGTTTGTTTAAACGCGCTAATCTCAGAAACTACTGAACCGATTTGAATAATTCTTTCACTGTTAGATAGTCTATTTATCGAGGAAGGCTATAGGCTACATTTTATCCCGAAATTCCCACGGGAACGGGCACAACGCGGGTAAAACCGCGGGGCGCTGCTAGTTAATATTATATAATATGAACATTATATTAGTCCTTAGCGCTCCGCGGATTACTAGAGTTGTGTCTTTTCTCGTGGGAATTTCGGGATGTAAAATAGCATATAACCTTTCCGTTGAATGTGGCTATCTATTGCAAAAAAAAAACGTTCAGATTGTATTGGTAGTTTCTGAGATTTACGCTTACAAATAAACAAACTCTTCAGCTTTATTATATTTAAGAACAAGCAGTGCCTCGCGGTTTTACCCGCGTTGTGCCCTTTCCCGTGGGAATTTTGGGATGAAAAAAAGCATATAACCTTCCCGTTGAATATGTCTATCCGTTACAAAAAGAATTACCTATTCAAATCGGTCAAGTAGTTTTTGAGTTTATTCATTACAAACATACACACAAAAATACAAATCTTTCCTCTTTATAATAGTAGTGTAGATAGATTAGTATTAATTAGTTTTAATTCTCGTAGAGATTTAGATAAGGACAGTTTTATGTAGATTTTGATATTAGTCGATTTTACTTCTTTTTCTTTCGAATAGTGGGCAAAGTTATTACGGGTCATTATACCTGTGTGAGGCTGACAGCCTGAGATGAGATGAGATATGACAACCAATAGAGCCAACCTCCCCACTGTTCTTTAAAAAGGTCCTTAAAAAAATTAAAGAACAGTGGGGGACACTGTTCTTTATAAAGGTCTTAAGAAACATGTCTTTTCCTGCGCTCATTTTACTTAAAGTGCAAGAAAAGCTAATAATAGATGGTAATTCAGAGCTGACAGTGTCCTTTATGCGTCCATTAAGAGTTCCCTTCAAATGTGAAAAGTTTAAAGTGAAGCCATGAACCGCACACCATACTAGCGTGACGGTTTTCAAAACTGACGGAAGTATCAGATTCATAGTTGAATTTTGTAGGAAAGTGTGGTTATTACGACTAATTCTCCTCACTGTGCCTGGTATAATACAGCATTAGGGAAGAAAATAGAACTTGGTACATTTAAATTTTATAAAAATACTAGCATTGTCCCGCGGTTATACCCGTGTTGTGCCCGTTCCCATCGGAATTTTGGGATGAAAAATAGCCAAAAACCTTTCCGTTGAATGTGGCTATTTTCTATTCTATTGCTAGAATTATCCAAATCGGAATGGTAATTCCCGAGATTAGCTCGAACATACAAGCTTACAAATTTTACCTCTTTATAATATTTGTAAATAGATCAAGTGACTTTGATACAAGTTACCAAGGACCATGCCCTTGCCCAAACTGCTTCCAAATCAAAAGTTTTAAAAAGAATCGAACCATACGGACACCGCCCGGACGCCATAAAAACTATAAACATCCGAATAAAGAGCCTCCTCCTTTCTTGAAGTCGGTCAATGAGAAGCCCCCGTCCTGTTTTTCGACCGGGCTTATCCCAATTTTCCAACGGGATATCTTCAATATCCAAAGCATGCGTGACCGGATTGCTAGTAATTTCGAAGCTAGTAATGGACAAATTGGTTGTGTCCGTTCGTATTGTCTATTTGTAGATTACCTTGAGTTTTGGTTGCTAGGTGATCAAGCAAAGTGTTCCGATTCATAGATGTTCAGCTTATGTCATTGTAAGCATTAATTGCACAGCAAAATATTTAGATAGATGCTGTGCTAAGTTTGACGCAATAATACCACCTTTTCAAATTACATTAAAAAGTTCAAGTAGTTATTAACCAGGCTCCGTATTAGAGGGACAGTCTCACCACAACAGCCTCCGTGGACTTGTGGTTTGAGCGCTCGGCTCACGATCCAGAGGTTCCGGGTTCGATTCCCGGTTGGGATATCTCACAAAAATCTCTTTGTGAGATGTTCCTTAGCTTGGTTAGGGCGTTACAGGCTGAATCACCTGATTGCCCGAAAAGTAAGATGATTCAGTGCTTCGGGGGCACGTTAAGCTGTCGGTCCCGGTTACTTTCTACGGATAGTAGTCGTTACATGAGCCATGTCAGAGGACTTTGGCGGCTCAATAACTCTGACAACAGGATTGGTCAGGTTGACCATCCAGTCGATGAAGAAGAAGAAGTCTCACCACTCAACCCGGTGTCTGTGATTTTGTCGAAGAACCGAAGTCGACAATTAAACGTATCCTCCAAAGCACAAGTTAAAATCTCCACAAAACTCTTTATAAAATATTTTATTGTACAAGCAAAGCGCGATTTCAGGTTGAGTTTCGGGAGCGAAGCGGAGCTGTGCGCTCAACTACTGTGCTTTACAAAAATACTTTGACAATGTCAATAACTTGTTTGACAATCCCAATGCGCTGTGATTGGTCAATCGGGCTCAGCACAACTCCGCTCTGCTTCAGTGGAAACGCATAATTAGCCATGTTAGTTATTCCTGTGGTTTTGGAGTATAGGATGTACTTCTCTTGTAATTGTTTGATACTAATCCTAGTTTTCTATTGTTTACAGAGCAGCGCACCGATGTGGGAGGAATTCATATCGAAAGCAACGAAATTACATTCCGCATTGAAGTAAGTACCTTCTAAACATATATATTTCACTAAGAAATTATAGGCCGTATCAAATGGTTTGTCCCTTTCTGACATACGCTATTTTCCAAAGAGCAAAAGAGACTAAACACTCACTAACAGTGTTTTAGTTAGAGAGCGTTTATGAATAAGGCAGTATGACTATTGAAACTTCAATAATACGAGTATTGATGGTTGATGTTAAGAGGACTGTAAATTGTTACTGTTTTATTTATATATCTTCTTCATAAAATGAGAATTGTTTATGGCATATTTTAGCATTTTGCTCTGTATGTGATAGCATGATATCGTCTTCTAATCAGGTATTGCATGACATGAAAGACCTTTACACTACACTGGGACATTATAGGACTATTTGGTTCCTTGAAACCAATACCATTGTAGAATTTCTAAATATGAAGCTCTATTCTTTCCTTTAAACTTATAACAAGACCTATTTCTAGTTCCGACCTTATCTTAGTTCCAACTTAACCATTTGTAAATGCATATGTATGGAACCAAACCAACCCATTGTGACACTAAAACATGCTTAAAGTAACCAAACGACATTGCAGTTAAATTGGGTACGAACGGTGGAACTCAAGGAAGCTCCAACAATCGCGTCATTTAGCATCAATTGAGGGTTCTCATTGGAATTGGACCCGGCATCATGAGTATGATTGTCGTGAAGGACACCAATGACAGATGCAATTGCAAGTCTATTGACTTCTGTAAATAAATTGTGTATGACGGTTTGTGATCTAGGAGACTTTTTATAGTGCAATATTGAATTTGTACGTACCGCTGATGTACTGTTATCTATGGTAACCGCGGTATTACTCGCGTTGTGCCCGTTCCCGTGGGAATTTCAGGATGAAAAATAATCTGTAAACTTCCCGTTGAATGTGGCTATCCATTACGAAAATAATTATTGTAGTGGAATTGTTAGTTTCTGAGATTAGCGCGTTCAAACAAACAAGTAAAAGAAACTCTTCAGCTTTATTATATTAGTTTAGAATGCTCATAAAGAAAAGCCACTATTGTAATGAAAACACTAAGTACAATTTTCTTATGTTTCAGATCAGCGCTGGTTGCGATAGCCGCTTTTGTGGATTCGTTCCAGAAAATAGCAGACGCGGCGACTAATGCCAGAGGTAACTTATTAACTTTACAAATAACTTAATATTTCCGGTTATTAGTATTTCTCCGTGCTTCAAAGGGCACGTAATGCTGTCGGTCCCGGTTGTTTCAATCGTAAGACCATGTCAGAGGCTTTTAGGCGGTCTAAAAGCTCCGACACCAGGGTTGGCCACCACCCTACTCGAAATGAATGATTGAAACTAATTTCTGACTTTATTTCGCTCAGGTTATTCAAATATAAGACAGTCAAGGTTAAATGAAAGGTCGGATTATAAAGTTGATTTTATAAAACATTATTCTCTTGCCTGAGATCATATTCCCAAGAATGTTAATAAAGGAATATTTTTGGAAAAGCGGAGATAGTACGTCATCATTATTTTAGTTGTTTGAGCTTATATCCTTATCTCTAGTATTGTACTTTAAAAGTTATTATGACCATTATAAAACTCATCCTTTCTAACTAATGGTTTTGGCACAAGACACAACATACAACCGGAGACGGCTTAAATTCGTACAGGGCTTAACAAATACATATACATATCTTATAAAAAAACTACATATTTATACTATGACATGTATAATGTATTCTCTAAAACATGGCAACTGGTAAACTTACGTATTTAATGAAACTACATTTACATATGGACACAGTTCGCTTGTTATGTTTTATATCCCATCTTAAAACAGCAGACTGATAACTAGAAGCAATGTGTATCGCTAAATGTTAGCAATAATGCCTGTTTGTCAATAACTAATTTAGGCCCTAATGTTACTCCTTATCCAGCTATCGTACTCGAATACTTTAGAGTACACCGCGGGCACCCCAGGCTTGCCAGGCTTGCCACAAGGTCCGAAGCTAAACACTCCCAGAGCCTCCCAGGTTCTTCCGTTTTGATACATGAGAGGACCGCCGGATTCACCTCTGCAGGAACCCTTGCCTGGCTGGCCACCGGCACATATCTGGCCAGTACCCAGGGTGACTTTCAAGGCTGGAGCATTGTACTGCTGTTGGCATTGCTGCAAGAATAAATATCACTTTTTAACATCAGTCTGGATTGAGAAGTGTATGGTCTAAACACTATTATGATTATGATACATGGATAAATTGAACCATGAATAGTTATTTTTTGAGTATAAAAAAGTAGCTACTTTAAACATTAAGTAGTGATGCACCTACTGGTGTGACAAAAGTAGTGACAATCGATTATGCAACTGTTCTTCCACAAATTCTATGCGGATTTTTGGCGGCATACCATTCCAATGATTAATCAACTGAATGTAACTGTTCGTATCTATAGGGAATGGCTTTAATCTATGATTATAACTTACAGCCCTGTCCATGTACGGCAAGTCGACGACACTGAAAGGCTCGTTGTGTGACACGCCGCCCCAGCCGGCGGCGTACAGTATGAAATTATTTGGTGGATTAATTGTGGTATCGCTTGTAGGCAAGCAAATGGGTCGGATGAAATCTGAAAAGAATTGAAAAATTTCATTGACTTGTGTTATATTAGGTGATAACGTGCGGTGGTTCAGAGGCATGTGTCTTTGTCTGTCAAGACTGGAATCTCGGGGCTCCCGAGGCGAGCGAAGGATATTATTATTTGCAATTCGCATTTCAAACATGGCTTGGGTTTGAGATCACCAATGCGCAGTAGGCATGTGTGGTGATTAAGCTTAATCCTCCTTAAAGTATTCTCAGAGATTTGAGAAACTTTTGCTAAGTTGTGTGTGTGTTGTTATAGACCAAAACTTTATTTAATGATAAAGAATCGAACATACCAGAAAACGGTGCTGGAGATGCCAGTCTTATGAGACCAATATCGTTCTTTCTTAGTTTGGTGCTCTTTTCGTACTGTGGATGCGGTATTGTTTGTTCTATATCTATAGTGACGACTCCATCAGTGCAGTCCTTGCCCTGGTTAGGACCTAGTGTTTGACAATGGAGTCTGTTGTATTCGCCGAGTCTAACGTATTTTCTGGAAGAGAAACTGTAGATTATTTATCGGAAAAAAGTAGTTTGGGAAGCATTTTAGGATTAACCAAATCGCAATAGTGTGCAGCTGACTTAAACTGAAAGGCGGAACCAACTTGCCCACTCCAAATTAGTTAGTGCTCAAAGATTTTGGTTATTCAAATTCTATCATCATTCAGCCAGTTGTAGATCGAGAATAAAGGGTTTCAAAGAAATCATTATACGGCATGCATGCATGCTCAAAAGGAGTATGCTTAACTACAGGCACTTTCTTGTCCGCGTCCATATATGTAAAGTATAACTTACGGTGTTCCATAACCAAGAACAAAGCCAGTGAGACAATGCGCCGCCGTCATCACATAACGGGTGCTGATCAAGCTTCCACCGCACAGGGTCTTTACTTCGTTGTCCTTGACGTACTCAATCAGGGCTAACCATGGGTACATGTCTACTGTTGTCGCGTTACCTCCTGGAATAAGACAGATGGTTTGTATTAATAAATTGTATAAAAACGGTTTTTAATACTTCTTGTATTAGACTGCGTCTCACGTTCTCACGAAGAAGAAGTAAAAAAGATTGCTTTCGTAGAATGTTCAAATTTTTTGTCACCAAACGACAAGCTGTCATTGGTGGAGTGTTTTAGGCTTTTAACGGGTTTGTGAATCAGAAGTAATCCTTTTATATTATATA
Source organism: Cyclophora punctaria (assembly GCA_951394245.1). Classification (NCBI taxonomy): domain Eukaryota; kingdom Metazoa; phylum Arthropoda; class Insecta; order Lepidoptera; family Geometridae; genus Cyclophora; species Cyclophora punctaria. The sequence goes on from OX596191.1 coordinate 1,293,646, forward strand.
GCTCGTCTAAAGCACCTTACTGATTTCGCTAAGTAGTGAAATGCTAAACTTGTCAACAGATATCTCTGACGGTTATGACCAGATCGGTTCCATATCCACCGATTGAAATAAATCTCATTAAACCCATTTTTTATCTAAAAACTGGTTTCCCTTACCAGTGATCTTGTTGCCCACAACGCTGTCGACTCCGCAGCATTCGGTGCTGGCTGCGGGTGGGAAGGCCGTGAGAGTAGCGGCGCAGTTATCGTCGGCTGCTCTGGTGTGTTGCGGATCGGCGCAGCAGACGCTGCGCGGGTCGGGGCCTTTGCAGCTGCGAATGAAAAAGGAAGCATTGAGAAATTGAGCACATAAGCTAGGAGATGATGTCGAAAAGCATATGATGGCCAAGCGTTCCTATACCACCGTGGGAATTCCACTTAGCCGAATACAATCGAATCTGGATTTCAATCGAGTTTCGGCGTTTCGTTCATTTCATTTGGGATTGAAAGATACAAGTGTAGTTAGCTTCATTTGAAATTTCATGTCACTGGAACGTCGGGGCAAGTAGGTGACTGTAGATAGGGAATATAGCCTGGGAGTATGTAGAAGGTTGCTTATTATCGTAATATCTTCGGTGAGTGTAACGATGCTCTGCAGCAGAACATTACTGGCTTATACTTTTACGATTTCCCTATGAATGGGATTGTATTGTAATACACCAATATTCTATTTCTATCCGACTCAAGTTTCGGAGATTACTCCGTTCTTAGCACCATAATCACAATGTTACTATGTTGGTAAGTATTATTAATTAAACTTGTTCACAAGCAATGAGCAATGATATCATGACCTCGACATTCAGATGATAAGATCATGAGAAACCAGTTTCGGCTGCAATGATGCGATGTGACATTGTAAATTGTATTACGTACGAGTTATATTATGATGCTTACTATTTTGAGTTGGAACTGTTTTTCTGTATTGGGTATTTGACCCTCTCTGTTCATTAAGACTGGTTTGACGGCAATCGAACAATTATTTTCTTGTTACACGTAATGAGTTATTTTTGTTTTGCGTTGTATCGGACAGCTGTATTCCAGTCTTATCCAGTTCTTAGACATGTCCCTCAATACCTGACTTACAATCATGCAAACAAATAGATCAATTTTAATTCACCCTTAATACTTACAAAGAGTTGACAATGTAGTTCTTGCTAGCTTGCGGTACGTTTGCTGTCTGCAGCATAGAGAGTAGATGAGGACATTGGTTCAAGCCCACACATCTACCAGGCTTGCCTTCTGGAGTGTAGCAAGGCGTTGGACAGCATACCTGGAATGGTCAAGTTTTTTGTTAGGCTTAGTATAGTATTATTTGTAAACGAATTTTCATTGGAGATCCTACTAATATTAAAATTCCCGCGGGACCGAGCACAACGAGGGTAACATCGCGGGGCGTGGCTAGTATATATATAAATGTGAAAAGTGAACAAGATATAGCTCTAGAGTGAGAGTTTTCCAATCGGTTAGTGGCCAATACTGATGCCGGAAGTTTTAAGAGCTTAATGAAATAAGTGCTGGCTTCAAGTCTTACCTTCGGATTCTTTTCATCATTACCACACTTGGAGTTTATCAGGATAGCAGTCTCTTGTTGTGTTCTATCTGGCTTATTGACCAGTTCCAGCATGGAAGGGCACTGGTATAAGTTCAGGCAGTGCACTCGTTTGCCGTCTCGGAACGTAGGACATTCTGGAATCAATTGTTTTTGATTTAGTTCAGGGAAGGCAAGATGGATTACTGACTAAGAGCCTTATTCATAAACGCTTACTACTACTACTACTTACTAAATGGTTCGTCCCTTTCTGACATAGGCTATTTGCCAAGGAGCAAAAGAGACAAAACACTCACTAACAGTGTTTTAGTTAGAGAGCGTTTATGAATAAGGCAGTAAGTGTCTAAGTAAGTTTGTGTGGGAAATTGACTATAGAAATAAAATCATGTTATTCCATCCTCACTGTACTGATATCTTCAGTGAGATGAGAGGCCTTTGCCCAGCTGTGGGACATTACAGGCTAATACTTTACTTTACTTTGTGTTCCATCCATCGTAGGGTAACGGTCCTTCGTCTGACTGAAGATATCAAGTACAGTGAGGAGTTCAAGCGTTTACTCTCGGTAATATGTATATTTGAAAAAGATCCGATTGGAGGCTCCAGAGATTGGTGCTTTCAAATACACAAATGTTCATTTACTTAACTGAAGCATTTTGAAACGCGCCCTGTTTCCGTTGAAGTGGAGCGGAACTGAATCACTACATAGTATAAAACAAAGTCGCTATTTTCGTCTGTTTGTTTGTCTGTTTGTCTGTATGCTTAAATCTTTAAAATTACGCAACGGATTTTGATGCGGTTTTTTGTAATAGATAGAGTGATTCAAGAGGAAGGTTTTTTTGTATAAAAATTCCCGATATTCCCACGGGAACGGGCACAACGCGGGTAAAACCGCGGGGCGCTGCTAGTTTATAATATCAAACAAAGCATCGACATTGTCAAAATCTTTTCGTAATGCGTTGTGATTGGTCGACTGAGCTCCGTACAGTTCTTAATGTTTTATTTGAAACTAGCAGCGCCCCGCGGCTTTGCCCACGTTGAGCTCGTTCCCGTAGGAATTTTCGAAAATCCTTACTTAGTGTGCACTTACGTCACTTGAAGAACCTTCCTGCCAAATTTCATGTTTCTAGGTGTAGCGGTTGAGGCTGTGCGTTGATTATCAGTCAGTCAGTCAGGACTTTGAATTTTATATGTATATAGTTTAGTCAGTCTTGCTCACATACCATTACCTATTTGTCTTTTAGTAGGTAAGTTTTTTTTAGTTTCTGGCCAGTACCTTGAAATACAGGTTCTATCAATAAAAACACCTTGTCCTAACCTAACCAAACCCTCGTCACATAATATTATCAAAAAAAGTTCATCCAAATTAATGTTTGACTTTTCGATGAGACTCAAGTTAGTATTGCTTCGCGTTTTCCTCTTAGGTATTTTTAATGTTTTTATGTAGCTTAAAAAAATATTTATGTTTAAAATGGAATGTTGCTTGATAACCTCTAGCGACCTAACCATTTTGTGCACTATTTTGATTATTTTAATCTGCTTTCGATGTGTTCGCAAATATCAAGAAAAGTAAAGTAGCCTGTCAAGACCTCTCGTCTCACCGAAGATGTCGGTATATCCAGTATCCTTTCTTTATTCTTTACCTAATAGTGTCCTGCGGTTTTAACCGTTGTGCACCTTCCCGTGGGAATATTGGGATGGAAAGTAACTTACAACTGTTCTCCAAAAATATATTTTCAAATCTGGGCGGTAGTTCCAGGGATTCACTTTGTCATATTTGTAGTAATCTTTGAGAATAACGAGATTTCTGTCTATAAACATTGTGCATTCAGTCTTTCATTTCTCTCTCTCAAGTACTTAATAAAACACATCTACAACAACACTCGGTAATTGGCCAAGAGTTTATTGATCTCATATACATAGTATACGAGCATATTTACCTCAGTCCTCTTTGCACAGTTAAAAAATAAAAGTACTGCGTTTTTCTGTATATTCATGCCAATATATGTAAATAAACTTTATTTTTCATGCGATTTGTACCAATAGATAGATAAATTCAAGTGGATGGTTTTATATAAATTTAATCCCGAACTTTTTACGGGAACCTCCCATAGTGATCGACCGAAGTGAAGCCAGGGCGGGTCGCTAGTAAAGTAAAGTATTGGCCTGTAATGTCTCACTGCTGGGCAAAGGCCTCTGATCTTACTGAAGCGCTACCGTGCTTCGGAAGGCACGTTAAATAGTCGGTCCTGGTTGTTTCAATTGTTAGTCCATGTCCTTTAGGCGGTCTAAAAACTCCAATACCAGGGTTGGGCACTAACCTACTCGATCCTACTTACGTATCTTACTGAAGGTATCAGTACAGTGAACAGTACGAATATTAAATAATTGATGGTTAAATCCCATGTAATTTTATATGAGTCATGTTTATGTATCACGTTTGTACCTAATAAAGTTGAAAACATAACAATTGTGAGAAGACAATGTATTTAGATTGTAGGTATCTTAGATTTTCCTTATGGCTAAAACTACTTATTTTAATTAATCTTTTATGTGGGAGGTTCTCCAGAATCATTATATTTCTCAAGAGCCCACTGAAAGCCTAAAACGTATTGCTCAACTAACGACATTTGTGGAAATGTATCGGCAACGCGCTGTTGTTTTACCCGCGTTGTACCCTTCCCGTAGGAATTTCGGGATAAAACAGTATATAACCTTCCTATTCAATATAGCTACTAAATACAAAAAGAATTGTTCAAATCGGATTAATAGTTTTTGAGATTAGCCCGAACATACATACAAACAAAAATACAAATACCTCTTTGTATTATTAGTAGGTATAGCTAGATAAGAACTGAACGTTTATCTATATGAAATGTACAGAAATAATAATAATGTGCCATTAGATAGGTAACCTAGCATTTTTGGCCATTTAGATCGTGCGGTTTTCTGTCGACAGTAGTTACGTCTATCGGGGAACCTATAGAGGCTTTTTATCCCGATATTCACTCGGGAACGGGGTGATAACGAGGAGTTTGTGGGGCTTGATAAAACATCTTTCTCTCAAAACCTATTTTGCAGTAATATAAGTAAAAATATTGCAGCTACCGCCAAACACAAAATGTATTAAGTACTTTATCTTGTATAGACGCATAGCACCTCAGTCTTCTGTGACCACGGTTCATGTAAAGGGGCCGAAACGTCAGATAAAAATCTATACTAACATTATAAAGCTGCAGAGTTTGTTTGTTTGAACGCGCTAATCTCAGAAACTACCAATCCGATTCAAATAATTATTTTTATAATAGATAGACACATTCAACGGGAAGGTTATAGGCTACTTTTCATCCCGAAATTCCCACAGGAACGGGCATAAGTATTAAAAGTTTCGAAATTCTTACGAGAACGCGTGCGTTGCGGGTGAAACGGCCCGTCAAAGCCAGTGTAAAGTAAAAGCGAAGTGTATCCGTAAACGTAGTCTCAATTCAAAATAATTCCGGCTGATTATTACTGAGAGTTTCAAAGGAAATCTTGATTAATCGAAGCGATGTGACCAGGTCTATGTATCAACGCCAGATCAGTCAGTGCGGTCACCTATGACATTAACTTAATCTGACGAGCCATGTCAGAGGCCTTTGGCGGCTCAATAACTCTGACACCAGGATTGGTCAGGTTGACCATCCACTCGATAAGAAGAAGACTTAATCTGACATCCTAGTGATGTCCCTTACATAACGTTTCTCTAATGATTTCCTTGTTTAGACATAAATGTAGATAAAATAATACTGTAACGGTCCGATAACCTTAATATGTTATTAATTGCATAATAATCTGAACATGCACTGTACTCGTATGTATATTTCTAGACTCATGAGGAAAATTATTTACTAGCCGCGGCCCGCGGTGTTACCCGCGTTGTGCCCGTTCCCATGGGACTTTCGGGATAAAATGTATCCCATGTGTTATTCTAATGTTAAACGTATATATATATATGTTACTGTAAAGAGTAACAAACATATGTACATACATCCATCCCCACAAACTTTCGCATTTATAAACTTAGAAACCTCATGTAAATGCTTTTAAGTGTTCATAATTTAATCAGTCGAACTGTTTTTTAGAATACCTAATTTTAGAAATATTTGAATCATCCATTGTTTCAAAATATCTTTTTTTCGCACGATTTTGAATAAGTATACCTAATGTTAGGGGTTTTCCTAAAAAAAAGTCAGGTGTGTGTGTGTGTAGTTTGTAGTTAAAAGTGTATTTAATTATCGAGTCATACTATCTAACTAGTATAATAAATTCATTAGATTCTAATTAAGCAAGCGTAGTGATAATTCCTACGTGGGGAACCTGGCGCTACAACTTTCCATCCCCGGTCGAAGATCCAGACCCAAGACAAGGTGGACGGATGTAGTGTCCAAAGACATGGCTGAGTGCAAGATTTCCGATGACGACGTCGACGAAAGAGCGAAGTGGAGGAGAAAAAAAAAAATAGTTTAAAAAAACTAAAAACCACGCTTTTATTGCAAATTGAACTAAAAACTAGAAAATAATTTTTCACCTCAAATCAAAATTATAATAAAATTTAAGTTATTAACACAATGATTAAATTCAGAGTAAAAAGCGTGGGGTGCTTAATATTTTTTTTAAATATTACAATCATCATTGGTATCTATGAGAGGATAGTTATGAACTACAGTAAAATGCACCCCACGCTTTTTTACTCTGAATTATTTTCTAGTTATTAGTTCAATTTGCAATAAAAGCGTGTTTTTTAGTTTTTTTTAAACTATAATTTTATTTTTTAGTAAATCTGGCAAATCCATTGTAAATATTATTCTACATCATAGCCATATTCAAGCATAACATTATATGCAACTTTTCATCCCGTAATTCCCACGGGAACAGGCCCATCACGGGAAAACGAACCGGGAAGTCTTTCATTGGTAGATGTATTCAATTTTATAATAAAATTCCCAAGGAGGTAACTGGGCTTAGTGAAGGTAAATTCAAATCATACGTTAAAGACGTTTTATTGACTAAAGCATACTATAGCGTTACTGATTACATTGAGGACAAATATGTCTGGAGTCAAATTCCTGCACCAGCAAGTCAAGCTGATTTTGACATGTAATCTATACTTATAAGTATTAAATTGTATTATACCTTGACTTAAAAAAAATAACCAGCAGAGTTTCTTGCCCATTCTTCTCTGCTGATGTTCTTCCGAATGGGTGGTACGTTCAAAAGAGCCTCTATGGGGCCAAAACTGAATAAAAATATTTGACTTTGACTTTGACTTTGACTTTGAAAACCACGGGACGCTGTTAGTGTCTAGTACCATTTAGTAAAATAAAACAGAACTCCCGTTCCGTCCCACAGCGAGCGCCCGTTGATGTCTTTTATATGAAGTAATATTTTTTTAGTAAATCTGGCAAATCCATTAAGGATAATGGGAAACTGTTATTAAATTATTACATTGTCATCGGTCCTTGATACGTATGCAAAGTTTCAAATTAATCAGACTTCTGGAAGTTGGTGAAAATGATGTTCAAAGATTTCATTACATACGTACATACATACAGGCCAAGCTAATAAAAGCGTGTTAAAAAAAATAGGTTGGAAACGTAGCTAAGTAAGTATAAGGAAAAACTGGAATCTTAAAAAATGCAATTAAATGTAGATATTGTCGTCACCGGGGAATCCCAGCCAACATAAACAGTTTGCAAACATGATCAGGTTTAACAAGTTTGTAAACAAAGCACATAGAAACAAAATGTAAGAAGAAATTGTACTCACGTCCTTGCACACTGCAGATGTAAGTTAGGACAAGACTTAAGACAATTGCGAAGGGCGACATGGTTCTAATGTTTATTTAACAATTATAACACTTAGCACTTTGTCACACCACCCGTCCGACCGCTACCGGCACTCGCTCCCAAATGATCTGACAACAGCCAGCTTGTACCGTTTTTTATAACAACTTCTTATCTAAAACTTCTTATCTATACGTCTATACTAATATTATAAAGAGGAATACTATATATATATATAATATATAATATTATAAAGAGGAAAGGTTTGATTTTTTGTTTGTTTGTCTCGAATAGGCTCTGAAACTACTGCACCGAATTAAAAAAATCTTTCACCATTCGAAAGCTACACTATCCCTGAGTGACATAGGCTATATTTATTCCCGAAATTCCCACGGCAACGGGCACAACGCGGGTATATGTAACCCAAGGTATGAAAAACATGCCTAAAAAAATTGGTTATTGGCGTGCGCTACTAAATCTATTGATGATACACAAAAACAATGTTCTACACAATCAAAGTACATATCATTGCGAACAAATAAGTTCGCGAGGGCATATGTCTAACTATTATAGTTAAGACACAATAACCGTTTTAAGTTAAAATTAATTAGTTAAAAAAGGAGTGTAATTTTAAGTTGATGATATTCATATGATGATATGAATCTACATCAAAATAAATGGCTCTACAATCAAGGTTAATTGTTTCTTTGTGTACCTCTTTAAATTATTAAAATCGGACAGTTAGTTTCAGAGTTACGATGAGAAATATCACTACATAGTATAAAATAAAGTCGTCTCTATTTCGTGTCTGTTTGTCTGTTTGTCTGTATGCTTAAATCTTTAAAATTACGCAACGGATTTTGATGCGGTTTTTTTGTAATAGGTAGAGTGATTCAAGAGGAAGGTTTTTATGTAAAAAAAATCCCGAAATTCCCACGGAAACGGCCACAACGCGGGTAAAACCGCGGGGCGCTGCTTACAAAATAGTAATGCTCGATGGCGGGTCTCTTATGGCTACTTATGTTACTGTTTCGTGCGGTCAAAGCGCGCGGGGATATACCTACCTACGAACTACGAACGACGAAGACGTGCTATGTAGGTATTATCCCGAATTCTTCCTCACATGAAATCTTGATTGTGTATACATAAATACTCGCGCGAGACATGTAATATTTTATCCCCAATTTCCCACTTGAAATTTTGATTGTGTATATTCCTGCGGGAGACACGCAATGTTTTATCCCGATTTTCCTACATGAAATCTTGATTACCCGAAGCGAAGCGAGGGCGGGTCGCTATATACCTATAATTTATTCTTGCAATCTGACTCATAAATCTAGCGGTATAAAGTCGAATATCGCTGTGTCACTTACGACCTTTTGCGTTGTAAGAGTAGTAGGTATAAGCTTTAGTGTTTATGTTGGGGGGTTAGAGCTCAAAATTGATTATTTTATGTACTTTAGTTGATGTTTTTGTTGGGCTTTATTGTCAGGGATTAAGGTTTAAAGTCGTGTTTCGTTTTAAATTTAGGAACAGGTTGTTTGAACTTAGTTCCCGTCCCAGGAATGCCTACACTGGTTTGGAAAAGCCAATATGCTTTTTTTAATGTTATCAATGTCAACTTTATTATTACAATTTGTCTTATCGTGAACTTATTTTATTAATAATAATGTTACATACCGTTCCTGGAATTACCGAGATCGATAGAGCTAACCCTAACGTATGATATCTTCTTATATATACAATTCTCGTGTCTCAATGATAGTTACCATACTGCTTCGAAACGGCTTGACTGATTTTTATGTGTATGCATATTCAGTAGGTCTAAGAATCTAGTACTATCTATTTTTCATACCCCTAAGTGATAGGGTGGTCCACCACTTAATTTTTATATGTCAAATGAACTTATGCCGGTCAGCTACAAAGTATTACTAAGTTGGTGTCACATATTTTATAAGTAAACTAGCAGCGCCCCGTGGTTTTACCTGCGTTGTGCCCGTTCCCGTGGGATTTTTTATACATATAAACCTTCCTCTTGAATCGCTCTATCTACCGCGGACCGCGTCTAAATCCGCGTCAAAATCCGTTGCGTAGTTTTAAAGATCTAAGTATACATAGACAGACACCGGAAAGCGACTTTATTTTATACTATTTAGTGACTAGTCCTAGCCCTACTAGTTTACCCTTGTTGTGCTCGTTGCCAAGTGAATTTCGGGATGAACAATCAAACAAAAAAAAACTATTTTTTCAGCTTTATTATAATAAGTATAGTAGTTATAGATACATACTTTGCTTGAACTTAAGAAAACAGTTCTAGATGCAACTAGCTTACAGGTTAAAAAGGAAAGAAAAATTCAAAAAGAAAAAGTACTTAAGCTCTAATTGTGCTTCTAATCCAGCTATCATATTCAAAAACATTTGAGAACAGCCTGGGGGTAGGTCTCCTACAGGAGATAGGTCCGAACATGGACACTCCCAGTACTTCAAAGGTTCTACCATTTGCGTAAATGAGAGGACCTCCAACGTCGACACTGCAGGAAGTCAATCCTGGTTGAGCGTCGGCGCATAAATGACCAGCGCCTAGTACATATGAATCTCTTACCTGGAACATTATAATATTGCCGGCATATCTGGAAACATAAAAAATAAATATTAACTACCTTCCACTTTAATTCTTACTTGTAAATGCGAATAAAAAATGTTCTTCCCGTCCAAATATGCAAATATTTATTTTCTTCCTGGTCAACAACATGCAACAACATGCACTCGAAAAATAAGTCATTAGTTCCACTAATATGAACATGAAAAAGGGTTTTTGCTTTGCAATAGCATGTCCTGGAAACTTACACCTCTATCCACGTATAACAAGCTCTCTGCCTTCTTAATGTTGGTGTAAAGATTAGCCTCCGGCCCTGCGCCCCAACCGGCGGTGAACAGCGGCGGTGAACTGTGTGTTACATCGCTAGTAGGCAAACAGATCGGCCTGATGAAATCTGAAATATGAACGTCTTGGGTACTTATCCTGACTTGTGTACATGTCTCTCTCAATACATTGGTCGATTTACTGAGCGACAAAGGAAATAATGCGATTAGGAAGACGTCTTAAGAACCGGATGGAAAATTCACAGATATTGTTATCCTATTGTATCTTTATCTTTGAAAAGAGGAGAATAAATGGAACTGACCATTATAAGGCGCTGCTGATGCCAGTCTAAAATGAGACCAATATCATTCCGTCCTCTCATCCTGTTGAATTGCGGATGAATTATAACTTGTTCAATCGGTATTATGACGGCTCCGCTATTGCAGTGCTGGTCCATCCCATAACCCATCTGTTCACAATCGGGCCCTTCGTTTGCTGCATCGTAGTCGCCAAGTCTTACGTATGAGCTGGAAGACAAATTTGTGCATAATTTCAATGAACTATCGGTACGGGTTATTTCAATCGTCAGATTTTAACCCTTTGAATAAGGCAATTTGTGGAATTTCTTGAGATAGGGTTTGCACTGGGGGCTGCCAATTAAAGGGTTAGTGTAAGGTACTTCTATGCACAAAAGGTAACATAACTTACGGCGTCTCCTGACCAGTAATAGTTTCAGTAAGACTATGCGCCGCCGTTAATACGTATCGGTTGCTGATCAACGCGCCACCGCAATGGATCCTCACTTTCCCGTCCTTGACGTACTCAATCAGTACTGACCATGGGAATTTATCTATCGTTGGCAGGTAACCACCTGCAAATTAAAAGTGCCAACATCAGAATAGAATATGACTAGCAGCGCCCCGCGGTTTTACTCACGTTGTGCCCGTTTCAGTAGGGATTCCGGGATGAAAAATAGCCTATAACCTTCCCGTTGAATGTGGCTTTCCATTACAAAAACAATTATTCAAATCGGGTTGGTAGTTCCTAAGGTTATCGCGTTCAATCAAGCAAACAAAAAACAAACTCTACAGCTTTATTATGTTAAGTACCTATAGATTTAACTTACCAGCGAGCTTGGTGCCTACAGAGCTATCGACTCCGCAGCATCCGGAGTTTAGCTGTGACAGTAGCGGCACAGTTATCATTAGGTCTCGGATTTTGTGGATCACCACAGCATACGCTTCTCTTTTCAGGACCTTTACATCTATTTAACAAAACAAAGACAAGTAAAGGGTTATTATTTTTTTAATACCAGACAAATTCACACACGGTTAATTAGACCCAAATTGAGCTCTAAGCTTGTATTACGGAATCTAACTAACTGATACTATTACATACACAAATACTTTATAATATCAATATGTAATTGGCATCGTGGCGTCATCGCCAACAATGATGTCTTCACATCACTCCGGGCGGGAATCGAACTACCAACCCCGGCATAGTAAGCGCTCTCACATGCACAGTACCAGGCGGCTTGAAAATCTATAAGGCTAGTAATTAGTCCTGGGAATGGGTTCAAGAGATCATATCGTACGAAGACCTTTGAATTAGTGTCGATAACATAAATTATTCATTAATTTCAAGTAGGTTAGTGGCCAACCCTGGTGTCGGAGATTTTAGCCCGCCCCAAGGCCTCCGACATGGTCTAATGATTGAAACAACCCGGACCGACTGCTTAACGTGCCATCCGATGCACGGTAGCGCTCAGGTAGACGCCACTATCAGCCACCCATCCAAGTAGGGGTCGAGCTTCACGTTGCTTAACAATCGCAATGAACTAACATCGCTTAGTCAAACTACGCCACTAGCGTACGATAACAGAATGTGACACTTACATTGAGTTGACTATGTAGTTCATATTGACATCCGATATGTTTCTCCACATGTCCATCAAGTGTGGACATTGGACTATGTTCACACACTCGCCAGGCCTTCCTTCTGGTGTGTAGCAAGGTTCTGTACAGCAAACCTGTAATGTTAAAGACGATTTTAGTACAAACTGCAGCTGTGCCCCGTGGTTTCACCCGCTGCGCCCCCGTTCCCGTGGGAATTTCCAGATTTTTATTACTTATTTTTCTTAAACCTTGTCCTAACAATAATCATCCAATTTGGTGCAGTCGTTCTAAAGTGAGGCGCGTACAAATGAAGGAGAAAAGCCGTTAAAAAATCAGAAACGTTCACTTATGTATGTAGCAAGCAAGTAAGTTTGAGTAGCGTAGTGGCCAACCCTGGCGCCGGAGTTTTTAGACCGGGACCGACAATTTAACGTGCCCTCTGAAGATATACTATCGACCACCCAAGTAGAGGCCGAGCTACACGTTGCTTAACAATCGCAATGAGCTTACATCGCTTACTCAAACTATATATCAATCAAAATGTACGTTCTGCAAACACACAAAGTTGATTCAAAGCTCTTACTTTCGGAGTGCTTCCGTCTACGCCACACCGTGAGTTCTTCAACAGGTCCGTCTCTTGCTGTGACCTATCAGTCTTGTACACCAGCTCCAACATCGACGGACACTGGTACAAACTCTTGCACTGCACTCTCATACCGTCTCGTGAAACGGGACATTCTAGTAAAGTAAAAGTATTAGCCTGTGATGTCCCACTGCTGAGCAAAAGCCTCTCAACTTACCGAAGATCAGTACAGTGAGGATGATTAGTCGTTATCACCACGCTTGCCTAATGCGGGTTGGTTAGAAAACATAAAGTTACTCGAAAGGAGATTAAGTAACGCGGTAACCTAAGTTGTAACGTTGTGTTCCCTAAAGAATTTAAGGATAAAAGTACCCTTCTACCTGATTGGATGATACTTTCTGAAAGGACAGTGGTAGTTCCAGAGATGAGCGTGTTCAAACAAGAACAAACTCTTTGCTTTGTTATATTTGTGTGCATGGACTTGCTCTGTAGTTTCATTTGCCTGCCATCCGTTCTTAATGAGACAAACAGTACATTTTAAAACCCGTCTCAAAGTATTTAACACAGTACATACGTGCTCCTACATTGCAGACAAAAGTTAGAACGAGACTTAACAAAATAATTGCTGAATTGTACATCATTTTTTAAATTTAACTTTGATTTTGCACTGACATCAACATGCTAGGGTTCCAAACAACGTAAACTGAGTTAAATAACAAGATGCGTCGTCTTATATTATCTAGATCGGATGTTATTTTGATTCCTTATTAATTGGGTAGGTATAGAGTTCCCGGGTAAATTGGAAAAACACACCATGCAGGTTGAATTTTAATGTGTCGCAAAAGCTGGGTGGGGTAGCGACCCGGGAGAGTCGAAATTTGTATGGAGATATTTGTTTGTACATTTTCTAAAGATACGTTATGAAATATAGGTATAGGTTATTACATAGTTTAAAACGCTAAGGAGAAGGGATGAATTAAGATAGACGAACGAGCAGTCCAGTTTTTTAATATTCCACTAAAAAGGGTGGGATCCGGGAATATCCTACCAATCCTACTAATATTACAAATTCAAAAGTTTCTGAGGATGTAGGTATATTTGTAAGTCTTTCACGAAAAAACTACTGGAAGGATTTGCATGAAACTTGAGGGTTCGATTCCCGCCCGGAGTCAACAATATGTGAAGACATATTTGTTGGCGACGACGTCTGAGTGTCAATTATATATTCTTAAAAAGTATTCGTGTATGTATATGTAGTAGTATCAGTATTAGTATTAGTGAGATTCCATAATACAAGCTTAGAGCTTACTTTAGGTCTAAGAGTGAATTTGTCCGCGTACATATTATATTATATTAAAGATTTAATTCTAATTTATTTATGTTAAAAGTTGTTGTGAGATGCAGTTTGAGAACCATTGCCCTGCTATACCAGTTCTATTGTTCGAACGTAAAGGATTCGGTCAGCCGGTTTACGCTTGTAAGTACTCTAACTTTCATTCGACTATCACCCGTATATTTATGTGCGTTAGGAGTTATTATATATTGTGTTTGTTTTTATTTCCTGTGGAATTTGCTTGCACTTCTTGTTGAGATCGTAATATTGCCTTGTCATTCTACCTTTGTTTTGAGTATATTACTACTACTAATTTTTTGTGCTATATCTGTCGTAAAAATGAATTATTATCATAACTTTATGCAATTTTCTTATCAGTTCATTGAGTTATAATGTACTACGTACTAGAGAGGCTACGTCGAACAAAAATCGTGAAGAGATTTTTCTAATGACATTGACGGATAGGTCTAGTTGAATGACATTACTCGGAATTTAACAATAGAGATTATAAAAATCATCGTAGACCGGACTCTTAGTAGAAATATGTACCTAGTTTTTTTTTCAATAATCTCAGAAGTAAATTTTTATTTTTATTTATCAAACAAAAAAGTATATGAAGAATAATAGCAAAAGGTTTTTTAACCGACTTAAAAAAGGAGGAAGTTTCTCAATTTGTCCGTATATACATGAGTTTTTTTTGTGCACTCGCGGATGTATAATCCGTTGTAACTTTATGAACCGATTTTCATGTTTTTTTTTTGAAGATATTTATATAAAAAACCCATTTTAAAAAAATCCCGCCCAAATCGGATCAATAGTTTCCGAGAAATGGCAGACAAAAAATAGAACTATGTTTTTAAAACTTAGGGTCGAACAAACCTCCTTTTTGAAGTCGGTTAATATAAAAAGATGGTTGATATATAATATCAATCGGAATTAGGAATTTATCAATGCTCGTCGATAGTGTCCACTCTGTATCTCATATCTCATATACTCTTTGTAATATGACCGTTTGTTGATGTAAAAATATCTATTTTTAAATATTTATTTAAAATTGTTTTCGGAGTAGAAAATTATACTTGTGAGTGATAGGTCACTCCTTTACTTCTATTTGTGTACTTATCTTAAAGTGTTTTTGCAATAACGCAATGCACATGAAGGCATATTTTATTTGAAAAAACAATAGCTGTAACCACGAAGCTAGAACAAAGAGGAGTTGCCCTAAGCAACGTTGCACTGTGATTCAACTCGGTCCTGACGTCATCATGGTGGGCGGAGCCACTTAGGCTCCGCCCACCTGAACGCTGTAGTATGCTATCAGCGTTCCTCAGGTGCACATGTGACGAGACTCGCAATAAAAGTGTGTTTTTTGCGTTTTTAACAAGAAAAGGATGAAGTGTTGTGTTTTACTATGTCAAAGTTACTCAGACAGACGTTCTGATAATATGAGTGGCATCTCATTTCATGTGTAAGTAATTTTATACGCAATTAAATATAAAAGTTCTAGAACATTCTCAGCTTTCAGCGTTAAAATTCTACTACTTGACACTAGATGGCGACACATTTCGGAAGAAAATATGTACATAAGTTTACGTATAATTTTGCAGTATTATATTGTAATAATAATACGTATACAGGGTGATTACGGGGTCCTGGAGCAAGAAAGAAGCATTTAACTTACTTTCTCCTAAGCATCACGATAGGTTAGGACTAACAGTACACCAGCGACTTATTTTAGTCAGCAAAAAAAACTGCGATAATTCGAGATCATGGTCACCCTACTGTTTCCCAAGAAAACTTATGTCAAGTAATTTAAAAGTAGGGTGACCACGCATTTTGAGTCAATAATAATTTTTAAATAAAAATACGTAAATAACGAATCATCTTTGTTTAAATTAAAATAAATACAGGTAGCATCGCAATCATTTATTTACTGAGTCAGAAAAAAATGGTTGGGATCACGACCCCGAAATCACCCTGTATACTAAAAACTGTTATACACTTAGTCCTAAATACCTTTGAGTAGCTAAAACAGTACTTTTATAGTTTTTATTATTATATTATTAACGGGCCGCCATCTATCGTCAACTAGAATAACTATTTTAAACTTCAGAAATATCCAGGGCCGTACTCAGATTTTTTTTAAAATTGTACCAACTAATTTAATTAAAAGTAATTTTAATTATTTTTATATGTTCGTTTTAGATTTCCATCCGACGATAATTTAAAACAGCAATGGATTACAAAACTTAATAGACCGGATTGGACACCAACAAAATACACAAAAATTTGTTCTTGCCATTTCAATGATGCGGACTTCATAGTGAATAACATGCTTTTATTTAACAAAAATTGGGTACGTGATAAAAACGCAAAGATTTAAGACAAGGTGTAAAAGATACTTAGGTATCTAGATAATTAGGTATCTACGATATTATTGTGCCGAAGACAAAGAAGCTTAATTTTTCGTTATAGGTTGCAATGTCAGTGCCTATACATTTATTATCTTGTTTAAATTATTTTCATATTTTAGTTCATTTTATTAAAAAATAATAAAAGATTGTTTAGAAAAAAGTCTTTTCATTTGATTTATTTCCCTATAAAAATTTTTTTGAAGCTGAGTTTTGAGTTCTGAGTACGTCCCATCACATTAAGACTTTTGACACCTAGTGTGAAGTAGCTGAACTACGTAGTAACATCAACATCAACCTAAACTAGTAGTTTTGCTATTAGCCGATAGATGGAATATTGAGAAGTGGGCGGAGCTTAACACCACCTCAGTGCCCCCTCACCCCGCAAACTATCACGCGTCGTTTCATAGGGAAATTGAATTACCACACCTCCTCTTTGTTTTAGCTTCGTGGCTGTAACACATGTAGTTCTGGCCAGAGCTGGCCATCGACTAAGTGAACAGTGGACACCTGTCCGGTGCGAATCTCTCACGAAGCTTGTTTGAAGTGGCTTCTCTAGTACGTAGTACATATAACTCAATGTATCAGTTAAACCTCGATTGTGTTGCTAATCGTTTTATTTATCATTGCATTGTCTATCTTTGTTTGGGGTCATTCGTATCGGTAATTTGTTTACGTAACATCCTAAACGTTTATATTTTAAAGTATTTATTATTAAAAAGCATGTATTTTCATATATTTTTTTATACAACTTTAATCGTATACAGAAACATCGAATTGTCTAAATTGTATTACTTATTTAGTTTATATGTTATGTTTACTTTATTAATATTGTCTTATTATGAGGGTACTTATTATGAACATTTTTTGTTATACTTTCTGATTAAATTTTTAATTAACATTTGTTTTGTCGTAGCTTCAGTTAATGTAATCCCACCAAAAACATAAATGTAAAAAAGGAGAGCCAAGTTCAATACAAAAATTATGCTTGGCTATGGGCTTCGCCGCAAAAAGAATGGGGATCTAAATGAGTGCCAAGTTGTGGGCAAAATCTCAATATGTATTTATAGGAACAAAATAACATTATGAACAAGTATTAAACTCAATAAAACATTTAATGATAAACTGAACCTATTTACCGATAAACTTGAACTTGCAACGAGTGAGTGTCCCGACGATCTATTTCTTGTTATGGGTGATTTTAACCTTAGTAATATCATTTGGCAACAAAGTACGCAGTTACAATATTTAGACCCCTTGGGTATTTCAGGATCGAATCAATTATTTTTCTTTGATATATTAGCGCAAAGCAACTTAAATCAATTTAACTCAATAACTAACATAAACAATCGTATACTTGATTTAGTCCTATGCAATAGTGATGTTTCCGTTTCTGCATGTAGTGACCCCCTGGTGCCGGAGGATGCCCATCACAAGGCTCTCGACATATTTTTTCATGATATTGACATAGAACCGTTATCTACCAAACCAAGATTGATGTATTTTTATAACAAAGGGAACTTTGAAGCTCTGACGTCGGCTTTGTTAGAGACTGATTGGGATACTCACTTAAGCAACAATTCGTTAGAACAAGCTGTCACTTCATTTTATATGACATTTTGTATAGTTTGCGTGATAAGTTTATCCCTCATAAGTTGTTGAAACCGCATAGTTTTCCTCCGTGGTATAGTAAATCTTTATTAAAATTATTAAAAGAAAAAATTAAATACTTAAATAAATATCATGTGTATGGCAATAGTAGTGATTATGATTTATTTAGTAAGGCACGCAAAAGGGCCAAAAAGCTAGAGATGGAGTGTTATGAGTCATATATAAGTAAAACTCAAGATGCCATAATTGATAATCCAAAATATTTTTGGTCTTTTATTAAGAACAGTCAGTCCTGCTCAAATAAAATCCCTTCTTCAATTAAATATAATGACCAATTATCTGATTCTGGTGAACAAGCATGTAACTTTTTTGCACAGTATTTTCATTCAAATTTCAGGTCATCATCGCCTGATATTGAGCAGTCCTCGAATCGTAACCCCTCTTTAGACTCTCAACATAAACATTTCTGTGACAATCTTGGTAATGTCGATGTTAGTTCGGAAACTCTTTTAAAACTACTAAAGTCTGTTGATCTGAAGAAGGGTGCGGGTCCGGATTCTATTGGGCCTATTTTAGTCTCTAAATGTGCTGATGGACTTCTAAAACCTTTGCTCTTATTATATCAACGATCGTTGCTGGAAGGTTATGTTCCTAATATCTGGAAGTCAGCTTATATCACTCCAATATACAAAGGTGGTGATAGAAATGATGTTAAGAACTACCGTCCCATATCTAAATTGTGTATATTTGCCAAGATATTAGAAAAAATTGTTTACACACACGTACATGACAGTTTAGTTACCTACCTTTTTTATACCCCAACAACACTGTTTTCTAAAAAACAGGTCCACTACTTCCAATCTCCTTCAATTTACTGATTTTCTTTTTAGTTCTATGGAATGTGGTGGTCAGGTTGATGCAGCGTATACCGACTTTAGTAAAGCTTTCGATAGAATAGATCATTTGTTACTTTTGAAGAAATTGTTATTAGCAGGTATCCACGGTAACCTTTATAGATGGTTTTGTTCTTACATCATGAACCGAACTCAAGCAGTAGTTGTTAACGGCTTCTGTTCCCTTTGGTTTCAAATTCCCTCTGGTGTGCCGCAAGGTTCTTTATTGGGGCCCCTCCTCTTTAACATCATGGTTAACGATATTGTGAGATGCTTTAAGTATTCTCAGATTCTTCTCTACGCAGACGATATGAAAATATATAAAGTTATTTATACCGAAGAAGATTGTCGTCTCTTGCAGGAGGATCTCAGCTCTTTTGAGCATTATTGTCGGAGCAATAAATTAGACCTCAATGTCGCTAAGTGTAATATTATCTCTTTTACTCGTAAACTTAAACCTATCGTGTATAATTATGTGCTCCTTGGCCATGATCTTAATAGAGTTGATTCCGTACGTGATTTGGGCGTTTTACACGATAGCAAACTTATTTATGATAAACATATTGATTACATTGCAAATAAAGCTTTAAAAAGTTTAGGATTTGTTATGAGAACGTGTTCTCAGTTTAGCAAAGTAAAAGTGACAAAGGTGCTTTTTTGCTCATTTGTACGTAGTATCCTCGAGTATTGTTGTCAGGTATGGAACCCTCGGTACAATGTGTACAGTGACAGGCTGGAGTCGTTAAAACGTAGATTGCTTAAGTACGTGGAATATAAGTGCAATGTCCATGACTTGCTTTATGAAGATAGATGCCGTAGACATCACTTGCTTCCATTAAATATTAGACGGGATATTGCGGATGTCACTTGTTTAGTTAAGATTGCGCAAGGTGGCATTGATTCCTCCCATTTACTATCCAAACTTAACTTAAAGGTTCCCAATCGAACAGTAAGAATATTTAGTTACTTTATACCTAACTCCTCTGCTACTAACTACAGGCATAATTCATTTCTTATTCGCTCTACTTTAAAGCTGAATAAGCTGGCTGTCGATCCTGATTTAGATATATTTAATTCTAAAGTACATACCTTCAAGAATGTTATAGCCAGGGAATGGTTTGAACTTTGAACTGCATTTTTGTCTTTGTTTCTTTTTTTCTTTTAATTTTTTTTTTTACTCTTACTTTGGACTTGATGTGTTCATAGTTTCTTATATGCGAAAACATTAATATGGTTGTGAGTTTTTTAGTTTTTTATGTTATTTAATAGGTTCAACTGTTTGTTTTCCTAATTCAATAAAATAAAATAAAATAAAATTTAATCAGGTGAATGAATCCTTGTTTAAGTAAACTTGCTTATCGAAACTTGAAGTAATAAAAATAGGGTAATTATAAGTCTAGCCACAAAATTACTAACTCGGCCACCACTTCTAGTGGCTAAGATAGTATTATCAGGCCTCCGTCACTCCATGTACTTGCGCGCTATAATTACCTACCGCCCGGCCGAGCGGTCTCGGGCCCTCTGGAGCCCAATTCAGTGTGGTTGCCGCAAGCGAAGCCACAGATTACTAAATAGTTACTACGTAGCTCTGTTTTAGAATATTAGTTTAGCGATGCGTCGCCAATTTAATTTTATCGAAGAGGCAGCCCTGCGATTGCTGTGGGATCGCGCGGTGCGAAGCAATCACAACTGTACGCTTGAGAATTTAGGCACATTTTAGCGTGCAGCGGTTGCTGATGCGACGGAGTAGGCAATTATAGCAGTAGGTATTGAACATTTTCTTCAGAGTGAAGTATCTGTACGTAGTACTATTTAGTAATCGGTGGTATTATTTAGATGCTCGTTAATTGTGGCTGACTTAGTAATTTAGAAGGCAACATACATTTTTGGGGGCGAAATATGATATTAAAAAGAAGCCTGTTTAATTAGCACCCATAAAAATATAACACATATGTAGGAATAACCCATAGGAAGACGGGAATTTCCAATCTCCAAACACATTGCATTATACACCTTAAGTTAATGTCTTTAAAGATGCATTTGCTTTAGCGTAGTTAATCTATTTGTTGTTAACCTAATAATAATATATTACAAACTAACCTAACCTAATATTATATAGTATTATAAGTTTGTTTGGATGTATGTTTTGAATTTGACATTTTGTTACGAAGGCAAGTTTTCTTTGCGTTTGTTAAGCAACGTGCAGATTGGATGGGTGGCCTATAGTGAAATTTATATGTGAGCGCTACCGTGCTTCAGAGGGCACGTTAAGCAGTCGGTCCCGGTTGTTTCAATCGTTAGACCATGTCGAAAGCCTTTAGGCGGTCTAAAATCTCCGATACCAGGGTTGGCCACTACTAATTACCTACTCGAAATGATCATGAACGCAAACGCAGTCCTCAACTAATAAGTGCAATTGCCGGTGGCAAATTTAACATAAAATGGTGATATCGTTATTATTTTTATGTTATCACAGTTGAATTGAAGCCACGAGTTGGTGCTTGTGTTTATTTGAATGATATCAGTAGCGTTCAAGAGGTCATGTTGTTAAAAAACTGTGCAATATGGAATTTACGCTTTCTTTACTAAGTACTTACCTACTTTGTTTATCAATATTTATGTTAAGTAGGAGATAGGTTACTGGGATCAGCTGTTAATTAGGATGCGTTGAAGCGTAGCGGAGCTCAATTGATCAAATTTTGACAAGCCCGTTAGCAAGTAGCAGTGAGAGCGCTTACTGTGTCGGGGGTTGCGGGTTCGATTCCCGCCTGGAGTCAACAATATGTGAAGACAAAGTTGTTGGCGACGACGTCTGGGTGTCAATTGTATATTCTTACTACTTGTCCCGCGGGGTGGTTCCGCGACCCAATAGATGTCGCTAGTGTGAATTTAAACCATCCAGGGTGCCACCCAATTGCGCAACAAAAAATCACTAAAATCGGTCCAGCCGTTTAGGAGATCAGTTACAACGAAAAGTGGCATTAAGTATTTGTGTAGGTATGTACGAGTATATATAGTAATGTCAGTGAGTTAGATTCCATAACACAAGCTTAGAGCTTAGCTTGGGTCTAATTAACCGTGAGTGAGTTTGTCCGGGTATATTATATTACATTACAAAATGAATTATTCATATCGGATTAATATTAACATGTTCAAACATATAAAAAATAAACACTTCAACTTTATTATACAGCTGTATTAGTATTTAATAATGCATTTATTATGAATATAATCCCAAGAAGTTATTGTGTATCTTTAGTTTCCATGAATTCTACTAATATTATAAATCCGAAATTTTCTGAGGATGCATGAATGTATATTTGTTACTCTTTCACGCAAAGACTGATAACCGGATTTGGATGAAACTTTACAGTAATATAATTTATCTACACTAATGTTGTAACATTCTACTTATGTTTCCAATACTTCACTTATAATTACTACTGTTATAGCGCAGACAACAAAACACTCAATTTAAGCAATTTCACATGATGGTATAATATCCACATCGATATCGTAAAATCTCATTTATAACATCATTATAACGCGACCAATTAACCTGGCGAGCCTTATGTCAAAATCCTCATACAAGTTGTATAAAATTTTGATATTAGGCTGGCTTTTGAAAACAGTTGGGTTATACGTGAAAACTTCGTCGAAACTACATACACAAAACTCTTTGGTAAGATCTCGCTCGCTCCTGATTGGCCCTACGCGCAGCTGCGCTCTCATTGGTTAGATTTTAATGGCGGCAAGTTCACTGTGACAATACACGTACGCGTGAAAAACTATTGTCAGCTTTTACTCTTGTTGTTTGATTAATTGCATTAGTGAAGATAAAGTAGTGTATGCAACTGCATATAACACGGGTATTAAAACACGAGTGTGAGTTTATGAAACGAGCGCAGCGAGTTTCATAATAGTAACGAGTGTGTCTTCCTTATATGACAGTTGCATAAACTACTATTATACATCAGAGTAACACATGGGATACATTTTATTCCCAAATTCCCGCGACAACGGGTACAACGCGGGCAAAACCGCGGGCGCGGCTAGTAGTAGAATAATTTATTATAAAAATAATCCCAAGAAAGTGTTAAGTATCTTCCATGAATCATTATCATTTGAATTTTCGGTCAACTTGTCGACTGTTGTTGGAATATCAGATAATACATATGTTTTGCATTATAATTTATTCATATTAAATATATTAGGTATTAACATTATGTTGTTATTAAATAACTATTTGTTAAATCTTATTCTTGAGTTTAGTCAGATAGAATGACAAGTTTTAAGTCTTTATAGTCTCTCTCTCTTTTGTTTAATGAGAAACAAGAGGCAATAGATTTTTTTTGTATAGAACCTGTTCCCTGCGGTTTTACTTGTGGTTACCCGCATCCCGAGTTTATCTCAGGATAAAAATTAACTTACGTCCACCAGGATTGTGTTCTATTTGGTGCATTATAAAATACAATTTCGAATGGACACCTTTTGCTTCTTAAATATATTTAGGTAGGTACTAAATAGATTCTTGTGCAATCCACCCTAAGTATTCGATTCGAATGATGCGTACATTGACTTCTTCATCTCAATCTAATATCTAATTTTATATTATCTGTTATTTTCAGGAGCAACAAAAGAGATCGGCACAGCATTGACAAAGGTGTGCCTCCGACACCGAGCCATCGAGTCCAGAATGAAGACCTTCATCAGGTCAGTAGAATTGCAATTGAAAAGAATTGCCTCTCACTGAAGATATCAGTACAGTGGTAAGGGTCAGAAGTCACCGTATAGACATGTGCGGCTGATAACAGTCGGTGCTTTGGAGAGCACGTTAAGCAGTCGGTCCCGGTTGTGTCAATCGTTAGACCATGTCAGAGGCCTGTAGGAGGTTTTAAAACTCCGACACCAGGGTTGAATGAACGGTTGGTCAAATCCTACGGTCTATATTCATAGGTTTCTTCGGTTGTCATACAATTGTTAATAGGCAGTTCCACAAAGGGGAGAGGGGATAAAATCATTAAGTGAAAACGCGGCTTTAAACTACCGTGTGTCCAGATAGTAAGATAGTAGGATTATGATTTAACTAGCACCGCACCGCGGTCTTACCCGCGTTGTGCCTGTTCCCATGGGAATTTTGAGATGAAAAATAGCCTATAACCTTCCCGTTGAAAGTGGCTACCTATTACAAAAATATTTTTTATTCAAATCGGACTGATAACTCCCGAGATTAGCTCGAACATACAAACAAAGTTAACAATTTTACCTCTTTATAATATTAGTATAGATTAACAATATAATCACTTCTTTATTTACAGTCACCTAGCTTTATTGCCTCGCCAACAATGATTAAGTATGTTAATCATTTCAAAACTGGTTTTAATTTAATTACCTGTAATATCATCACTACATAGCATAGGTAAGTCGCTTTCCGCAGTCTGACTGTCTGTCCCTTTGTATGCTTAGATCTTTAAAACTACACAATGGATTTTAACGCGGTCTTTTTAAATAGATAGAGTACCTAATTCAAAAGGAAGGTTTATATACGTATAAAAATTACCGAAATTCCCACGGGAACGGGCACAACGCGGGTAAAACCGCACGGCGCTGCTAGTCTGTAATAAAATGATGTTTCATTATAAGCGTTCATCTATTTATTGTGCTTAATTTGTCTTGTGTGCGCTGTATTTATTATAAAAACATGATATTTCCTTGAGGTAAATCTTGGAAATACTATACCGAGAACCTGGCGCGGGCTATCCAGATTCTTGTTCAAGAAATTTGTAATGTAGATGATATTATTATGGAGAATCTGTCATCGATATTATATAAAGATAGATTTTCCTGATCTACATAGGTACTCGGTTGGCCACTGACTACTAGCGAATGAACATATTTTTATAGTTTGCTTGAACGGGCTAATCTCAGAAACTACCGGTACTATGTGAATAATTATTTGGTGTACGGATTTTTGCACTCGCCTGCCAAGACAGAGGTCCAGGGTTCAATTACCAGGTCGAGAGAAAACATGATTACTACTTTCCAAACATGACTCGGATTTGAGATCACCAACACGCAGAAGGCAAGCGTGGTGATTACGCCTGATCTTTACTGTACTGATATTTTCGGTGAGAGAGAAGAGAGACATTTCCTGTAATGTCCCACTGCTGGGGAAACCCAGCCAGCCAGCAGTGGGACATTACAGGCTAATATCTCCCTACGGTTGACTTGTTTATATGTCCTGAATCACTACATAGTATAAAACAAAGTCGCTTTCCGCTGTCTGTCTATCCTTAGGTATGCTTAGATCTTTAAAACTACGCAACGGATTTTGACGCGGTTTTTAACACGCTTTTATTAGCTTGGCCTGTATGTATGTATGTATGTATGTATGTATGTACGTATGTAATAAAATCTTTGAACATCATATTCTCCAACTTCCAGAAGTCTGATTAATTTGAAACTTTGCATACGTATCAAGGACCGATGACAATGCAATAATTTAATAACAGTTTCCCATTATCCTTAATGAATTTGCCAGATTTACAAAAAAATATTACTTCATATAAAAGACATCAACGGGCGCTCGCTGTGGGACGGAACGGGAGTTCTGTTTTATTTTACTAAATGGTACTAGACACTAACAGCGTCCCGTGGTTTTCCCGTGATGGGCCCGTTCCCTTTGAAACTTTGCACACGTATCAAGGACCGATAACAATGCAATAATTTAATAACAGTTTCCCATTATCCTTAATGGATTTGCCAGATTTACTAAAAAATAAAAAATAAAATTATAGTTTAAAAAAACTAAAAAACACGCTTTTATTGCAAATTGAACTAAAAACTAGAAAATAATTTTTCACCTCAAATCAAAATTATAATAAAATTTAAGTTATTAACACAATGATTCAATTCAGAGTAAAAAAGCGTGGGGTGCATTTTACTGTAGTTCATAACTATCCTCTCATAGATACCAATGATGATTGTAATATTTAATAAAAAAAATATTAAGCACCCCACGCTTTTTACTCTGAATTGAATCATTGTGTTAATAACTTAAATTTTATTATAATTTTGATTTGAGGTGAAAAATTATTTTCTAGTTTTTAGTTCAATTTGCAATAAAAGCGTGTAGACGCGCCTAGCAGTCGCTTATTTTTTCTTACGTATATGTTACTACATATATGTACCTATACACCTATCCCTTTTCGCGTCACTACCGCCGCATGAGCAGGTGACAAATCAGTGACGATTTAGACTCCTTTGCGTGACGCCGCATTTACGTCACCACGCCCGCGCTCTAAATTTCATATATTTTTGTCCAGTGTTAATTTAGCTTAATTATTATTTACGAAGCTGATTCACACAGAAACACACCGCACACCACGCACACTACATATACCTAAACAATCATACAGCTAAGTAATTTGAAAGTGAGTGAATTTGTTCCCGTATCTGGGTAAGTGATTATTTTAATTCTATGAGTATATTCCCGCCTAGACAGCAGGTACAACCTAACGGCCATCGGGTGATGCCGATGCCCGGCTCGTCTATAGAGTTTGGTGCCTCCTGTGAGGACTTTATTCCTCAAAAACGTAAAATTTGCAACGTAATTTTTCTCACTTACCTACCCCCTTTTGTGTTACGCAGCGCAATTTCGCATTTATTTCTTTAAATTCCGCATCATATCTCGTTATTTCAGAACTTTTGGCACAACTTATTGTTAATTTGTTATATAATTCATCATATTATTGACGTTGGTTGGACAAATACGCATTTAAATACATCTTAACTTTTTGTGATTAATATCGATCGCTCTCATTACACGTGTTCAAAATGGCCTCCTCTCGTGAAGCAAAGTCTCTGCGTAAAGAAATTATTTTACAAGAATTAAGTCGTGAAGCGTATTTTTCACGATTACAACGTATTTACGACAGTTCGAAAACAATTTCTACGCCCGAATCGATAGATAGTTTCATCTGTGACTCGGAAACGATCGATGAGATACATAAAGATTTTATGAAATCAATTCGTGAATCTAACGCACTAAAAATGGACCTAGATCCTGATTTTGTACCCGATTTTAATATTTGGAGTGGATTTGAGGATTTATACTGTAGAATACGACGCCTTAGAAATCAGTTTATGAATTCTAACGATTCCAAATCGCAAATTAAACCGCAGGCTTCTAAGCCTAGACTACCTCCAATAGAAATTCCGGAATTCCACGGCAATGTAAACAACTGGAATCTTTTTTATGAGACCTTTAAATCCACTATACATACAAACAGTGACCTAACTGACTCTGACAAACTGTACTATCTTTTAGGAAGGTTAAAGGGTTCCGCCCAGTTGGTGTTCGCAGGTATTAATCCAACCGCCGAAAATTATGAATCCATTTGGAACGCCTTGGTTCAAAAATACCAAGACAAACGCTTTCTTGCCACTTCATTCTTAGATTCGATATTTGAAATGAAACCTTTGCCCAACCCCGCCACCGCCACACAGCTCGAATCATTCATTGATAAGTATGCCGCGTCTATTGCCGCGTTGCAAGATCTAAAGATACCTAACTTAAGCGAGTATATTTTTATTTACTTCGCTTTAAAGCGTTTAGACCGCGATACATCCAAGGCTTTCGAAATGTTTGTACGAGATGTTGATATACCTACTTACGATGTTTTCATCAAGTTTCTCAAAGGTCAAGCAAAAATAATTCAACGCACCCATCCCGTTACATCCGTTACGCCTAAGGAAAACATAAAATCTAAAAATCACGCGCTTCCTAAAATATCGCATACATATTTAAACCCGCAAACCGCAAATAATGATTCGACTGTACCTTGTTTTCTGTGTAAAAACATCCATGAACACTTATATAATTGTAAGGTGTTTTTGGAGCTCGCGCCTGGACAACGCCATAAAATTGTAAAAGATAACAACTTATGTACGAATTGTTTAAGTTCTAAACATAAGTGGACTACTTGTAAAAGTACAAGAGTCTGTCAAAAGTGTAATTTTCGTCATCATACGCTAATCCACCTACCGCGCAGTAACGTCTTAGAACAAAATATAAACGCCCCGCAGATATCTGCACAACCGCAATCAAACAGAGCTGCGTCAACTACGCATGTCTCTTTCGCACCCGCATCGCAACCCGCTACTACCTCTCCCGCTCTTACACCGCTTCAAACTCCCGCGCCGCATAAGTCACATCTACAAGGTGTTTCTTATCTATCAGCTGATGCTATCAGCTGTGAATCGAAACCGCATCAAGTACATAATACCACTGTATTGTTAGGCACTGCATGTGTCAACGTTCGCGATCGATGCAATCAATTGGTCCCGTGCCGTTGTATTATCGACCCGGGATCCCAAAATAATTTCGTATCCGCATCTTGTTGCCGAAAGCTAGGTTTGACTATTTCGCAATTATCTCGCAGAATGATAATAAAAGGCCTCGGTGACCACGCTAGCGTCGCACGCGGAAAGGTGAACCTTACAGTTTCCAGCCGTGTAGACCCGAATATTACATACGCGATAGATACCTTGGTTCTAAACTGCATAACTGAAAAGTTACCTACCGCACCAATTGATTTAACTTCATGTAAACATTTGGAAGGCATACCGCTCGCCGATGAAAACTTCGCTTCGCCCGCCGCTATAGACATTTTAATAGGAGCTCAGTTGTTTGTAGAATTGTTGTTACCGGGTAAGATAACCGGCGCGCCATATCAACCATCCGCATTTTCAACCACCCTAGGGTACGTAATCATGGGTGAGGCAGAAACCGCGTCCGAACTTACCGATTATTCTTTATCGTATCACGCTACCGCAGAAACGATTCACGATGAACTCGGAAAATTCTTTAAGTTAGAAGATATAAAGGAAATTAATTTTTTATCATCAGACGAACAAGAGTGCGAAGAATTTTATAAAGCCACAACTACCCGCGACGAGTCTGGGAGATTCATCGTTAGTCTTCCATTTAAACAAGACCCTAGTTGTCTAGGTGACTCTTTCAAAACCGCCCGCCAACAATTTTTACACTTAGAACGCAAATTTCAGAAAAACCACAATTTTAAATCCCGCTACGACGAAGTCATCCGCGATTATATTTCACAAGGCTATCTCATTGAGGTTCCAGAGCCCAAGACCCATGGTGAAGGTTTTGTTTTACCACACCACGGAGTGTTACGTGACGATAAGGTTACATCGAAATTACGCGTCGTGCTAAAAGCTAACCAACCGACCGACAATGGTATCTCGCTTAATGATATTTTACATACCGGACCGCCGCTACACAATGATTTATTCGTCATATTATTAAATTTTAGATTATTTAAGATCGCTGTAACCGCGGATATTCGTCAAATGTTTTTAAGAATATTAACTCGCGACTACTCTTATCAACAGATATTATACCGCTTTGACCCCCGCGAACCTATTAAATGTTACGCATTCCAGTGCATAAGTTTTGGACTTACTATCAGCCCCTTTTTAGCGAACCGCACAGTCCGAGAACTTATCGCTCAAGAGAAGGAAAACTTTCCGCTTGCTGCTGATATAGCGATTCGCGATCTATACGTTGACGATGTTGCCAGTTCCTTCCAGAATACGGACACGGCCGTCGAATCATCGCATCAGCTGATCGACCTATTCCAGTCAGGTGGATTTGACTTATTAAAATGGTCAAGTAACTCGCACGAAGTGCTTTCGACCATTCCCGAGACGCATCGCTTAACAGATCCTGTCGCGTTGGATAAAGATGAGTCATTAAAAATCCTCGGAATGCAATGGCTTCCCGCTAGCGATATGTTTACCTACACTATCCAACCTTCTGAGCGCGTCTGTACTAAGCGCAATATACTTTCCACTATAGCCCGTCTTTGGGATATAATGGGAATCGTAGGACCAGTAATTTTGTTCGCTAAGCTTCTCATAAAAGATATTTGTATGTTTAAACTCGATTGGGACGAACAACCGCCAGATAACATTGTCCGTACTTGGAATCAGTTTCAATCAGAGTTACCGCTTCTATCGCACATTAACTTTCCCCGCCATATAAGTGTTTTCGAACATAGCGAAATCACCATTTTGGGATTTTGTGACGCAAGCCTAAAAGCGTACGGATCTGCAATTTACATACACGCAAAAAATCAAGGTACATCTAGTGTCACGCTCGTATGCGCCAAATCTAAGGTGGCCCCGAGCGACAGAGTAGTTACCATACCGCGGTTAGACCTACTTGCAGCCCTCCTTCTAGCAAAATTACTTCGTACAGTTATCGATACATATTCTCCCCGCTGTTCAATTAAAAACGTATACGCCTTTTCCGATTCTACAATCGCATTACATTGGATAAATTCATCCCCGCACCGCCTCCAAACCTTTGTTGCCAACCGCGTAAGTAAAATACAAGAATTGTTACCCGCTGATCGATTTTACCACATTCCAGGAATCTCAAACCCCACGGATTGCCTTTCACGTGGCCTTATGCCATCACAGCTTAAAAATCATCCGCTATGGTTTAGCGGCCCTTCGTGGTGTTCAGAGGACCCGAAGGACTGGCCTATAACCCCGTTTAAGCCCGACGTGTCAATGGAGGTGCCCGAGACGAAATCTATTTCTCTCACATCTACAAACAATGTAGATGACACCCCATTAATATGTCAACTAGCCGCACGTTTTTCATCCTGGAATAAACTTTTACGCACTATAGTATACATGTATCGCTTTCTAAAATTATTACCTCGCAACAATGTTATTACCGCAACAGATTTAGAATACGCAGAGACTAAAGTTCTTATCTTTGTTCAAACGCATCATTTTAAAAATGAAATTCAATTAATTAAAACCGATAAGAAATGTCCTAAATATATACAAAAATTATACCCCTTTATTTCCGAAGGTCTCGTTCGAGTTGGGGGTCGACTCCGCAACGCCGATCTGAATTTCGATCAACAACACCCTATTTTATTACCGCGCAAAGATCATATTGTTAATTTAATTGTAAATCATTATCATCGCAAATACTGTCACGCAGGCCCGAACCTTTTGTTTAGCTTGTTACGTCAGCGCTACTGGATAATAACCGGTCGCCGCACTGTACGATCGCAGATCGACAGATGCAATTATTGTTTTCGCGCTCAACCTAAACCCGCATTCCCACTGATGGGCGATTTACCTAGTACGCGCACGCAAGTCGTTCCTAAAGCCTTTATTCATACGGGCTGCGACTACGCTGGCCCATTTAATATAACGCTAAAACGTGGACGAGGAATTCGCAGTCAGAAAGCCTACATATGTTTGTTTATATGTATGACAACACGCGCCGTTCATATCGAAGTGGCTTCGGATCTTAGTACCGCCACATTCATTGCAGCTTTTAAGCGCTTTATTTCTCGACGCGGTCCAGTCTCGGTGCTTCACACTGATAACGCGACTACCTTTGTTGGTGCGAAAACATATTGTGACGCATTATATCAATTTTTATCCTCGGATACATACCGCAACACTTTAGCTTATGAACTAGCCGATTATAAAATACAGTTTAAAACTATACCGCCAATATCCCCGCACTTTGGCTCATGGGAACCGCTAATAAAATCTGTAAAGACTCATTTACACCGTGTAGTCGGTTGTCAAATACTTACATTAGAAGAAATGAATACAGTTCTTTGTCAGATTGAAAATATCCTAAATTCGCGTCCGCTATGTTCAACGCTCACTCAGTGTCCGAGTGAACCGATGGCAATTTCACCATCACATTTTCTAACATTAACGCCGTTAAAGTACCTACCTGCAGCACCGATTGATGACCGCCCCTCGCACTTATTAGAGAGATATCAGTTGTTAGACAGATTAGTTCAGTCATTTTGGGATAGATGGTCACTTGAATATCTTAATACATTACAGACACGCGAGAAGTGGAACGCATCTACGCCCAATATTAAAATCGGTACTGTTGTTGTAGTTGTTCACGAAAATAAAGTTCCGCCGCTCCAATGGGAGTTAGGTATTGTCACTCAAGTGCATCCAGGAGCGGATGGAATTATCAGAGTCGCAACTATTAGAACCACCCGAGGTTCGTTCAAAAGGCCTATAGTGCGCCTTTGCCCTTTACCAACGCAATAACCTTTAATTATTTCCGCTTTATTGGGTAAACTAAATTTACATAGTTTACTACAATTTATTGTTATAATTATAGTATGTAAGTTGAGCCAAATAGTTCTATTATTTCCCTAATTAGTTTTTCGCACAATTTCGCAATTTTTTATCTATTTTGAAAGTCATGCTGCACATGCTTCCAAGGCCGGGTGTATAGACGCGCCTAGCAGTCGCTTATTTTTTCTTACGTATATGTTACTACATATATGTACCTATACACCTATCCCTTTTCGCGTCACTACCGCCGCATGAGCAGGTGACAAATCAGTGACGATTTAGACTCCTTTGCGTGACGCCGCATTTACGTCACCACGCCCGCGCTCTAAATTTCATATATTTTTGTCCAGTGTTAATTTAGCTTAATTATTATTTACGAAGCTGATTCACACAGAAACACACCGCACACCACGCACACTACATATACCTAAACAATCATACAGCTAAGTAATTTGAAAGTGAGTGAATTTGTTCCCGTATCTGGGTAAGTGATTATTTTAATTCTATGAGTATATTCCCGCCTAGACAGCAGGTACAACCTAACGGCCATCGGGTGATGCCGATGCCCGGCTCGTCTAGCGTGTTTTTTAGTTTTTTTAAACTATATTTTTTTTAAATAGACAGTGTGATTCAAGAGGTATTCAAGCTGAAGACCTTGAACTTTTGTTTGTTTGCTCTCTATCTCGCTCTAACTTCACACACTACCAATCCGATTTGAATAATTCTTTTTGTGATTGAGCCACATTGAACGGGAAGTTTATAGGTTATTTTTCATCTCTAAAATCCCACGGGAACGGGCACAACGCGGGTAAACTGCGGGGCGCTGCTAGCTGTGGTTATATCATACCTGTTGGGGTTTCCCCGCTCACAGAAGCGAATATAAAAACAAAAGCACACAACACAACGCGGTACATTTTGTACCGCTCTTTGCAAACGACTGAGACGGGGATATTATGGTTCTTCTATTAATACTATGGCGTCTTCTGTGGCATAGCGGTGACGAGACTTACAGGGTTCAATACCCGGCAAAGTACATTTGAAAGTCGGATAATACTTAGGGTCAACACGCGGCGGGCGCACGCGACGGTTCACTTTTGTATGGAACCGCAGCGTGCACACGCTTAACACAGTGTCGGCCCTTAGTCTAGTTCTCATTGCATAATATGAGCTGTAGAATGTTAAGACATTTACTGAATAGTAGGTACTTATCAGGATTTGTAATAAAATAATGTCTTAAAGCTTAATTGTATCAGGATTTTAAATAAAACTGCTTATTCAAAACTTGTATTTGTATTAAATAAATATAACAATCACATTATCGGGTCTGTATATAAATCGAATCTTAGCGTTGAAATTGATTTAACTGCGGTAGATATTCAGAACCTACCTCAAAGCAATTTATTTTAACAACTGCCGCTCTCAGATAATAACTATTGACGTAACTTTTAATATATTCGTGTCTAAATCATTCAGTACATCTTTACTAAGGAAGCATGTGACGTCTCTGAGTATCCAACTTGATGTTTGGTGAACATCATCATCATCACTACATAGTATAAAACAAAGTTGCTTTCCGCTGTGTCTGTCCCTGTGTATGCTTAGATCTTTAAAACTACGCAACGGATTTTGATGTGGTTTTTAAAATATTTAAATATATTTTTTATAATAAATAGATAGAGTGATACAAGAGGAAGGTTTATGTGATAAATATATATAGGTTTATGTTATAAAAATTTCCGAAATTCCCACGACAACGGGCACAATGCAGGTAAAACCGCGGGGCGCTGCTAGTTTAATATATAAAATTCTCGTGTCACAATGTTCGTTCCCATACTCCTCCGAAACGGCTTGACCGATTCTCATGAAATTTTGTGTCCATATCGGGTAGGCCTGAGAATCGGACAACATCTATTTTTCATCCCGGAATTCCCGCGGGAACGGGTACCATGGTTGAACTCCTCTGAAACGGCTCGACCGATTCTCATGAAATTTTGTGTGCATATCGGGTAGGTCTGAGAATCGGACAACATATATTTTTCATCCTGAAATTCCCCGCGGGAATGGGTACAACGCGCGTGAAACCGCGGGGCGCAGCTAGTAATTTACATAAAATTGTGATTTTTTGAGATGGTGAGTTAAAACAGACAACCTTACTAATAAATAAATAAATATTGACATTGCTGGCCATACATTTGACCATATCATGTTGTTTCTAATTTTATACGGAGAAGTTGGCACTGGAAACAGAGACTTGGAAAGAATTGGGAGAGACCTTTGCCCAGCAGTGGGACAGCGAGGTTACGCAAAAACAATACAAGGGTCTTTAAATTGTTTCCAGTTTGTACAGAACCCAGTTTGGGATCTTTTTGGGTACTAATACTGAATAGGGTACAGCTTCTCAAAGATCTTCACTCTGTCTTCAATCATGTTCTTTTCCATGGAGAGCTGGTCTCCGACGCGAAGGTACCACCTGTTGCTGGAGGTCATCGGGTGCCAGGTGAGTGCGCCGAGCTCGAAGGTGTCGGGCTGCGGGTTCGGGTCCCTGGAAGGATGTAGAGCATCAGGGTATGGCTTTGACTTAATACTTACGACTGCCGCACTTAGATACTTTCAGACAGTGCGAGTCTTTTTATCTCTTTCTCTCTCAGAAATGTTCTCATACCCGTATCTGGCGAAGTTGTACCACAGGGCTGTCATCTCGTCGACGACCTTGCCGTCGGGGCCGGTGGTGGAGATGGCAGGGTAGCGGTAGCTCAGGGTGAACAGGTAGATAAGGTCGTCATGGTGCGCCGCGCCTGAGGACGGAACCTTTTAGTGAACAGTCCATGTTCAGTGGACAGCCTTGGTATGTGGATTTTTCTGGGGGAGTCTGCTATGATACCGATGACAATATGAGAAATTCTCAAGAGTTTACTAGTAACTACAAACCTAAAGGTTTCTTGTAAATACTACTGAATACTAGCAAATACAAACCTAATGGTTTCTTAGTGATATCGTCTTCGTAATGGCTGTGCTGTCCGATGTAGCTGAACTGGTAGTACCACACCGGCTTCGAGGAGTACCGACACATCAGGTTGGCTTGTCTGTAGAGAGAGGGAACTTTTTACTTGTATTGTTGAGCCAGTACATAAGCTGTTTGAGTCGAAAGGCAATCGGATGCATTTTTGAATCAGACAGTATAGTTGGCTACTACGTAAAACCGTGACCAACGCATGCTCAAGTTGATATGTATTGGAAACCTGGATTGTTTTTCCAGATTTTCTGTCACATAGTGGACGTTAAATACTTAAAAGCCTCAAGTACATACTTTATGTATAGATAGTCATGTTTAAATGAGTGTGTTAACTATGATAGCAAATATATTGTGTTTTAAGATTTCCAGAAAATAATATCGAAAATGGCACTTTTTATGAATACTAAACCACTTTAAATCACAAACCTATGGACAGGGAAACCAATGATAGAGTCTCCGTACAGCTTCCCCAATCTCCTTCCACTTTCCTCATCGTTGTTCAGTGGCTTGTCTCCAAGGTACTTTTCCTTCAGCGCCCTGGTGGCGTCTCCCGAGTTGTTCCGGGGAAGCATAAAGGAAATGGGTGCAACACGGTCGAACTCGGTGTTCATGGCTTTACGGAGAGTGTCATTTTTGGTCACAGCTGCAGAAAAAAGAAAAATTTTAACGAATGGTGTAGCTTTCAATTACCATGAATTTGTTTTATGAATAACTGCAACGCCCCGCGGTTTCACCTGCGTTGTACCCATTTCTCGCGGGAATTTCGGGATAAAATGTGTCCCATGTGTTATCCTGATTACCTATATCACGGCAAAATTTCATCCATATCCGTTCAGTAGTTTTTGTGTGAAAGATATAATGTTTATCTGAGCACTACCGAGCTTCGCAGGGCACGTGAAGCAGTCGATCCCGGTTGTTTCAATGATTAGACCATGTCGCAGGTCTTTAGGCGGTCTAAAAACTCCGACACTAGGGTTGGCCACTAACCTAAAAGGAATGAATGAGTATCGAAGTCGAAGACCAACTTTAACTACACAGACGTCATGCATCTAACCAACTCACTGAAAGCCATCCAAAAGAACTCGTCCTCGGTCTGGCTGATCATGTAGGGCACATCGTGCATCTTCTTCTGCTTGATGGCGTCCAGCGGCTGCATGGTGAGGAACCGCTCCTGCCCGAAGTCGGGCTCCACCACGGGGCCCCAGATGCCTACGGGGTCGAAGCCGAATTCCTGTCGGATCATGTAAGTTGTAGAGTATGAGATGTTGGTTGGATATGAAAACGCATAGGACAAAGATAAATGAAGACATTCGCTACTATCAATTGGAGCCAGCGCAGTCCTTAGTTCGAACAGTCTATAGCAGTTGTAACTGTCTATAAAAACCTATAAAGAAGCATTCAATATAGAAAATACTTCTTACAGACTTTTTAGTCTCTCACAAACTTTTTTGCCTGTAGGCTTAAAAAAAATTTTTTTTTAGACTGTCTAAAAACAGACTGGAATCGATCAGCTCAGTCTAAAAACTATTTAGACTACAATGTGTGATGACGCTTGAACAACTTAAGAACCACAACATACATAAAATCCTCTCCAATCTACAACTCCTAACTTACATATTTTACGAAAACGACTTTTAAATGCAGTTCGATAGAGAATGAATTTGCGCGTCTACTGATATATAAATGAAGTTGAAATTCGCAAAATTGACGTAGCTAGGCATCGAAGAAACATCTCTTAAGTTAAGGTCCAACATAACCTGATTAATTTTGGCAGGAAATATATTCTAACTTACAAATGGAAACATCTCGTAACTTCATTTCAAATAAAACTTTGAGCTAATATCTTCATACGCAAGTACAGTGTTCCCGCTCTAGAGCGAGACAAAAACGGTGCATCTCTCGCAGTGTGAAAGGGACACCGGCTTACGTGCGCGACGTCTCGTCACTAAGTGCTGTGTTTTTAATCTATTTGCAGCGTTTTTGATTGTTTTTGAGTAAGTAACAGTCAATTACTATGTAAATTGCTGGACGACAAATATTTTACTTGGATTCAACAACCTGCCTCATAAAGTTTTGTTTTTACGTAACCTCGCTGTTCCCCTGCTGGGCAAAGGTCTCCCTCAATTCTTTCCATTTATCTCTTTCCATAGCCAACTCCTTCCAATCCTTATTAAAATCGCCTAGCTCTTTCCGCCATCGAGTCGGAGGCCAACCTGGGGGCCTGGGGGCATCCTGGAATTCCCATTCCGTTGCAATCTTTGCCCATCTGTCCGGGTGTATCCTTCTTACGTGTCCAGCTGCCAAGCTCAATTCCATTTGAGCTTGGCAGCTGTAATTCTGTATCATGTTTGCAACGCCTGTCATGGAACGCAGCATGGTGTTTCTGACGCGGTCTTGTCTCTTGATACCTACAATGCTGCGTTCCATTGCTCTTTGACTAACCTTGAGTCGGGTCTTGTGTGCTTTGGTAAGTGACCATGTTTGCGCACCGTAGGTGAGGATGGGCAAGATGCAATTGCACATGTCAATGAATTTGCGCTTCAGAGAGATTGGCAAATCTAACTTCATTAGCGTTTTCATGGACCAGTAGCTTTTCCAGGCGTTTTCTATTATTATTATATTAGCCTTGGGTTTCCCATTGTTGGGCAACGGCCTCCCCCCATCTTTTCCGCTTCTCTCTATTTAGAGCTTCACGACGCCAACCAGCCAAAAATCCGTTTAGTTCATCTCGCCATCTCCTTTTTGGTCTGCCGCGGCATCGCCTCTTTGGGTCTGGGTAACATAAAGTGGCGATTTTTGCCCAAGACTCATCAGGCTTGCAACAGACATGTCCAGCCCAGTTCCATTTTAGCTCAGCAGACTTGCGACCTACATCGGCGACTTTTGTGCGGGAGCGCAGTTCGGTGTTTCGGACTCTGTCCGTCAGCTTGACACCCAAGATGCTGCGCTCCATCGCCCGTTGGCAAACCTTGAGACTGGACTTCTGCGAATCTGTCAATGACCAAGTTTGTGCACCGTATGTGAGCACAGGAAGTATACACATGTCCATTAGTTTTCGCTTAAGCGACATTGGAAGGCGTCAGGAGTTCCGCTAGGGCCCAATAGCTCAATAGTTGTCTATGCGACGAGCAATTTCTGCATCTTGCCTGTTGCCGAAAGATGCTAACTGGCCCAAGTAAATGAACTCATTGACATAGCTTACTATTAAACTATTATCTATAAATAATGAGATAAGATAATAGTTTAATAATTGTAATAAAAAATTACATTATACTTTTAACAAAAAATCTTAGTCATGTTTTCGATATTCTTAACAGAAAGTTTATTAAGTGAGTTAAAATGTACTTAACTGTTAAAGTTAAGTTTGTAAACGGAGAGACTGAAATAGATTATGCATAATTATTATTATTTATATAGAGAGTCTTAAGAGTCCTTAGTTATCATTAGAGTCATTAAAGAGATTTTTATTTTTTTATGCAGCTTTCTCATTTTGTTCTCGTTGATTTAGTTTTAGAAGTGGGACTGTTTATTTAAGCTTATCTTTGATTTTTTGAAGGATGTTTTATCAATAAATGTTACAGTAATTATAGGATTATAGTTTCAAACACTACAATAAAGATTGCAATGGATAAACATTGATTTCTGAGAGTTATAACAGTGTTTCATTTTGGAAATACCTCCTGTCTTAACCGATTTTGTGACGATGATGTTGATATTAGAAAGCCAATAACTCCTATCTTCAAAAAAACCGCCTAGATTGAAAATTTGGTCTATTTTTAGTAATTTTTAGATTCCTTTGTTATATTATTACCTAATATGATTGAAAACTTCAACGAGAAATGATAATTTTAAATGATTTCTGTTACTTTTTTGAAGTATGGAAAATACTCCTATCTTCAAAATTTCAGCCACACGAGCTTGGTGATACCTCCTATCTTACATTATCTCGCCAAATACTTATTCCAAACAAATTTTGATTATTACCTTACATGCGGGTCCATTTAAGTATAAAATTGCCATTTACACATTTTTTCTTAAACATCTGGGAAAAATAAAAAACAGTTTTTTTCGCCTCCTGTAAAATTTGGTTTTTGTAAGTTAGGAGTTGTTCGAACATCCCCGTCGATATATCACACAGGTGACGACAGAGCGAAGCAAGATTATTACACCAGTACGAGATTACACCGATTTACGTCTCCATACGATTGTATTAGACGCTCGGATGTGCAATAGTTTCTGTATTAGATGCTTCATTGATGAAACGTGCGCTTTGATGTACAAGTTTATTTGTTTAAGATTAAGTTTGGTTGGATTTATTTGGATGATGTGATGCGATGAATTTGAGACGCGGTAGGCCAATTTGACAACAAGATTTATAAATGACTTGCCTCATTCATGTTTTTTATTACAACAAATAGAAGAAGATTTTATGTTTTTATTTATTAACTGATTTTTAGTATTTCCTTAACAAGTAGAACATATAATTTTCTTTTTGTTTTTTTATAATTTAAGCATATTCATGTAATATACTCGTACAAGTAGTAATCATAAATAATGCAATGTCGGATATTTGCGAACCCTGCCAATAAAACGCAATACAATTTATTTTATACATTCCAAATTATGATAATAACGGAAACATACTACGAAACAAACGTGTGCCTGTTTTCTCATACTTACGAGTACTATAACCTATTTATTAATCTGTGCTATAACGTATTCTGTGACGTCTTTTATAGTAACTGCTTAATAATCTGGTGTGGTTTTAGCCGAAGACTGTTTCTGGGGACAGAGACAAATCGACAGCTCATCTATACTAATACCTATTATAAAGCTGAAGAGTTTGTTTTGTTTGTTTGTTTGTTTGTTTGTTTGTTTAAACGCGCTAATCTCAGAAACTACTGAACCGATTTGAATAATTCTTTCACTGTTAGATAGTCTATTTATCGAGGAAGGCTATAGGCTACATTTTATCCCGAAATTCCCACGGGAACGGGCACAACGCGGGTAAAACCGCGGGGCGCTGCTAGTTAATATTATATAATATGAACATTATATTAGTCCTTAGCGCTCCGCGGATTACTAGAGTTGTGTCTTTTCTCGTGGGAATTTCGGGATGTAAAATAGCATATAACCTTTCCGTTGAATGTGGCTATCTATTGCAAAAAAAAAACGTTCAGATTGTATTGGTAGTTTCTGAGATTTACGCTTACAAATAAACAAACTCTTCAGCTTTATTATATTTAAGAACAAGCAGTGCCTCGCGGTTTTACCCGCGTTGTGCCCTTTCCCGTGGGAATTTTGGGATGAAAAAAAGCATATAACCTTCCCGTTGAATATGTCTATCCGTTACAAAAAGAATTACCTATTCAAATCGGTCAAGTAGTTTTTGAGTTTATTCATTACAAACATACACACAAAAATACAAATCTTTCCTCTTTATAATAGTAGTGTAGATAGATTAGTATTAATTAGTTTTAATTCTCGTAGAGATTTAGATAAGGACAGTTTTATGTAGATTTTGATATTAGTCGATTTTACTTCTTTTTCTTTCGAATAGTGGGCAAAGTTATTACGGGTCATTATACCTGTGTGAGGCTGACAGCCTGAGATGAGATGAGATATCACAACCAATAGAGCCAACCTCCCCACTGTTCTTTAAAAAGGTCCTTAAAAAAATTAAAGAACAGTGGGGGACACTGTTCTTTATAAAGGTCTTAAGAAACATGTCTTTTCCTGCGCTCATTTTACTTAAAGTGCAAGAAAAGCTAATAATAGATGGTAATTCAGAGCTGACAGTGTCCTTTATGCGTCCATTAAGAGTTCCCTTCAAATGTGAAAAGTTTAAAGTGAAGCCATGAACCGCACACCATACTAGCGTGACGGTTTTCAAAACTGACGGAAGTATCAGATTCATAGTTGAATTTTGTAGGAAAGTGTGGTTATTACGACTAATTCTCCTCACTGTGCCTGGTATAATACAGCATTAGGGAAGAAAATAGAACTTGGTACATTTAAATTTTATAAAAATACTAGCATTGTCCCGCGGTTATACCCGTGTTGTGCCCGTTCCCATCGGAATTTTGGGATGAAAAATAGCCAAAAACCTTTCCGTTGAATGTGGCTATTTTCTATTCTATTGCTAGAATTATCCAAATCGGAATGGTAATTCCCGAGATTAGCTCGAACATACAAGCTTACAAATTTTACCTCTTTATAATATTTGTAAATAGATCAAGTGACTTTGATACAAGTTACCAAGGACCATGCCCAAATAAACTGCTTCCAAATCAAAAGTTTTAAAAAGAATCGAACCATACGGACACCGCCCGGACGCCATAAAAACTATAAACATCCGAATAAAGAGCCTCCTCCTTTCTTGAAGTCGGTCAATGAGAAGCCCCCGTCCTGTTTTTCGACCGGGCTTATCCCAATTTTCCAACGGGATATCTTCAATATCCAAAGCATGCGTGACCGGATTGCTAGTAATTTCGAAGCTAGTAATGGACAAATTGGTTGTGTCCGTTCGTATTGTCTATTTGTAGATTACCTTGAGTTTTGGTTGCTAGGTGATCAAGCAAAGTGTTCCGATTCATAGATGTTCAGCTTATGTCATTGTAAGCATTAATTGCACAGCAAAATATTTAGATAGATGCTGTGCTAAGTTTGACGCAATAATACCACCTTTTCAAATTACATTAAAAAGTTCAAGTAGTTATTAACCAGGCTCCGTATTAGAGGGACAGTCTCACCACAACAGCCTCCGTGGACTTGTGGTTTGAGCGCTCGGCTCACGATCCAGAGGTTCCGGGTTCGATTCCCGGTTGGGATATCTCACAAAAATCTCTTTGTGAGATGTTCCTTAGCTTGGTTAGGGCGTTACAGGCTGAATCACCTGATTGCCCGAAAAGTAAGATGATTCAGTGCTTCGGGGGCACGTTAAGCTGTCGGTCCCGGTTACTTTCTACGGATAGTAGTCGTTACATGAGCCATGTCAGAGGACTTTGGCGGCTCAATAACTCTGACAACAGGATTGGTCAGGTTGACCATCCAGTCGATGAAGAAGAAGAAGTCTCACCACTCAACCCGGTGTCTGTGATTTTGTCGAAGAACCGAAGTCGACAATTAAACGTATCCTCCAAAGCACAAGTTAAAATCTCCACAAAACTCTTTATAAAATATTTTATTGTACAAGCAAAGCGCGATTTCAGGTTGAGTTTCGGGAGCGAAGCGGAGCTGTGCGCTCAACTACTGTGCTTTACAAAAATACTTTGACAATGTCAATAACTTGTTTGACAATCCCAATGCGCTGTGATTGGTCAATCGGGCTCAGCACAACTCCGCTCTGCTTCAGTGGAAACGCATAATTAGCCATGTTAGTTATTCCTGTGGTTTTGGAGTATAGGATGTACTTCTCTTGTAATTGTTTGATACTAATCCTAGTTTTCTATTGTTTACAGAGCAGCGCACCGATGTGGGAGGAATTCATATCGAAAGCAACGAAATTACATTCCGCATTGAAGTAAGTACCTTCTAAACATATATATTTCACTAAGAAATTATAGGCCGTATCAAATGGTTTGTCCCTTTCTGACATACGCTATTTTCCAAAGAGCAAAAGAGACTAAACACTCACTAACAGTGTTTTAGTTAGAGAGCGTTTATGAATAAGGCAGTATGACTATTGAAACTTCAATAATACGAGTATTGATGGTTGATGTTAAGAGGACTGTAAATTGTTACTGTTTTATTTATATATCTTCTTCATAAAATGAGAATTGTTTATGGCATATTTTAGCATTTTGCTCTGTATGTGATAGCATGATATCGTCTTCTAATCAGGTATTGCATGACATGAAAGACCTTTACACTACACTGGGACATTATAGGACTATTTGGTTCCTTGAAACCAATACCATTGTAGAATTTCTAAATATGAAGCTCTATTCTTTCCTTTAAACTTATAACAAGACCTATTTCTAGTTCCGACCTTATCTTAGTTCCAACTTAACCATTTGTAAATGCATATGTATGGAACCAAACCAACCCATTGTGACACTAAAACATGCTTAAAGTAACCAAACGACATTGCAGTTAAATTGGGTACGAACGGTGGAACTCAAGGAAGCTCCAACAATCGCGTCATTTAGCATCAATTGAGGGTTCTCATTGGAATTGGACCCGGCATCATGAGTATGATTGTCGTGAAGGACACCAATGACAGATGCAATTGCAAGTCTATTGACTTCTGTAAATAAATTGTGTATGACGGTTTGTGATCTAGGAGACTTTTTATAGTGCAATATTGAATTTGTACGTACCGCTGATGTACTGTTATCTATGGTAACCGCGGTATTACTCGCGTTGTGCCCGTTCCCGTGGGAATTTCAGGATGAAAAATAATCTGTAAACTTCCCGTTGAATGTGGCTATCCATTACGAAAATAATTATTGTAGTGGAATTGTTAGTTTCTGAGATTAGCGCGTTCAAACAAACAAGTAAAAGAAACTCTTCAGCTTTATTATATTAGTTTAGAATGCTCATAAAGAAAAGCCACTATTGTAATGAAAACACTAAGTACAATTTTCTTATGTTTCAGATCAGCGC
The DNA here is from genome assembly GCA_951394245.1 of Cyclophora punctaria. Classification (NCBI taxonomy): domain Eukaryota; kingdom Metazoa; phylum Arthropoda; class Insecta; order Lepidoptera; family Geometridae; genus Cyclophora; species Cyclophora punctaria. Next base: position 1,337,431 of record OX596191.1, read on the forward strand.
TGGTTGCGATAGCCGCTTTTGTGGATTCGTTCCAGAAAATAGCAGACGCGGCGACTAATGCCAGAGGTAACTTATTAACTTTACAAATAACTTAATATTTCCGGTTATTAGTATTTCTCCGTGCTTCAAAGGGCACGTAATGCTGTCGGTCCCGGTTGTTTCAATCGTAAGACCATGTCAGAGGCTTTTAGGCGGTCTAAAAGCTCCGACACCAGGGTTGGCCACCACCCTACTCGAAATGAATGATTGAAACTAATTTCTGACTTTATTTCGCTCAGGTTATTCAAATATAAGACAGTCAAGGTTAAATGAAAGGTCGGATTATAAAGTTGATTTTATAAAACATTATTCTCTTGCCTGAGATCATATTCCCAAGAATGTTAATAAAGGAATATTTTTGGAAAAGCGGAGATAGTACGTCATCATTATTTTAGTTGTTTGAGCTTATATCCTTATCTCTAGTATTGTACTTTAAAAGTTATTATGACCATTATAAAACTCATCCTTTCTAACTAATGGTTTTGGCACAAGACACAACATACAACCGGAGACGGCTTAAATTCGTACAGGGCTTAACAAATACATATACATATCTTATAAAAAAACTACATATTTATACTATGACATGTATAATGTATTCTCTAAAACATGGCAACTGGTAAACTTACGTATTTAATGAAACTACATTTACATATGGACACAGTTCGCTTGTTATGTTTTATATCCCATCTTAAAACAGCAGACTGATAACTAGAAGCAATGTGTATCGCTAAATGTTAGCAATAATGCCTGTTTGTCAATAACTAATTTAGGCCCTAATGTTACTCCTTATCCAGCTATCGTACTCGAATACTTTAGAGTACACCGCGGGCACCCCAGGCTTGCCAGGCTTGCCACAAGGTCCGAAGCTAAACACTCCCAGAGCCTCCCAGGTTCTTCCGTTTTGATACATGAGAGGACCGCCGGATTCACCTCTGCAGGAACCCTTGCCTGGCTGGCCACCGGCACATATCTGGCCAGTACCCAGGGTGACTTTCAAGGCTGGAGCATTGTACTGCTGTTGGCATTGCTGCAAGAATAAATATCACTTTTTAACATCAGTCTGGATTGAGAAGTGTATGGTCTAAACACTATTATGATTATGATACATGGATAAATTGAACCATGAATAGTTATTTTTTGAGTATAAAAAAGTAGCTACTTTAAACATTAAGTAGTGATGCACCTACTGGTGTGACAAAAGTAGTGACAATCGATTATGCAACTGTTCTTCCACAAATTCTATGCGGATTTTTGGCGGCATACCATTCCAATGATTAATCAACTGAATGTAACTGTTCGTATCTATAGGGAATGGCTTTAATCTATGATTATAACTTACAGCCCTGTCCATGTACGGCAAGTCGACGACACTGAAAGGCTCGTTGTGTGACACGCCGCCCCAGCCGGCGGCGTACAGTATGAAATTATTTGGTGGATTAATTGTGGTATCGCTTGTAGGCAAGCAAATGGGTCGGATGAAATCTGAAAAGAATTGAAAAATTTCATTGACTTGTGTTATATTAGGTGATAACGTGCGGTGGTTCAGAGGCATGTGTCTTTGTCTGTCAAGACTGGAATCTCGGGGCTCCCGAGGCGAGCGAAGGATATTATTATTTGCAATTCGCATTTCAAACATGGCTTGGGTTTGAGATCACCAATGCGCAGTAGGCATGTGTGGTGATTAAGCTTAATCCTCCTTAAAGTATTCTCAGAGATTTGAGAAACTTTTGCTAAGTTGTGTGTGTGTTGTTATAGACCAAAACTTTATTTAATGATAAAGAATCGAACATACCAGAAAACGGTGCTGGAGATGCCAGTCTTATGAGACCAATATCGTTCTTTCTTAGTTTGGTGCTCTTTTCGTACTGTGGATGCGGTATTGTTTGTTCTATATCTATAGTGACGACTCCATCAGTGCAGTCCTTGCCCTGGTTAGGACCTAGTGTTTGACAATGGAGTCTGTTGTATTCGCCGAGTCTAACGTATTTTCTGGAAGAGAAACTGTAGATTATTTATCGGAAAAAAGTAGTTTGGGAAGCATTTTAGGATTAACCAAATCGCAATAGTGTGCAGCTGACTTAAACTGAAAGGCGGAACCAACTTGCCCACTCCAAATTAGTTAGTGCTCAAAGATTTTGGTTATTCAAATTCTATCATCATTCAGCCAGTTGTAGATCGAGAATAAAGGGTTTCAAAGAAATCATTATACGGCATGCATGCATGCTCAAAAGGAGTATGCTTAACTACAGGCACTTTCTTGTCCGCGTCCATATATGTAAAGTATAACTTACGGTGTTCCATAACCAAGAACAGAGCCAGTGAGACAATGCGCCGCCGTCATCACATAACGGGTGCTGATCAAGCTTCCACCGCACAGGGTCTTTACTTCGTTGTCCTTGACGTACTCAATCAGGGCTAACCATGGGTACATGTCTACTGTTGTCGCGTTACCTCCTGGAATAAGACAGATGGTTTGTATTAATAAATTGTATAAAAACGGTTTTTAATACTTCTTGTATTAGACTGTAACGTCTCACGTTCTCACGAAGAAGAAGTAAAAAAGATTGCTTTCGTAGAATGTTCAAATTTTTTGTCACCAAACGACAAGCTGTCATTGGTGGAGTGTTTTAGGCTTTTAACGGGTTTGTGAATCAGAAGTAATCCTTTTATATTATATAGCTCGTCTAAAGCACCTTACTGATTTCGCTAAGTAGTGAAATGCTAAACTTGTCAACAGATATCTCTGACGGTTATGACCAGATCGGTTCCATATCCACCGATTGAAATAAATCTCATTAAACCCATTTTTTATCTAAAAACTGGTTTCCCTTACCAGTGATCTTGTTGCCCACAACGCTGTCGACTCCGCAGCATTCGGTGCTGGCTGCGGGTGGGAAGGCCGTGAGAGTAGCGGCGCAGTTATCGTCGGCTGCTCTGGTGTGTTGCGGATCGGCGCAGCAGACGCTGCGCGGGTCGGGGCCTTTGCAGCTGCGAATGAAAAAGGAAGCATTGAGAAATTGAGCACATAAGCTAGGAGATGATGTCGAAAAGCATATGATGGCCAAGCGTTCCTATACCACCGTGGGAATTCCACTTAGCCGAATACAATCGAATCTGGATTTCAATCGAGTTTCGGCGTTTCGTTCATTTCATTTGGGATTGAAAGATACAAGTGTAGTTAGCTTCATTTGAAATTTCATGTCACTGGAACGTCGGGGCAAGTAGGTGACTGTAGATAGGGAATATAGCCTGGGAGTATGTAGAAGGTTGCTTATTATCGTAATATCTTCGGTGAGTGTAACGATGCTCTGCAGCAGAACATTACTGGCTTATACTTTTACGATTTCCCTATGAATGGGATTGTATTGTAATACACCAATATTCTATTTCTATCCGACTCAAGTTTCGGAGATTACTCCGTTCTTAGCACCATAATCACAATGTTACTATGTTGGTAAGTATTATTAATTAAACTTGTTCACAAGCAATGAGCAATGATATCATGACCTCGACATTCAGATGATAAGATCATGAGAAACCAGTTTCGGCTGCAATGATGCGATGTGACATTGTAAATTGTATTACGTACGAGTTATATTATGATGCTTACTATTTTGAGTTGGAACTGTTTTTCTGTATTGGGTATTTGACCCTCTCTGTTCATTAAGACTGGTTTGACGGCAATCGAACAATTATTTTCTTGTTACACGTAATGAGTTATTTTTGTTTTGCGTTGTATCGGACAGCTGTATTCCAGTCTTATCCAGTTCTTAGACATGTCCCTCAATACCTGACTTACAATCATGCAAACAAATAGATCAATTTTAATTCACCCTTAATACTTACAAAGAGTTGACAATGTAGTTCTTGCTAGCTTGCGGTACGTTTGCTGTCTGCAGCATAGAGAGTAGATGAGGACATTGGTTCAAGCCCACACATCTACCAGGCTTGCCTTCTGGAGTGTAGCAAGGCGTTGGACAGCATACCTGGAATGGTCAAGTTTTTTGTTAGGCTTAGTATAGTATTATTTGTAAACGAATTTTCATTGGAGATCCTACTAATATTAAAATTCCCGCGGGACCGAGCACAACGAGGGTAACATCGCGGGGCGTGGCTAGTATATATATAAATGTGAAAAGTGAACAAGATATAGCTCTAGAGTGAGAGTTTTCCAATCGGTTAGTGGCCAATACTGATGCCGGAAGTTTTAAGAGCTTAATGAAATAAGTGCTGGCTTCAAGTCTTACCTTCGGATTCTTTTCATCATTACCACACTTGGAGTTTATCAGGATAGCAGTCTCTTGTTGTGTTCTATCTGGCTTATTGACCAGTTCCAGCATGGAAGGGCACTGGTATAAGTTCAGGCAGTGCACTCGTTTGCCGTCTCGGAACGTAGGACATTCTGGAATCAATTGTTTTTGATTTAGTTCAGGGAAGGCAAGATGGATTACTGACTAAGAGCCTTATTCATAAACGCTTACTACTACTACTACTTACTAAATGGTTCGTCCCTTTCTGACATAGGCTATTTGCCAAGGAGCAAAAGAGACAAAACACTCACTAACAGTGTTTTAGTTAGAGAGCGTTTATGAATAAGGCAGTAAGTGTCTAAGTAAGTTTGTGTGGGAAATTGACTATAGAAATAAAATCATGTTATTCCATCCTCACTGTACTGATATCTTCAGTGAGATGAGAGGCCTTTGCCCAGCAGTGGGACATTACAGGCTAATACTTTACTTTACTTTGTGTTCCATCCATCGTAGGGTAACGGTCCTTCGTCTGACTGAAGATATCAAGTACAGTGAGGAGTTCAAGCGTTTACTCTCGGTAATATGTATATTTGAAAAAGATCCGATTGGAGGCTCCAGAGATTGGTGCTTTCAAATACACAAATGTTCATTTACTTAACTGAAGCATTTTGAAACGCGCCCTGTTTCCGTTGAAGTGGAGCGGAACTGAATCACTACATAGTATAAAACAAAGTCGCTATTTTTGTCTGTTTGTTTGTCTGTTTGTCTGTATGCTTAAATCTTTAAAATTACGCAACGGATTTTGATGCGGTTTTTTGTAATAGATAGAGTGATTCAAGAGGAAGGTTTTTTTGTATAAAAATTCCCGATATTCCCACGGGAACGGGCACAACGCGGGTAAAACCGCGGGGCGCTGCTAGTTTATAATATCAAACAAAGCATCGACATTGTCAAAATCTTTTCGTAATGCGTTGTGATTGGTCGACTGAGCTCCGTACAGTTCTTAATGTTTTATTTGAAACTAGCAGCGCCCCGCGGCTTTGCCCACGTTGAGCTCGTTCCCGTAGGAATTTTCGAAAATCCTTACTTAGTGTGCACTTACGTCACTTGAAGAACCTTCCTGCCAAATTTCATGTTTCTAGGTGTAGCGGTTGAGGCTGTGCGTTGATTATCAGTCAGTCAGTCAGGACTTTGAATTTTATATGTATATAGTTTAGTCAGTCTTGCTCACATACCATTACCTATTTGTCTTTTAGTAGGTAAGTTTTTTTTAGTTTCTGGCCAGTACCTTGAAATACAGGTTCTATCAATAAAAACACCTTGTCCTAACCTAACCAAACCCTCGTCACATAATATTATCAAAAAAAGTTCATCCAAATTAATGTTTGACTTTTCGATGAGACTCAAGTTAGTATTGCTTCGCGTTTTCCTCTTAGGTATTTTTAATGTTTTTATGTAGCTTAAAAAAATATTTATGTTTAAAATGGAATGTTGCTTGATAACCTCTAGCGACCTAACCATTTTGTGCACTATTTTGATTATTTTAATCTGCTTTCGATGTGTTCGCAAATATCAAGAAAAGTAAAGTAGCCTGTCAAGACCTCTCGTCTCACCGAAGATGTCGGTATATCCAGTATCCTTTCTTTATTCTTTACCTAATAGTGTCCTGCGGTTTTAACCGTTGTGCACCTTCCCGTGGGAATATTGGGATGGAAAGTAACTTACAACTGTTCTCCAAAAATATATTTTCAAATCTGGGCGGTAGTTCCAGGGATTCACTTTGTCATATTTGTAGTAATCTTTGAGAATAACGAGATTTCTGTCTATAAACATTGTGCATTCAGTCTTTCATTTCTCTCTCTCAAGTACTTAATAAAACACATCTACAACAACACTCGGTAATTGGCCAAGAGTTTATTGATCTCATATACATAGTATACGAGCATATTTACCTCAGTCCTCTTTGCACAGTTAAAAAATAAAAGTACTGCGTTTTTCTGTATATTCATGCCAATATATGTAAATAAACTTTATTTTTCATGCGATTTGTACCAATAGATAGATAAATTCAAGTGGATGGTTTTATATAAATTTAATCCCGAACTTTTTACGGGAACCTCCCATAGTGATCGACCGAAGTGAAGCCAGGGCGGGTCGCTAGTAAAGTAAAGTATTGGCCTGTAATGTCTCACTGCTGGGCAAAGGCCTCTGATCTTACTGAAGCGCTACCGTGCTTCGGAAGGCACGTTAAATAGTCGGTCCTGGTTGTTTCAATTGTTAGTCCATGTCCTTTAGGCGGTCTAAAAACTCCAATACCAGGGTTGGGCACTAACCTACTCGATCCTACTTACGTATCTTACTGAAGGTATCAGTACAGTGAACAGTACGAATATTAAATAATTGATGGTTAAATCCCATGTAATTTTATATGAGTCATGTTTATGTATCACGTTTGTACCTAATAAAGTTGAAAACATAACAATTGTGAGAAGACAATGTATTTAGATTGTAGGTATCTTAGATTTTCCTTATGGCTAAAACTACTTATTTTAATTAATCTTTTATGTGGGAGGTTCTCCAGAATCATTATATTTCTCAAGAGCCCACTGAAAGCCTAAAACGTATTGCTCAACTAACGACATTTGTGGAAATGTATCGGCAACGCGCTGTTGTTTTACCCGCGTTGTACCCTTCCCGTAGGAATTTCGGGATAAAACAGTATATAACCTTCCTATTCAATATAGCTACTAAATACAAAAAGAATTGTTCAAATCGGATTAATAGTTTTTGAGATTAGCCCGAACATACATACAAACAAAAATACAAATACCTCTTTGTATTATTAGTAGGTATAGCTAGATAAGAACTGAACGTTTATCTATATGAAATGTACAGAAATAATAATAATGTGCCATTAGATAGGTAACCTAGCATTTTTGGCCATTTAGATCGTGCGGTTTTCTGTCGACAGTAGTTACGTCTATCGGGGAACCTATAGAGGCTTTTTATCCCGATATTCACTCGGGAACGGGGTGATAACGAGGAGTTTGTGGGGCTTGATAAAACATCTTTCTCTCAAAACCTATTTTGCAGTAATATAAGTAAAAATATTGCAGCTACCGCCAAACACAAAATGTATTAAGTACTTTATCTTGTATAGACGCATAGCACCTCAGTCTTCTGTGACCACGGTTCATGTAAAGGGGCCGAAACGTCAGATAAAAATCTATACTAACATTATAAAGCTGCAGAGTTTGTTTGTTTGAACGCGCTAATCTCAGAAACTACCAATCCGATTCAAATAATTATTTTTATAATAGATAGACACATTCAACGGGAAGGTTATAGGCTACTTTTCATCCCGAAATTCCCACAGGAACGGGCATAAGTATTAAAAGTTTCGAAATTCTTACGAGAACGCGTGCGTTGCGGGTGAAACGGCCCGTCAAAGCCAGTGTAAAGTAAAAGCGAAGTGTATCCGTAAACGTAGTCTCAATTCAAAATAATTCCGGCTGATTATTACTGAGAGTTTCAAAGGAAATCTTGATTAATCGAAGCGATGTGACCAGGTCTATGTATCAACGCCAGATCAGTCAGTGCGGTCACCTATGACATTAACTTAATCTGACGAGCCATGTCAGAGGCCTTTGGCGGCTCAATAACTCTGACACCAGGATTGGTCAGGTTGACCATCCACTCGATAAGAAGAAGACTTAATCTGACATCCTAGTGATGTCCCTTACATAACGTTTCTCTAATGATTTCCTTGTTTAGACATAAATGTAGATAAAATAATACTGTAACGGTCCGATAACCTTAATATGTTATTAATTGCATAATAATCTGAACATGCACTGTACTCGTATGTATATTTCTAGACTCATGAGGAAAATTATTTACTAGCCGCGGCCCGCGGTGTTACCCGCGTTGTGCCCGTTCCCATGGGACTTTCGGGATAAAATGTATCCCATGTGTTATTCTAATGTTAAACGTATATATATATATGTTACTGTAAAGAGTAACAAACATATGTACATACATCCATCCCCACAAACTTTCGCATTTATAAACTTAGAAACCTCATGTAAATGCTTTTAAGTGTTCATAATTTAATCAGTCGAACTGTTTTTTAGAATACCTAATTTTAGAAATATTTGAATCATCCATTGTTTCAAAATATCTTTTTTTCGCACGATTTTGAATAAGTATACCTAATGTTAGGGGTTTTCCTAAAAAAAAGTCAGGTGTGTGTGTGTGTAGTTTGTAGTTAAAAGTGTATTTAATTATCGAGTCATACTATCTAACTAGTATAATAAATTCATTAGATTCTAATTAAGCAAGCGTAGTGATAATTCCTACGTGGGGAACCTGGCGCTACAACTTTCCATCCCCGGTCGAAGATCCAGACCCAAGACAAGGTGGACGGATGTAGTGTCCAAAGACATGGCTGAGTGCAAGATTTCCGATGACGACGTCGACGAAAGAGCGAAGTGGAGGAGAAAAAAAAAAATAGTTTAAAAAAACTAAAAACCACGCTTTTATTGCAAATTGAACTAAAAACTAGAAAATAATTTTTCACCTCAAATCAAAATTATAATAAAATTTAAGTTATTAACACAATGATTAAATTCAGAGTAAAAAGCGTGGGGTGCTTAATATTTTTTTTAAATATTACAATCATCATTGGTATCTATGAGAGGATAGTTATGAACTACAGTAAAATGCACCCCACGCTTTTTTACTCTGAATTATTTTCTAGTTATTAGTTCAATTTGCAATAAAAGCGTGTTTTTTAGTTTTTTTTAAACTATAATTTTATTTTTTAGTAAATCTGGCAAATCCATTGTAAATATTATTCTACATCATAGCCATATTCAAGCATAACATTATATGCAACTTTTCATCCCGTAATTCCCACGGGAACAGGCCCATCACGGGAAAACCACGGGACGCTGTTAGTGTCTAGTACCATTTAGTAAAATAAAACAGAACTCCCGTTCCGTCCCACAGCGAGCGCCCGTTGATGTCTTTTATATGAAGTAATATTTTTTTAGTAAATCTGGCAAATCCATTAAGGATAATGGGAAACTGTTATTAAATTATTACATTGTCATCGGTCCTTGATACGTATGCAAAGTTTCAAATTAATCAGACTTCTGGAAGTTGGTGAAAATGATGTTCAAAGATTTCATTACATACGTACATACATACAGGCCAAGCTAATAAAAGCGTGTTAAAAAAAATAGGTTGGAAACGTAGCTAAGTAAGTATAAGGAAAAACTGGAATCTTAAAAAATGCAATTAAATGTAGATATTGTCGTCACCGGGGAATCCCAGCCAACATAAACAGTTTGCAAACATGATCAGGTTTAACAAGTTTGTAAACAAAGCACATAGAAACAAAATGTAAGAAGAAATTGTACTCACGTCCTTGCACACTGCAGATGTAAGTTAGGACAAGACTTAAGACAATTGCGAAGGGCGACATGGTTCTAATGTTTATTTAACAATTATAACACTTAGCACTTTGTCACACCACCCGTCCGACCGCTACCGGCACTCGCTCCCAAATGATCTGACAACAGCCAGCTTGTACCGTTTTTTATAACAACTTCTTATCTAAAACTTCTTATCTATACGTCTATACTAATATTATAAAGAGGAATACTATATATATATATAATATATAATATTATAAAGAGGAAAGGTTTGATTTTTTGTTTGTTTGTCTCGAATAGGCTCTGAAACTACTGCACCGAATTAAAAAAATCTTTCACCATTCGAAAGCTACACTATCCCTGAGTGACATAGGCTATATTTATTCCCGAAATTCCCACGGCAACGGGCACAACGCGGGTATATGTAACCCAAGGTATGAAAAACATGCCTAAAAAAATTGGTTATTGGCGTGCGCTACTAAATCTATTGATGATACACAAAAACAATGTTCTACACAATCAAAGTACATATCATTGCGAACAAATAAGTTCGCGAGGGCATATGTCTAACTATTATAGTTAAGACACAATAACCGTTTTAAGTTAAAATTAATTAGTTAAAAAAGGAGTGTAATTTTAAGTTGATGATATTCATATGATGATATGAATCTACATCAAAATAAATGGCTCTACAATCAAGGTTAATTGTTTCTTTGTGTACCTCTTTAAATTATTAAAATCGGACAGTTAGTTTCAGAGTTACGATGAGAAATATCACTACATAGTATAAAATAAAGTCGTCTCTATTTCGTGTCTGTTTGTCTGTTTGTCTGTATGCTTAAATCTTTAAAATTACGCAACGGATTTTGATGCGGTTTTTTTGTAATAGGTAGAGTGATTCAAGAGGAAGGTTTTTATGTAAAAAAAATCCCGAAATTCCCACGGAAACGGCCACAACGCGGGTAAAACCGCGGGGCGCTGCTTACAAAATAGTAATGCTCGATGGCGGGTCTCTTATGGCTACTTATGTTACTGTTTCGTGCGGTCAAAGCGCGCGGGGATATACCTACCTACGAACTACGAACGACGAAGACGTGCTATGTAGGTATTATCCCGAATTCTTCCTCACATGAAATCTTGATTGTGTATACATAAATACTCGCGCGAGACATGTAATATTTTATCCCCAATTTCCCACTTGAAATTTTGATTGTGTATATTCCTGCGGGAGACACGCAATGTTTTATCCCGATTTTCCTACATGAAATCTTGATTACCCGAAGCGAAGCGAGGGCGGGTCGCTATATACCTATAATTTATTCTTGCAATCTGACTCATAAATCTAGCGGTATAAAGTCGAATATCGCTGTGTCACTTACGACCTTTTGCGTTGTAAGAGTAGTAGGTATAAGCTTTAGTGTTTATGTTGGGGGGTTAGAGCTCAAAATTGATTATTTTATGTACTTTAGTTGATGTTTTTGTTGGGCTTTATTGTCAGGGATTAAGGTTTAAAGTCGTGTTTCGTTTTAAATTTAGGAACAGGTTGTTTGAACTTAGTTCCCGTCCCAGGAATGCCTACACTGGTTTGGAAAAGCCAATATGCTTTTTTTAATGTTATCAATGTCAACTTTATTATTACAATTTGTCTTATCGTGAACTTATTTTATTAATAATAATGTTACATACCGTTCCTGGAATTACCGAGATCGATAGAGCTAACCCTAACGTATGATATCTTCTTATATATACAATTCTCGTGTCTCAATGATAGTTACCATACTGCTTCGAAACGGCTTGACTGATTTTTATGTGTATGCATATTCAGTAGGTCTAAGAATCTAGTACTATCTATTTTTCATACCCCTAAGTGATAGGGTGGTCCACCACTTAATTTTTATATGGCAAATGAACGTATGCCGGTCAGCTACAAAGTCTTACTAAGTTGGTGTCACATATTTTATAAGTAAACTAGCAGCGCCCCGTGGTTTTACCTGCGTTGTGCCCGTTCCCGTGGGATTTTTTATACATATAAACCTTCCTCTTGAATCGCTCTATCTACCGCGGACCGCGTCGAAATCCGCGTCAAAATCCGTTGCGTAGTTTTAAAGATCTAAGTATACATAGACAGACACCGGAAAGCGACTTTATTTTATACTATTTAGTGACTAGTCCTAGCCCTACTAGTTTACCCTTGTTGTGCTCGTTGCCAAGTGAATTTCGGGATGAACAATCAAACAAAAAAAAACTATTTTTTCAGCTTTATTATAATAAGTATAGTAGTTATAGATACATACTTTGCTTGAACTTAAGAAAACAGTTCTAGATGCAACTAGCTTACAGGTTAAAAAGGAAAGAAAAATTCAAAAAGAAAAAGTACTTAAGCTCTAATTGTGCTTCTAATCCAGCTATCATATTCAAAAACATTTGAGAACAGCCTGGGGGTAGGTCTCCTACAGGAGATAGGTCCGAACATGGACACTCCCAGTACTTCAAAGGTTCTACCATTTGCGTAAATGAGAGGACCTCCAACGTCGACACTGCAGGAAGTCAATCCTGGTTGAGCGTCGGCGCATAAATGACCAGCGCCTAGTACATATGAATCTCTTACCTGGAACATTATAATATTGCCGGCATATCTGGAAACATAAAAAATAAATATTAACTACCTTCCACTTTAATTCTTACTTGTAAATGCGAATAAAAAATGTTCTTCCCGTCCAAATATGCAAATATTTATTTTCTTCCTGGTCAACAACATGCAACAACATGCACTCGAAAAATAAGTCATTAGTTCCACTAATATGAACATGAAAAAGGGTTTTTGCTTTGCAATAGCATGTCCTGGAAACTTACACCTCTATCCACGTATAACAAGCTCTCTGCCTTCTTAATGTTGGTGTAAAGATTAGCCTCCGGCCCTGCGCCCCAACCGGCGGTGAACAGCGGCGGTGAACTGTGTGTTACATCGCTAGTAGGCAAACAGATCGGCCTGATGAAATCTGAAATATGAACGTCTTGGGTACTTATCCTGACTTGTGTACATGTCTCTCTCAATACATTGGTCGATTTACTGAGCGACAAAGGAAATAATGCGATTAGGAAGACGTCTTAAGAACCGGATGGAAAATTCACAGATATTGTTATCCTATTGTATCTTTATCTTTGAAAAGAGGAGAATAAATGGAACTGACCATTATAAGGCGCTGCTGATGCCAGTCTAAAATGAGACCAATATCATTCCGTCCTCTCATCCTGTTGAATTGCGGATGAATTATAACTTGTTCAATCGGTATTATGACGGCTCCGCTATTGCAGTGCTGGTCCATCCCATAACCCATCTGTTCACAATCGGGCCCTTCGTTTGCTGCATCGTAGTCGCCAAGTCTTACGTATGAGCTGGAAGACAAATTTGTGCATAATTTCAATGAACTATCGGTACGGGTTATTTCAATCGTCAGATTTTAACCCTTTGAATAAGGCAATTTGTGGAATTTCTTGAGATAGGGTTTGCACTGGGGGCTGCCAATTAAAGGGTTAGTGTAAGGTACTTCTATGCACAAAAGGTAACATAACTTACGGCGTCTCCTGACCAGTAATAGTTTCAGTAAGACTATGCGCCGCCGTTAATACGTATCGGTTGCTGATCAACGCGCCACCGCAATGGATCCTCACTTTCCCGTCCTTGACGTACTCAATCAGTACTGACCATGGGAATTTATCTATCGTTGGCAGGTAACCACCTGCAAATTAAAAGTGCCAACATCAGAATAGAATATGACTAGCAGCGCCCCGCGGTTTTACTCACGTTGTGCCCGTTTCAGTAGGGATTCCGGGATGAAAAATAGCCTATAACCTTCCCGTTGAATGTGGCTTTCCATTACAAAAACAATTATTCAAATCGGGTTGGTAGTTCCTAAGGTTATCGCGTTCAATCAAGCAAACAAAAAACAAACTCTACAGCTTTATTATGTTAAGTACCTATAGATTTAACTTACCAGCGAGCTTGGTGCCTACAGAGCTATCGACTCCGCAGCATCCGGAGTTTAGCTGTGACAGTAGCGGCACAGTTATCATTAGGTCTCGGATTTTGTGGATCACCACAGCATACGCTTCTCTTTTCAGGACCTTTACATCTATTTAACAAAACAAAGACAAGTAAAGGGTTATTATTTTTTTAATACCAGACAAATTCACACACGGTTAATTAGACCCAAATTGAGCTCTAAGCTTGTATTACGGAATCTAACTAACTGATACTATTACATACACAAATACTTTATAATATCAATATGTAATTGGCATCGTGGCGTCATCGCCAACAATGATGTCTTCACATCACTCCGGGCGGGAATCGAACTACCAACCCCGGCATAGTAAGCGCTCTCACATGCACAGTACCAGGCGGCTTGAAAATCTATAAGGCTAGTAATTAGTCCTGGGAATGGGTTCAAGAGATCATATCGTACGAAGACCTTTGAATTAGTGTCGATAACATAAATTATTCATTAATTTCAAGTAGGTTAGTGGCCAACCCTGGTGTCGGAGATTTTAGCCCGCCCCAAGGCCTCCGACATGGTCTAATGATTGAAACAACCCGGACCGACTGCTTAACGTGCCATCCGATGCACGGTAGCGCTCAGGTAGACGCCACTATCAGCCACCCATCCAAGTAGGGGTCGAGCTTCACGTTGCTTAACAATCGCAATGAACTAACATCGCTTAGTCAAACTACGCCACTAGCGTACGATAACAGAATGTGACACTTACATTGAGTTGACTATGTAGTTCATATTGACATCCGATATGTTTCTCCACATGTCCATCAAGTGTGGACATTGGACTATGTTCACACACTCGCCAGGCCTTCCTTCTGGTGTGTAGCAAGGTTCTGTACAGCAAACCTGTAATGTTAAAGACGATTTTAGTACAAACTGCAGCTGTGCCCCGTGGTTTCACCCGCTGCGCCCCCGTTCCCGTGGGAATTTCCAGATTTTTATTACTTATTTTTCTTAAACCTTGTCCTAACAATAATCATCCAATTTGGGTCGTTCTAAAGTGAGGCGCGTACAAATGAAGGAGAAAAGCCGTTAAAAAATCAGAAACGTTCACTTATGTATGTAGCAAGCAAGTAAGTTTGAGTAGCGTAGTGGCCAACCCTGGCGCCGGAGTTTTTAGACCGGGACCGACAATTTAACGTGCCCTCTGAAGATATACTATCGACCACCCAAGTAGAGGCCGAGCTACACGTTGCTTAACAATCGCAATGAGCTTACATCGCTTACTCAAACTATATATCAATCAAAATGTACGTTCTGCAAACACACAAAGTTGATTCAAAGCTCTTACTTTCGGAGTGCTTCCGTCTACGCCACACCGTGAGTTCTTCAACAGGTCCGTCTCTTGCTGTGACCTATCAGTCTTGTACACCAGCTCCAACATCGACGGACACTGGTACAAACTCTTGCACTGCACTCTCATACCGTCTCGTGAAACGGGACATTCTAGTAAAGTAAAAGTATTAGCCTGTGATGTCCCACTGCTGAGCAAAAGCCTCTCAACTTACCGAAGATCAGTACAGTGAGGATGATTAGTCGTTATCACCACGCTTGCCTAATGCGGGTTGGTTAGAAAACATAAAGTTACTCGAAAGGAGATTAAGTAACGCGGTAACCTAAGTTGTAACGTTGTGTTCCCTAAAGAATTTAAGGATAAAAGTACCCTTCTACCTGATTGGATGATACTTTCTGAAAGGACAGTGGTAGTTCCAGAGATGAGCGTGTTCAAACAAGAACAAACTCTTTGCTTTGTTATATTTGTGTGCATGGACTTGCTCTGTAGTTTCATTTGCCTGCCATCCGTTCTTAATGAGACAAACAGTACATTTTAAAACCCGTCTCAAAGTATTTAACACAGTACATACGTGCTCCTACATTGCAGACAAAAGTTAGAACGAGACTTAACAAAATAATTGCTGAATTGTACATCATTTTTTAAATTTAACTTTGATTTTGCACTGACATCAACATGCTAGGGTTCCAAACAACGTAAACTGAGTTAAATAACAAGATGCGTCGTCTTATATTATCTAGATCGGATGTTATTTTGATTCCTTATTAATTGGGTAGGTATAGAGTTCCCGGGTAAATTGGAAAAACACACCATGCAGGTTGAATTTTAATGTGTCGCAAAAGCTGGGTGGGGTAGCGACCCGGGAGAGTCGAAATTTGTATGGAGATATTTGTTTGTACATTTTCTAAAGATACGTTATGAAATATAGGTATAGGTTATTACATAGTTTAAAACGCTAAGGAGAAGGGATGAATTAAGATAGACGAACGAGCAGTCCAGTTTTTTAATATTCCACTAAAAAGGGTGGGATCCGGGAATATCCTACCAATCCTACTAATATTACAAATTCAAAAGTTTCTGAGGATGTAGGTATATTTGTAAGTCTTTCACGAAAAAACTACTGGAAGGATTTGCATGAAACTTGAGGGTTCGATTCCCGCCCGGAGTCAACAATATGTGAAGACATATTTGTTGGCGACGACGTCTGAGTGTCAATTATATATTCTTAAAAAGTATTCGTGTATGTATATGTAGTAGTATCAGTATTAGTATTAGTGAGATTCCATAATACAAGCTTAGAGCTTACTTTAGGTCTAAGAGTGAATTTGTCCGCGTACATATTATATTATATTAAAGATTTAATTCTAATTTATTTATGTTAAAAGTTGTTGTGAGATGCAGTTTGAGAACCATTGCCCTGCTATACCAGTTCTATTGTTCGAACGTAAAGGATTCGGTCAGCCGGTTTACGCTTGTAAGTACTCTAACTTTCATTCGACTATCACCCGTATATTTATGTGCGTTAGGAGTTATTATATATTGTGTTTGTTTTTATTTCCTGTGGAATTTGCTTGCACTTCTTGTTGAGATCGTAATATTGCCTTGTCATTCTACCTTTGTTTTGAGTATATTACTACTACTAATTTTTTGTGCTATATCTGTCGTAAAAATGAATTATTATCATAACTTTATGCAATTTTCTTATCAGTTCATTGAGTTATAATGTACTACGTACTAGAGAGGCTACGTCGAACAAAAATCGTGAAGAGATTTTTCTAATGACATTGACGGATAGGTCTAGTTGAATGACATTACTCGGAATTTAACAATAGAGATTATAAAAATCATCGTAGACCGGACTCTTAGTAGAAATATGTACCTATACTCGGAATTTTAATTAGATTCCAGATTTGACAATTTCAGTGTTGCAACATTATGACAAGTACTAAATAGTGACGTTGCGAAATTATTCGATATGGAAATGGAATATTTCCGGATCGATTCTTCTCGTTTATAATTTTACTCTCGTAAACTAAGTATATCAGGAAATTAAATATTTCTGAACCGATAATTTAGTTTTGATGATTAATTAACGATCTGAGACTTTTCTTTTATAATTGTGTGTGAAATCAATAAAAAAATGTGATCATGAAGGAACATGACAAATAAAACAGATAGATGTATTATGGTAATAATTATTAAATTAAAACTATAAACGTAACAACAAACACAACGTAACAACACTTTAACAAAAACCCAACAAAATAACAAAATATCGATTCGCAATTAAATAAGATATTCGTATCACTACACTACACTATTAATGTGGTATCATTATTTCACAAAATGACAGTAGCTACTGTCAAATCTGGAATCGAATTAAAATTCCGAGTATAGTTTTTTTTTCAATAATCTCAGAAGTAAATTTTTATTTTTATTTATCAAACAAAAAAGTATTATGAAGAATAATAGCAAAAGGTTTTTTAACCGACTTAAAAAAGGAGGAAGTTTCTCAATTTGTCCGTATATACATGAGTTTTTTTTGTGCACTCGCGGATGTATAATCCGTTGTAACTTTATGAACCGATTTTCATGTTTTTTTTTTGAAGATATTTATATAAAAAACCCATTTTAAAAAAATCCCGCCCAAATCGGATCAATAGTTTCCGAGAAATGGCAGACAAAAAATAGAACTATGTTTTTAAAACTTAGGGTCGAACAAACCTCCTTTTTGAAGTCGGTTAATATAAAAAGATGGTTGATATATAATATCAATCGGAATTAGGAATTTATCAATGCTCGTCGATAGTGTCCACTCTGTATCTCATATCTCATATACTCTTTGTAATATGACCGTTTGTTGATGTAAAAATATCTATTTTTAAATATTTATTTAAAATTGTTTTCGGAGTAGAAAATTATACTTGTGAGTGATAGGTCACTCCTTTACTTCTATTTGTGTACTTATCTTAAAGTGTTTTTGCAATAACGCAATGCACATGAAGGCATATTTTATTTGAAAAAACAATAGCTGTAACCACGAAGCTAGAACAAAGAGGAGTTGCCCTAAGCAACGTTGCACTGTGATTCAACTCGGTCCTGACGTCATCATGGTGGGCGGAGCCACTTAGGCTCCGCCCACCTGAACGCTGTAGTATGCTATCAGCGTTCCTCAGGTGCACATGTGACGAGACTCGCAATAAAAGTGTGTTTTTTGCGTTTTTAACAAGAAAAGGATGAAGTGTTGTGTTTTACTATGTCAAAGTTACTCAGACAGACGTTCTGATAATATGAGTGGCATCTCATTTCATGTGTAAGTAATTTTATACGCAATTAAATATAAAAGTTCTAGAACATTCTCAGCTTTCAGCGTTAAAATTCTACTACTTGACACTAGATGGCGACACATTTCGGAAGAAAATATGTACATAAGTTTACGTATAATTTTGCAGTATTATATTGTAATAATAATACGTATACAGGGTGATTACGGGGTCCTGGAGCAAGAAAGAAGCATTTAACTTACTTTCTCCTAAGCATCACGATAGGTTAGGACTAACAGTACACCAGCGACTTATTTTAGTCAGCAAAAAAAACTGCGATAATTCGAGATCATGGTCACCCTACTGTTTCCCAAGAAAACTTATGTCAAGTAATTTAAAAGTAGGGTGACCACGCATTTTGAGTCAATAATAATTTTTAAATAAAAATACGTAAATAACGAATCATCTTTGTTTAAATTAAAATAAATACAGGTAGCATCGCAATCATTTATTTACTGAGTCAGAAAAAAATGGTTGGGATCACGACCCCGAAATCACCCTGTATACTAAAAACTGTTATACACTTAGTCCTAAATACCTTTGAGTAGCTAAAACAGTACTTTTATAGTTTTTATTATTATATTATTAACGGGCCGCCATCTATCGTCAACTAGAATAACTATTTTAAACTTCAGAAATATCCAGGGCCGTACTCAGATTTTTTTTAAAATTGTACCAACTAATTTAATTAAAAGTAATTTTAATTATTTTTATATGTTCGTTTTAGATTTCCATCCGACGATAATTTAAAACAGCAATGGATTACAAAACTTAATAGACCGGATTGGACACCAACAAAATACACAAAAATTTGTTCTTGCCATTTCAATGATGCGGACTTCATAGTGAATAACATGCTTTTATTTAACAAAAATTGGGTACGTGATAAAAACGCAAAGATTTAAGACAAGGTGTAAAAGATACTTAGGTATCTAGATAATTAGGTATCTACGATATTATTGTGCCGAAGACAAAGAAGCTTAATTTTTCGTTATAGGTTGCAATGTCAGTGCCTATACATTTATTATCTTGTTTAAATTATTTTCATATTTTAGTTCATTTTATTAAAAAATAATAAAAGATTGTTTAGAAAAAAGTCTTTTCATTTGATTTATTTCCCTATAAAAATTTTTTTGAAGCTGAGTTTTGAGTTCTGAGTACGTCCCATCACATTAAGACTTTTGACACCTAGTGTGAAGTAGCTGAACTACGTAGTAACATCAACATCAACCTAAACTAGTAGTTTTGCTATTAGCCGATAGATGGAATATTGAGAAGTGGGCGGAGCTTAACACCACCTCAGTGCCCCCTCACCCCGCAAACTATCACGCGTCGTTTCATAGGGAAATTGAATTACCACACCTCCTCTTTGTTTTAGCTTCGTGGCTGTAACACATGTAGTTCTGGCCAGAGCTGGCCATCGACTAAGTGAACAGTGGACACCTGTCCGGTGCGAATCTCTCACGAAGCTTGTTTGAAGTGGCTTCTCTAGTACGTAGTACATATAACTCAATGTATCAGTTAAACCTCGATTGTGTTGCTAATCGTTTTATTTATCATTGCATTGTCTATCTTTGTTTGGGGTCATTCGTATCGGTAATTTGTTTACGTAACATCCTAAACGTTTATATTTTAAAGTATTTATTATTAAAAAGCATGTATTTTCATATATTTTTTTATACAACTTTAATCGTATACAGAAACATCGAATTGTCTAAATTGTATTACTTATTTAGTTTATATGTTATGTTTACTTTATTAATATTGTCTTATTATGAGGGTACTTATTATGAACATTTTTTGTTATACTTTCTGATTAAATTTTTAATTAACATTTGTTTTGTCGTAGCTTCAGTTAATGTAATCCCACCAAAAACATAAATGTAAAAAAGGAGAGCCAAGTTCAATACAAAAATTATGCTTGGCTATGGGCTTCGCCGCAAAAAGAATGGGGATCTAAATGAGTGCCAAGTTGTGGGCAAAATCTCAATATGTATTTATAGGAACAAAATAACATTATGAACAAGTATTAAACTCAATAAAACATTTAATGATAAACTGAACCTATTTACCGATAAACTTGAACTTGCAACGAGTGAGTGTCCCGACGATCTATTTCTTGTTATGGGTGATTTTAACCTTAGTAATATCATTTGGCAACAAAGTACGCAGTTACAATATTTAGACCCCTTGGGTATTTCAGGATCGAATCAATTATTTTTCTTTGATAGATTAGCGCAAAGCAACTTAAATCAATTTAACTCAATAACTAACATAAACAATCGTATACTTGATTTAGTCCTATGCAATAGTGATGTTTCCGTTTCTGCATGTAGTGACCCCCTGGTGCCGGAGGATGCCCATCACAAGGCTCTCGACATATTTTTTCATGATATTGACATAGAACCGTTATCTACCAAACCAAGATTGATGTATTTTTATAACAAAGGGAACTTTGAAGCTCTGACGTCGGCTTTGTTAGAGACTGATTGGGATACTCACTTAAGCAACAATTCGTTAGAACAAGCTGTCACTTCATTTTATATGACATTTTGTATAGTTTGCGTGATAAGTTTATCCCTCATAAGTTGTTGAAACCGCATAGTTTTCCTCCGTGGTATAGTAAATCTTTATTAAAATTATTAAAAGAAAAAATTAAATACTTAAATAAATATCATGTGTATGGCAATAGTAGTGATTATGATTTATTTAGTAAGGCACGCAAAAGGGCCAAAAAGCTAGAGATGGAGTGTTATGAGTCTTATATAAGTAAAACTCAAGATGCCATAATTGATAATCCAAAATATTTTTGGTCTTTTATTAAGAACAGTCAGTCCTGCTCAAATAAAATCCCTTCTTCAATTAAATATAATGACCAATTATCTGATTCTGGTGAACAAGCATGTAACTTTTTTGCACAGTATTTTCATTCAAATTTCAGGTCATCATCGCCTGATATTGAGCAGTCCTCGAATCGTAACCCCTCTTTAGACTCTCAACATAAACATTTCTGTGACAATCTTGGTAATGTCGATGTTAGTTCGGAAACTCTTTTAAAACTACTAAAGTCTGTTGATCTGAAGAAGGGTGCGGGTCCGGATTCTATTGGGCCTATTTTAGTCTCTAAATGTGCTGATGGACTTCTAAAACCTTTGCTCTTATTATATCAACGATCGTTGCTGGAAGGTTATGTTCCTAATATCTGGAAGTCAGCTTATATCACTCCAATATACAAAGGTGGTGATAGAAATGATGTTAAGAACTACCGTCCCATATCTAAATTGTGTATATTTGCCAAGATATTAGAAAAAATTGTTTACACACACGTACATGACAGTTTAGTTACCTACCTTTTTTATACCCCAACAACACTGTTTTCTAAAAAACAGGTCCACTACTTCCAATCTCCTTCAATTTACTGATTTTCTTTTTAGTTCTATGGAATGTGGTGGTCAGGTTGATGCAGCGTATACCGACTTTAGTAAAGCTTTCGATAGAATAGATCATTTGTTACTTTTGAAGAAATTGTTATTAGCAGGTATCCACGGTAACCTTTATAGATGGTTTTGTTCTTACATCATGAACCGAACTCAAGCAGTAGTTGTTAACGGCTTCTGTTCCCTTTGGTTTCAAATTCCCTCTGGTGTGCCGCAAGGTTCTTTATTGGGGCCCCTCCTCTTTAACATCATGGTTAACGATATTGTGAGATGCTTTAAGTATTCTCAGGTTCTTCTCTACGCAGACGATATGAAAATATATAAAGTTATTTATACCGAAGAAGATTGTCGTCTCTTGCAGGAGGATCTCAGCTCTTTTGAGCATTATTGTCGGAGCAATAAATTAGACCTCAATGTCGCTAAGTGTAATATTATCTCTTTTACTCGTAAACTTAAACCTATCGTGTATAATTATGTGCTCCTTGGCCATGATCTTAATAGAGTTGATTCCGTACGTGATTTGGGCGTTTTACACGATAGCAAACTTATTTATGATAAACATATTGATTACATTGCAAATAAAGCTTTAAAAAGTTTAGGATTTGTTATGAGAACGTGTTCTCAGTTTAGCAAAGTAAAAGTGACAAAGGTGCTTTTTTGCTCATTTGTACGTAGTATCCTCGAGTATTGTTGTCAGGTATGGAACCCTCGGTACAATGTGTACAGTGACAGGCTGGAGTCGTTAAAACGTAGATTGCTTAAGTACGTGGAATATAAGTGCAATGTCCATGACTTGCTTTATGAAGATAGATGCCGTAGACATCACTTGCTTCCATTAAATATTAGACGGGATATTGCGGATGTCACTTGTTTAGTTAAGATTGCGCAAGGAGGCATTGATTCCTCCCATTTACTATCCAAACTTAACTTAAAGGTTCCCAATCGAACAGTAAGAATATTTAGTTACTTTATACCTAACTCCTCTGCTACTAACTACAGGCATAATTCATTTCTTATTCGCTCTACTTTAAAGCTGAATAAGCTGGCTGTCGATCCTGATTTAGATATATTTAATTCTAAAGTACATACCTTCAAGAATGTTATAGCCAGGGAATGGTTTGAACTTTGAACTGCATTTTTGTGTTTGTTTCTTTTTTTCTTTTAATTTTTTTTTTTACTCTTACTTTGGACTTGATGTGTTCATAGTTTCTTATATGCGAAAACATTAATATGGTTGTGAGTTTTTTAGTTTTTTATGTTATTTAATAGGTTCAACTGTTTGTTTTCCTAATTCAATAAAATAAAATAAAATAAAATTTCATCAGGTGAATGAATCCTTGTTTAAGTAAACTTGCTTATCGAAACTTGAAGTAATAAAAATAGGGTAATTATAAGTCTAGCCACAAAATTACTAACTCGGCCACCACTTCTAGTGGCTAAGATAGTATTATCAGGCCTCCGTCACTCCATGTACTTGCGCGCTATAATTACCTACCGCCCGGCCGAGCGGTCTCGGGCCCTCTGGAGCCCAATTCAGTGTGGTTGCCGCAAGCGAAGCCACAGATTACTAAATAGTTACTACGTAGCTCTGTTTTAGAATATTAGTTTAGCGATGCGTCGCCAATTTAATTTTATCGAAGAGGCAGCCCTGCGATTGCTGTGGGATCGCGCGGTGCGAAGCAATCACAACTGTACGCTTGAGAATTTAGGCACATTTTAGCGTGCAGCGGTTGCTGATGCGACGGAGTAGGCAATTATAGCAGTAGGTATTGAACATTTTCTTCAGAGTGAAGTATCTGTACGTAGTACTATTTAGTAATCGGTGGTATTATTTAGATGCTCGTTAATTGTGGCTGACTTAGTAATTTAGAAGGCAACATACATTTTTGGGGGCGAAATATGATATTAAAAAGAAGCCTGTTTAATTAGCACCCATAAAAATATAACACATATGTAGGAATAACCCATAGGAAGACGGGAATTTCCAATCTCCAAACACATTGCATTATACACCTTAAGTTAATGTCTTTAAAGATGCATTTGCTTTAGCGTAGTTAATCTATTTGTTGTTAACCTAATAATAATATATTACAAACTAACCTAACCTAATATTATATAGTATTATAAGTTTGTTTGGATGTATGTTTTGAATTTGACATTTTGTTACGAAGGCAAGTTTTCTTTGCGTTTGTTAAGCAACGTGCAGATTGGATGGGTGGCCTATAGTGAAATTTATATCTGAGCGCTACCGTGCTTCAGAGGGCACGTTAAGCAGTCGGTCCCGGTTGTTTCAATCGTTAGACCATGTCGAAAGCCTTTAGGCGGTCTAAAATCTCCGATACCAGGGTTGGCCACTACTAATTACCTACTCGAAATGATCATGAACGCAAACGCAGTCCTCAACTAATAAGTGCAATTGCCGGTGGCAAATTTAACATAAAACGGCGATATCGTTATTATTTTTGATGATATCACAGTTGAAGCCACGAGTTGGTGCTTGTGTTTATTTGAATGATATCAGTAGCGTTCAAGAGGTCATGTTGTTATACAACTGTGCAATATGGAATTTACGCTTTCTTTACTAAGTACCTACTTTGTTTATCAATATTTATGTTAAGTAGGAGATAGGTTACTGGGATCAGCTGTTAATTAGGATGCGTTGAAGCGTAGCGGAGCTCAATTGATCAAATTTTGACAAGCCCGTTAGCAAGTAGCAGTGAGAGCGCTTACTGTGTCGGGGGTTGCGGGTTCGATTCCCGCCTGGAGTCAACAATATGTGAAGACAAAGTTGTTGGCGACGACGTCTGGGTGTCAATTGTATATTCTTACTACTTGTCCCGCGGGGTGGTTCCGCGACCCAATAGATGTCGCTAGTGTGAATTTAAACCATCCAGGGTGCCACCCAATTGCACAACAAAAAATCACTAAAATCGGTCCAGCCGTTTAGGAGATCAGTTACAACGAAAAGTGGCATTAAGTATTTGTGTAGGTATGTACGAGTATATATAGTAATGTCAGTGAGTTAGATTCCATAACACAAGCTTAGAGCTTAGCTTGGGTCTAATTAACCGTGAGTGAGTTTGTCCGGGTATACCTATTATATTACATTACAAAATGAATTATTCATATCGGATTAATATTAACATGTTCAAACATATAAAAAATAAACACTTCAACTTTATTATACAGCTGTATTAGTATTTAATAATGCATTTATTATGAATATAATCCCAAGAAGTTATTGTGTATCTTTAGTTTCCATGAATTCTACTAATATTATAAATCCGAAATTTTCTGAGGATGCATGAATGTATATTTGTTACTCTTTCACGCAAAGACTGATAACCGGATTTGGATGAAACTTTACAGTAATATAATTTATCTACACTAATGTTGTAACATTCTACTTATGTTTCCAATACTTCACTTATAATTACTACTGTTATAGCGCAGACAACAAAACACTCAATTTAAGCAATTTCACATGATGGTATAATATCCACATCGATATCGTAAAATCTCATTTATAACATCATTATAACGCGACCAATTAACCTGGCGAGCCTTATGTCAAAATCCTCATACAAGTTGTATAAAATTTTGATATTAGGCTGGCTTTTGAAAACAGTTGGGTTATACGTGAAAACTTCGTCGAAACTACATACACAAAACTCTTTGGTAAGATCTCGCTCGCTCCTGATTGGCCCTACGCGCAGCTGCGCTCTCATTGGTTAGATTTTAATGGCGGCAAGTTCACTGTGACAATACACGTACGCGTGAAAAACTATTGTCAGCTTTTACTCTTGTTGTTTGATTAATTGCATTAGTGAAGATAAAGTAGTGTATGCAACTGCATATAACACGGGTATTAAAACACGAGTGTGAGTTTATGAAACGAGCGCAGCGAGTTTCATAATAGTAACGAGTGTGTCTTCCTTATATGACAGTTGCATAAACTACTATTATACATCAGAGTACACCCCGCGAGGTTTAAGCTGAGCTTTGCAATTGTGTGAGTGTACATGGATAGTGTAGGTGTGATAACCGGCCTTAGGCGCGGCCCCATTTTCGCCCGGTAAAAACCTGATTTTGGGTAACCGGCTTGAGGCGCGGCGCCATTCTGTCTCGCCGCGCTTGGTACTTTTGGTGATCACTCACACTAATGCAAAGCTCAGCTTATATCTCGCGGGGTGTAACACATGGGATACATTTTATTCCCAAATTCCCGCGACAACGGGTACAACGCGGGCAAAACCGCGGGCGCGGCTAGTAGTAGAATAATTTATTATAAAAATAATCCCAAGAAAGTGTTAAGTATCTTCCATGAATCATTATCATTTGAATTTTCGGTCAACTTGTCGACTGTTGTTGGAATATCAGATAATACATATGTTTTGCATTATAATTTATTCATATTAAATATATTAGGTATTAACATTATGTTGTTATTAAATAACTATTTGTTAAATCTTATTCTTGAGTTTAGTCAGATAGAATGACAAGTTTTAAGTCTTTATAGTCTCTCTCTCTTTTGTTTAATGAGAAACAAGAGGCAATAGATTTTTTTTGTATAGAACCTGTTCCCTGCGGTTTTACTTGTGGTTACCCGCATCCCGAGTTTATCTCAGGATAAAAATTAACTTACGTCCACCAGGATTGTGTTCTATTTGGTGCATTATAAAATACAATTTCGAATGGACACCTTTTGCTTCTTAAATATATTTAGGTAGGTACTAAATAGATTCTTGTGCAATCCACCCTAAGTATTCGATTCGAATGATGCGTACATTGACTTCTTCATCTCAATCTAATATCTAATTTTATATTATCTGTTATTTTCAGGAGCAACAAAAGAGATCGGCACAGCATTGACAAAGGTGTGCCTCCGACACCGAGCCATCGAGTCCAGAATGAAGACCTTCATCAGGTCAGTAGAATTGCAATTGAAAAGAATTGCCTCTCACTGAAGATATCAGTACAGTGGTAAGGGTCAGAAGTCACCGTATAGACATGTGCGGCTGATAACAGTCGGTGCTTTGGAGAGCACGTTAAGCAGTCGGTCCCGGTTGTGTCAATCGTTAGACCATGTCAGAGGCCTGTAGGAGGTTTTAAAACTCCGACACCAGGGTTGAATGAACGGTTGGTCAAATCCTACGGTCTATATTCATAGGTTTCTTCGGTTGTCATACAATTGTTAATAGGCAGTTCCACAAAGGGGAGAGGGGATAAAATCATTAAGTGAAAACGCGGCTTTAAACTACCGTGTGTCCAGATAGTAAGATAGTAGGATTATGATTTAACTAGCACCGCACCGCGGTCTTACCCGCGTTGTGCCTGTTCCCATGGGAATTTTGAGATGAAAAATAGCCTATAACCTTCCCGTTGAAAGTGGCTACCTATTACAAAAATATTTTTTATTCAAATCGGACTGATAACTCCCGAGATTAGCTCGAACATACAAACAAAGTTAACAATTTTACCTCTTTATAATATTAGTATAGATTAACAATATAATCACTTCTTTATTTACAGTCACCTAGCTTTATTGCCTCGCCAACAATGATTAAGTATGTTAATCATTTCAAAACTGGTTTTAATTTAATTACCTGTAATATCATCACTACATAGCATAGGTAAGTCGCTTTCCGCAGTCTGACTGTCTGTCCCTTTGTATGCTTAGATCTTTAAAACTACACAATGGATTTTAACGCGGTCTTTTTAAATAGATAGAGTACCTAATTCAAAAGGAAGGTTTATATACGTATAAAAATTACCGAAATTCCCACGGGAACGGGCACAACGCGGGTAAAACCGCACGGCGCTGCTAGTCTGTAATAAAATGATGTTTCATTATAAGCGTTCATCTATTTATTGTGCTTAATTTGTCTTGTGTGCGCTGTATTTATTATAAAAACATGATATTTCCTTGAGGTAAATCTTGGAAATACTATACCGAGAACCTGGCGCGGGCTATCCAGATTCTTGTTCAAGAAATTTGTAATGTAGATGATATTATTATGGAGAATCTGTCATCGATATTATATAAAGATAGATTTTCCTGATCTACATAGGTACTCGGTTGGCCACTGACTACTAGCGAATGAACATATTTTTATAGTTTGCTTGAACGGGCTAATCTCAGAAACTACCGGTACTATGTGAATAATTATTTGGTGTACGGATTTTTGCACTCGCCTGCCAAGACAGAGGTCCAGGGTTCAATTACCAGGTCGAGAGAAAACATGATTACTACTTTCCAAACATGACTCGGATTTGAGATCACCAACACGCAGAAGGCAAGCGTGGTGATTACGCCTGATCTTTACTGTACTGATATTTTCGGTGAGAGAGAAGAGAGACATTTCCTGTAATGTCCCACTGCTGGGGAAACCCAGCCAGCCAGCAGTGGGACATTACAGGCTAATATCTCCCTACGGTTGACTTGTTTATATGTCCTGAATCACTACATAGTATAAAACAAAGTCGCTTTCCGCTGTCTGTCTATCCTTAGGTATGCTTAGATCTTTAAAACTACGCAACGGATTTTGACGCGGTTTTTAACACGCTTTTATTAGCTTGGCCTGTATGTATGTATGTATGTATGTATGTATGTACGTATGTAATAAAATCTTTGAACATCATATTCTCCAACTTCCAGAAGTCTGATTAATTTGAAACTTTGCATACGTATCAAGGACCGATGACAATGCAATAATTTAATAACAGTTTCCCATTATCCTTAATGAATTTGCCAGATTTACAAAAAAAATATTACTTCATATAAAAGACATCAACGGGCGCTCGCTGTGGGACGGAACGGGAGTTCTGTTTTATTTTACTAAATGGTACTAGACACTAACAGCGTCCCGTGGTTTTCCCGTGATGGGCCCGTTCCCTTTGAAACTTTGCACACGTATCAAGGACCGATAACAATGCAATAATTTAATAACAGTTTCCCATTATCCTTAATGGATTTGCCAGATTTACTAAAAAATAAAAAATAAAATTATAGTTTAAAAAAACTAAAAAACACGCTTTTATTGCAAATTGAACTAAAAACTAGAAAATAATTTTTCACCTCAAATCAAAATTATAATAAAATTTAAGTTATTAACACAATGATTCAATTCAGAGTAAAAAAGCGTGGGGTGCATTTTACTGTAGTTCATAACTATCCTCTCATAGATACCAATGATGATTGTAATATTTAATAAAAAAAATATTAAGCACCCCACGCTTTTTACTCTGAATTGAATCATTGTGTTAATAACTTAAATTTTATTATAATTTTGATTTGAGGTGAAAAATTATTTTCTAGTTTTTAGTTCAATTTGCAATAAAAGCGTGTTTTTTAGTTTTTTTAAACTATATTTTTTTTAAATAGACAGTGTGATTCAAGAGGTATTCAAGCTGAAGACCTTGAACTTTTGTTTGTTTGCTCTCTATCTCGCTCTAACTTCACACACTACCAATCCGATTTGAATAATTCTTTTTGTGATTGAGCCACATTGAACGGGAAGTTTATAGGTTATTTTTCATCTCTAAAATCCCACGGGAACGGGCACAACGCGGGTAAACTGCGGGGCGCTGCTAGCTGTGGTTATATCATACCTGTTGGGGTTTCCCCGCTCACAGAAGCGAATATAAAAACAAAAGCACACAACACAACGCGGTACATTTTGTACCGCTCTTTGCAAACGACTGAGACGGGGATATTATGGTTCTTCTATTAATACTATGGCGTCTTCTGTGGCATAGCGGTGACGAGACTTACAGGGTTCAATACCCGGCAAAGTACATTTGAAAGTCGGATAATACTTAGGGTCAACACGCGGCGGGCGCACGCGACGGTTCACTTTTGTATGGAACCGCAGCGTGCACACGCTTAACACAGTGTCGGCCCTTAGTCTAGTTCTCATTGCATAATATGAGCTGTAGAATGTTAAGACATTTACTGAATAGTAGGTACTTATCAGGATTTGTAATAAAATAATGTCTTAAAGCTTAATTGTATCAGGATTTTAAATAAAACTGCTTATTCAAAACTTGTATTTGTATTAAATAAATATAACAATCACATTATCGGGTCTGTATATAAATCGAATCTTAGCGTTGAAATTGATTTAACTGCGGTAGATATTCAGAACCTACCTCAAAGCAATTTATTTTAACAACTGCCGCTCTCAGATAATAACTATTGACGTAACTTTTAATATATTCGTGTCTAAATCATTCAGTACATCTTTACTAAGGAAGCATGTGACGTCTCTGAGTATCCAACTTGATGTTTGGTGAACATCATCATCATCACTACATAGTATAAAACAAAGTTGCTTTCCGCTGTGTCTGTCCCTGTGTATGCTTAGATCTTTAAAACTACGCAACGGATTTTGATGTGGTTTTTAAAATATTTAAATATATTTTTTATAATAAATAGATAGAGTGATACAAGAGGAAGGTTTATGTGATAAATATATATAGGTTTATGTTATAAAAATTTCCGAAATTCCCACGACAACGGGCACAATGCAGGTAAAACCGCGGGGCGCTGCTAGTTTAATATATAAAATTCTCGTGTCACAATGTTCGTTCCCATACTCCTCCGAAACGGCTTGACCGATTCTCATGAAATTTTGTGTCCATATCGGGTAGGCCTGAGAATCGGACAACATCTATTTTTCATCCCGGAATTCCCGCGGGAACGGGTACCATGGTTGAACTCCTCTGAAACGGCTCGACCGATTCTCATGAAATTTTGTGTGCATATCGGGTAGGTCTGAGAATCGGACAACATATATTTTTCATCCTGAAATTCCCCGCGGGAATGGGTACAACGCGCGTGAAACCGCGGGGCGCAGCTAGTAATTTACATAAAATTGTGATTTTTTGAGATGGTGAGTTAAAACAGACAACCTTACTAATAAATAAATAAATATTGACATTGCTGGCCATACATTTGACCATATCATGTTGTTTCTAATTTTATACGGAGAAGTTGGCACTGGAAACAGAGACTTGGAAAGAATTGGGAGAGACCTTTGCCCAGCAGTGGGACAGCGAGGTTACGCAAAAACAATACAAGGGTCTTTAAATTGTTTCCAGTTTGTACAGAACCCAGTTTGGGATCTTTTTGGGTACTAATACTGAATAGGGTACAGCTTCTCAAAGATCTTCACTCTGTCTTCAATCATGTTCTTTTCCATGGAGAGCTGGTCTCCGACGCGAAGGTACCACCTGTTGCTGGAGGTCATCGGGTGCCAGGTGAGTGCGCCGAGCTCGAAGGTGTCGGGCTGCGGGTTCGGGTCCCTGGAAGGATGTAGAGCATCAGGGTATGGCTTTGACTTAATACTTACGACTGCCGCACTTAGATACTTTCAGACAGTGCGAGTCTTTTTATCTCTTTCTCTCTCAGAAATGTTCTCATACCCGTATCTGGCGAAGTTGTACCACAGGGCTGTCATCTCGTCGACGACCTTGCCGTCGGGGCCGGTGGTGGAGATGGCAGGGTAGCGGTAGCTCAGGGTGAACAGGTAGATAAGGTCGTCATGGTGCGCCGCGCCTGAGGACGGAACCTTTTAGTGAACAGTCCATGTTCAGTGGACAGCCTTGGTATGTGGATTTTTCTGGGGGAGTCTGCTATGATACCGATGACAATATGAGAAATTCTCAAGAGTTTACTAGTAACTACAAACCTAAAGGTTTCTTGTAAATACTACTGAATACTAGCAAATACAAACCTAATGGTTTCTTAGTGATATCGTCTTCGTAATGGCTGTGCTGTCCGATGTAGCTGAACTGGTAGTACCACACCGGCTTCGAGGAGTACCGACACATCAGGTTGGCTTGTCTGTAGAGAGAGGGAACTTTTTACTTGTATTGTTGAGCCAGTACATAAGCTGTTTGAGTCGAAAGGCAATCGGATGCATTTTTGAATCAGACAGTATAGTTGGCTACTACGTAAAACCGTGACCAACGCATGCTCAAGTTGATATGTATTGGAAACCTGGATTGTTTTTCCAGATTTTCTGTCACATAGTGGACGTTAAATACTTAAAAGCCTCAAGTACATACTTTATGTATAGATAGTCATGTTTAAATGAGTGTGTTAACTATGATAGCAAATATATTGTGTTTTAAGATTTCCAGAAAATAATATCGAAAATGGCACTTTTTATGAATACTAAACCACTTTAAATCACAAACCTATGGACAGGGAAACCAATGATAGAGTCTCCGTACAGCTTCCCCAATCTCCTTCCACTTTCCTCATCGTTGTTCAGTGGCTTGTCTCCAAGGTACTTTTCCTTCAGCGCCCTGGTGGCGTCTCCCGAGTTGTTCCGGGGAAGCATAAAGGAAATGGGTGCAACACGGTCGAACTCGGTGTTCATGGCTTTACGGAGAGTGTCATTTTTGGTCACAGCTGCAGAAAAAAGAAAAATTTTAACGAATGGTGTAGCTTTCAATTACCATGAATTTGTTTTATGAATAACTGCAACGCCCCGCGGTTTCACCTGCGTTGTACCCATTTCTCGCGGGAATTTCGGGATAAAATGTGTCCCATGTGTTATCCTGATTACCTATATCACGGCAAAATTTCATCCATATCCGTTCAGTAGTTTTTGTGTGAAAGATATAATGTTTATCTGAGCACTACCGAGCTTCGCAGGGCACGTGAAGCAGTCGATCCCGGTTGTTTCAATGATTAGACCATGTCGCAGGTCTTTAGGCGGTCTAAAAACTCCGACACTAGGGTTGGCCACTAACCTAAAAGGAATGAATGAGTATCGAAGTCGAAGACCAACTTTAACTACACAGACGTCATGCATCTAACCAACTCACTGAAAGCCATCCAAAAGAACTCGTCCTCGGTCTGGCTGATCATGTAGGGCACATCGTGCATCTTCTTCTGCTTGATGGCGTCCAGCGGCTGCATGGTGAGGAACCGCTCCTGCCCGAAGTCGGGCTCCACCACGGGGCCCCAGATGCCTACGGGGTCGAAGCCGAATTCCTGTCGGATCATGTAAGTTGTAGAGTATGAGATGTTGGTTGGATATGAAAACGCATAGGACAAAGATAAATGAAGACATTCGCTACTATCAATTGGAGCCAGCGCAGTCCTTAGTTCGAACAGTCTATAGCAGTTGTAACTGTCTATAAAAACCTATAAAGAAGCATTCAATATAGAAAATACTTCTTACAGACTTTTTAGTCTCTCACAAACTTTTTTGCCTGTAGGCTTAAAAAAAATTTTTTTTTAGACTGTCTAAAAACAGACTGGAATCGATCAGCTCAGTCTAAAAACTATTTAGACTACAATGTGTGATGACGCTTGAACAACTTAAGAACCACAACATACATAAAATCCTCTCCAATCTACAACTCCTAACTTACATATTTTACGAAAACGACTTTTAAATGCAGTTCGATAGAGAATGAATTTGCGCGTCTACTGATATATAAATGAAGTTGAAATTCGCAAAATTGACGTAGCTAGGCATCGAAGAAACATCTCTTAAGTTAAGGTCCAACATAACCTGATTAATTTTGGCAGGAAATATATTCTAACTTACAAATGGAAACATCTCGTAACTTCATTTCAAATAAAACTTTGAGCTAATATCTTCATACGCAAGTACAGTGTTCCCGCTCTAGAGCGAGACAAAAACGGTGCATCTCTCGCAGTGTGAAAGGGACACCGGCTTACGTGCGCGACGTCTCGTCACTAAGTGCTGTGTTTTTAATCTATTTGCAGCGTTTTTGATTGTTTTTGAGTAAGTAACAGTCAATTACTATGTAAATTGCTGGACGACAAATATTTTACTTGGATTCAACAACCTGCCTCATAAAGTTTTGTTTTTACGTAACCTCGCTGTTCCCCTGCTGGGCAAAGGTCTCCCTCAATTCTTTCCATTTATCTCTTTCCATAGCCAACTCCTTCCAATCCTTATTAAAATCGCCTAGCTCTTTCCGCCATCGAGTCGGAGGCCAACCTGGGGGCCTGGGGGCATCCTGGAATTCCCATTCCGTTGCAATCTTTGCCCATCTGTCCGGGTGTATCCTTCTTACGTGTCCAGCTGCCAAGCTCAATTCCATTTGAGCTTGGCAGCTGTAATTCTGTATCATGTTTGCAACGCCTGTCATGGAACGCAGCATGGTGTTTCTGACGCGGTCTTGTCTCTTGATACCTACAATGCTGCGTTCCATTGCTCTTTGACTAACCTTGAGTCGGGTCTTGTGTGCTTTGGTAAGTGACCATGTTTGCGCACCGTAGGTGAGGATGGGCAAGATGCAATTGCACATGTCAATGAATTTGCGCTTCAGAGAGATTGGCAAATCTAACTTCATTAGCGTTTTCATGGACCAGTAGCTTTTCCAGGCGTTTTCTATTATTATTATATTAGCCTTGGGTTTCCCATTGTTGGGCAACGGCCTCCCCCCATCTTTTCCGCTTCTCTCTATTTAGAGCTTCACGACGCCAACCAGCCAAAAATCCGTTTAGTTCATCTCGCCATCTCCTTTTTGGTCTGCCGCGGCATCGCCTCTTTGGGTCTGGGTAACATAAAGTGGCGATTTTTGCCCAAGACTCATCAGGCTTGCAACAGACATGTCCAGCCCAGTTCCATTTTAGCTCAGCAGACTTGCGACCTACATCGGCGACTTTTGTGCGGGAGCGCAGTTCGGTGTTTCGGACTCTGTCCGTCAGCTTGACACCCAAGATGCTGCGCTCCATCGCCCGTTGGCAAACCTTGAGACTGGACTTCTGCGAATCTGTCAATGACCAAGTTTGTGCACCGTATGTGAGCACAGGAAGTATACACATGTCCATTAGTTTTCGCTTAAGCGACATTGGAAGGCGTCAGGAGTTCCGCTAGGGCCCAATAGCTCAATAGTTGTCTATGCGACGAGCAATTTCTGCATCTTGCCTGTTGCCGAAAGATGCTAACTGGCCCAAGTAAATGAACTCATTGACATAGCTTACTATTAAACTATTATCTATAAATAATGAGATAAGATAATAGTTTAATAATTGTAATAAAAAATTACATTATACTTTTAACAAAAAATCTTAGTCATGTTTTCGATATTCTTAACAGAAAGTTTATTAAGTGAGTTAAAATGTACTTAACTGTTAAAGTTAAGTTTGTAAACGGAGAGACTGAAATAGATTATGCATAATTATTATTATTTATATAGAGAGTCTTAAGAGTCCTTAGTTATCATTAGAGTCATTAAAGAGATTTTTATTTTTTTATGCAGCTTTCTCATTTTGTTCTCGTTGATTTAGTTTTAGAAGTGGGACTGTTTATTTAAGCTTATCTTTGATTTTTTGAAGGATGTTTTATCAATAAATGTTACAGTAATTATAGGATTATAGTTTCAAACACTACAATAAAGATTGCAATGGATAAACATTGATTTCTGAGAGTTATAACAGTGTTTCATTTTGGAAATACCTCCTGTCTTAACCGATTTTGTGACGATGATGTTGATATTAGAAAGCCAATAACTCCTATCTTCAAAAAAACCGCCTAGATTGAAAATTTGGTCTATTTTTAGTAATTTTTAGATTCCTTTGTTATATTATTACCTAATATGATTGAAAACTTCAACGAGAAATGATAATTTTAAATGATTTCTGTTACTTTTTTGAAGTATGGAAAATACTCCTATCTTCAAAATTTCAGCCACACGAGCTTGGTGATACC
Source organism: Cyclophora punctaria (assembly GCA_951394245.1). Taxonomy (NCBI): domain Eukaryota; kingdom Metazoa; phylum Arthropoda; class Insecta; order Lepidoptera; family Geometridae; genus Cyclophora; species Cyclophora punctaria. The sequence continues at coordinate 1,372,976 of OX596191.1, forward strand.
TCCTATCTTACATTATCTCGCCAAATACTTATTCCAAACAAATTTTGATTATTACCTTACATGCGGGTCCATTTAAGTATAAAATTGCCATTTACACATTTTTTCTTAAACATCTGGGAAAAATAAAAAACAGTTTTTTTCGCCTCCTGTAAAATTTGGTTTTTGTAAGTTAGGAGTTGTTCGAACATCCCCGTCGATATACCACACAGGTGACGACAGAGCGAAGCAAGATTATTACACCAGTACGAGATTACACCGATTTACGTCTCCATACGATTGTATTAGACGCTCGGATGTGCAATAGTTTCTGTATTAGATGCTTCATTGATGAAACGTGCGCTTTGATGTACAAGTTTATTTGTTTAAGATTAAGTTTGGTTGGATTTATTTGGATGATGTGATGCGATGAATTTGAGACGCGGTAGGCCAATTTGACAACAAGATTTATAAATGACTTGCCTCATTCATGTTTTTTATTACAACAAATAGAAGAAGATTTTATGTTTTTATTTATTAACTGATTTTTAGTATTTCCTTAACAAGTAGAACATATAATTTTCTTTTTGTTTTTTTATAATTTAAGCATATTCATGTAATATACTCGTACAAGTAGTAATCATAAATAATGCAATGTCGGATATTTGCGAACCCTGCCAATAAAACGCAATACAATTTATTTTATACATTCCAAATTATGATAATAACGGAAACATACTACGAAACAAACGTGAAAAATATATGGTCGCGCCGAGGATCTCAAAGAAAACCAAATTTACTTAAGAAATTATTTAATTAATAATTAAAATGGTTTTACAATCTAGTCTAATCTAAATGGTGTACTCGTTCCGAAGTTAGGAATACAAGTGTCCCTCCTGAATATTCTGAGTATGTATTTATATTGAACAACTTAACCTAGTCAGCATTAGTTAAATTAATATTTACATAATTTATATAATTTATAGTTCCCGTAACTTAAGCTAGTCGGCGTTAGTTGAATTAATATTTGTTTAGTTTATATACTGCTGAATAAGACGTTTAAGTAAAGTTCAAGTGTGGGAACAAGGGGCACACATAGTGGGAACAAAGGGGCACACATAACATCTCCCCCCGTAGAACAGCGACTGAACACCTTGGATGTGAAGGCAGCTGGGGGTTGATCCAGGTCAACCCTTGTCCTTGTTTCAGGAACGGCGTAGACCCCCATTGATGCTCGTTCGGTTATTTCATCAGGTCCTTGAAGTCGCCAGGATCTCCGGTACGTCACGATGGCAGCGCAGGATAGACCAATCACCACTATTATGGGATAAAGCGGTATGGTCGTATGGTAGATGCTGCTCTCAATTGCTCCAGATTTTACAATTGGATGCTGTGCGGAGACTTAGTGTTAATCTCGTACAAATGGTCAAGGTTGATTGAGTTTAGTTCAACCATGAGAGATGCTGGAAGCTGCGGTGATTCATTTGAGTATATATCCATGATTCTGAGTGCTTGGCCTTTGATGTGGTCGTTCATGTTTGAGACGACAAAATCGGGTGTAATGATGGAGCAGCCTTGTGGGATGACTGCGAGATAACTTCCTCGAAGCTCCTTGTAGAGATTCTGTGCGCACGAGAGATGAATCTTCGATCGTACGGGAAAGTTAATTGTGTAGTGCTTCTCGTCGAGTTGATCGTAGGCTGACCTCTGTAGAGTTACTCGTACTGACTTGCAGTTGGCGGTCCTCTGTTGCTCGGTGATAAGTCGGTGCATGCAGTCCTCTTCATCTCGGTGTGTTGTCTGGTTGCCATTGCAGATGTACCACTTGGTGGTTTTCAGGCATTCAGCCTCCATGTACCTGAATTCTTTGCCGTATATTGCCAGGAATGGGAAGGAGGTAAAGGATTTCATTATGCTTATTAGGGACCATGGACAATCTATACATAGTGTAAACACGAGATAAAACTATAGGAAATTTGAAAACTAAAATAATTTCATTACCTTTATAATAATAACCTACTTGAATAATGTCTTATTATTCTCGAATATCAATTTCAACTAAGTTGTCATTACTGTATAAATTTCGCAATTTTTACGTCAATTATTAGAAGTGTTTGTGCTAAATGTGCATTTTAACTAGTCATAGTCACGAGTAGTTTCGGCTTGGTTAATTTTATCAACTAGTTCCTCAATTTTTACCTGTTTTTTTATAACTATGTTATTGGTTATTTTAGAATATTGAGACATCCATTCTTAGAAATGCTAATTATACTATGTTACTAACTAGTTATCCGTATCCTTAAGGTTCCTAATAGCTTGATCATAACGCAATGCATCGGTTTGATCTAAATTACCCGTTATACATACTTTTAACTATATTACCAAGTCCGTCTATTAATTCGCGTTTAGAACGGCTTACTTCAAAGCTCTGTAACTGCTCAAGCACACTATATAAGCTTTATTAGTTAAGAAATGAATATGAGGGGTTAATAATGAGTTAGTTATATTATTTAAAGCAAAGGTTCTATGGTATTTAATTAATTAACCACTGAATTTACTTTAGATTCTAGGTCTTGTAAGTTAATGGATTGGATGAATGATAGTGGGAGATAATTCTAGTAGGACCTAATCTGAAGGGCAAAATACCAGGGCCTTCGTCAATACTGTCAAGTTTTATCTCCTACATCCGTACTATTGCCGGCAGGAGGAGTATGATTATGAGAAGATTCCGGTAACAATTGACTACTTTTAGGTACTCGCTTAAGGCGGGATTTTGCAACTGGTCCACGTTTTTTCTTAGTATAGATGTGAATAGGCAAATTGGCAATGATCTCATCACGCATATAGCGTGGAGCCAACTTTTGTCTAGAGGCAAGAGGGTTTTTAATATATATCTGTTGCTCAGGGGGGTACTCTATTTCAGGACTACGGTTAGTATTAAGATGATTAGTTAATTCTGTGCGATGAGATGTACATGATTCGTGCAATAAACTATAAACTTTAGACATTCTATTTTTATGATCTACTATATACTGCTGTAAAAGATGGGATGAAAGGTCAACGTCAAATGGATCGCGCGGGTCAAAGTGACCAGTAATGATCTCTATCGGCTTGCATTTAGTGAAGCTGTGAATGGAATTGTTATATCCCAGAAGGGCATAAGGCATTAGATTGGTAGTAGTTTCACCCTTGTGTTGGAGCTTTAAAATACGCAAGTGTTCAAGTATTGTCGAATGAAATCGCTCCACGATACCGTTTTCGTTAGGGGTGTGCGGTGCGACCCTGTGGTGTTGAATCTTATGCAATTTTACAAATTCTGTTACAAGCTGATTGATGAATTCGGGACCATTGTCTGTTACTATGGTGAAAGGTATACCATGATGTGTGCAATATGTTAGAAAGGCCTGAACAACGCTGATAGCAGTTCCATCACGTAAATAATATGCCTGAGCATACTTTGAGAATGCGTCTACTATAGTCAAAAACTTTTCACCCTGTATAGTAAGTAAATCCATATGAACTAGCTCAAATGGTTTACTGGGTGGTGGTACGACTCGAAATTGTTGTTTGATTGGATTTCGATCGTATTTCGCCTGACCGCAGATGGTACAGTTATTGATAAATTTAGTAATATGCTCTCTCATTTTCGGCCAATAGTACCTACGTGATAAAGCAAGGAAGCACTCATTAATACCCCGATGGTTGGTTTTACCATCATGGTAGTGACTAATGATCTCTTGTTGTTTTAAATAGTCACGCACGTTTTCTAACTCATTCTTTACAAGAACCAAATTCATAGCTGAGCTTTTAAAGTATTTCTGGATAATCGGTATTACTCTACTCATAGCATCAGAAGGATTAATAAGTAACCCTGTCTTAATTTTAGGATGTACGTACTCTCGAATTGCATTTACAATGTCCTGCTCTAAACTAGATTCGGATAACTGAACTGACGTTTTGGTGTGTGTATCAAATGGCTTAGTGACTACAGACCTACCTTTGATGTCGCCTACGATGTTGAAAACGATCTGCTTCGTGTACCTATTTAGTGGCTCCTCTGATATCGGCACATCTAAGATGGGATTTTCTGCATCAGTGTGAACAGTAACGGTTCTAGAATCATCAGCACCTTCACTAGCTGTGAGGGTTCTAGAATCGTCTGAATTATCAGATCTTACGGAAGGGTTCACAATGATTGAACTAAGTTCTTCATTATTTAACTGAATGCGAGATAGGGCATCAGCGTTTGTATTATATTTACCCTGTTTATACAAAACTTCAAAATCGTATTCAGATAGTTTCAGACGCCATCTTGTCAGTCTCGAATTAGGTTCCTTTAAACTCATTACCCATTGTAAAGGCTTATGATCAGTTACAATTTTGAATTTACGGCCAAATAAATAAGGTCTAAAATATTTAGTAGCCCAAACGATAGCAAGAAGTTCCTTTTCTATCGTGCTATAGTTCAGTTCGCTAGAATTTAGAGTCCTCGAGGCATAAGCGATGGGTTTATCAGAACCAATAGTACCCTGGGATAACACGGCTCCAATGGCTACATTGGATGCGTCGGTTGTTAAATTAAATTCCCTATCAAAATCCGGGTACTGAAGAATCGGGTCGTTGGTCAGAAGTGTTTTACAATGTTCAAAACACTTAACGTAAGTTGAATCTAACGTTATTTTAGAACCCTTTTTGAGACACTGTGTTAACGGTTTTGTTATACGAGCAAAGTCCGGGATGAATTTTCTATAATACCCTATTAATCCTAGAAATTGTTTAATTTGTGTAGGGGTTTTTGGAATAGGGTATTCCTTAACAGCCTTGATTTTATTTGGATTTGGCTTAACCCCGTCCTTACTAATGACATGCCCTAAGAAATCGGTCTCTAATTTTAAAAATTCGGACTTGTCCATTTGAATTTTGAAGTTTGACTCACGTAGTCTATTAAAGACTTTCTCTAGATTAGCCATCATTTCTTGTAAAGATGTTCCAAAAACGATTATATCATCTACATAAACTAGGCAAATTTTATTAATTAGATCTCTTAGCACATTTTCCATGACTCGTTGGAAGGTCGATGGTGAGTTCTTTAGACCCATGGGCATTCTGAGAAACTCATAATGTCCATTTTCCACATTAAATGCGGTTTTCGGAATGTCTGAAGGATCCATTTCAACTTGATAGAATCCGCTTGCCAAATCTAATGTGGTAAAATATAGACATTTACCCAGTTTATCTAAAATATCCGTGATATTTGGAATAGGATACTTATCATTAATGGTTTTCTCATTAACCTTACGGAAATCTACTACTATTCGCCATTTAGTTTTACCGGATGCATCAGCCTTTTTAGGGACTACCCAAATTGGCGAGCTCCATGCTGAATCAGATGGTTGAATGATGTTCTGTTCGAGCATTTTGGCTATTTGATCTTTAACTTCCTGTCGATGAACATAAGGGTAACGGTAACTTTTAGTGTATACAGGAACTTCATCTGTGGTCTTGATACGGTGTTTGATCTTATTAGTGAATGATAATGGTTCACCGTTGTAGTAGTATAAGTGAGTATGTATTCTGTGACAGTATATAATTCAGGTATTTAGCGTAATAAAGTTAGTCTTGCTCTGTACTTCGTTCGTTTCACTTGAAACCCCATACTCCCACCTTACATGGCGACCCTGCCGAAGAAGGAGTCCGCTCGGTAACGCGATGCGCGTCCCTTTTTAGGAGTGGAATTTTTGTGGAACTATTTTGATGGACTAATAAATAATCATGGAGTTAGATATACTTTATTCGTGCCCGCAAATATACGTGCAAAAAAAGACATGGGGAAACAACAATCAAAAGAAGAGACAATAATAGTGCAAAATGCAGCAGCAGGCGACAATAATTCACACTTGGAGGAAGTCAGAGTACACCTTTCCACTATTAACATATTATTAGGAATAATTGTACTGATCATATGTGTTGGAGTAATATATTGCGTTTATCGAACGTATAAGAGGTGCCACATGAAGTGGATATCGTCGGAAATAACCCGGAATACGTTGCGGAGGTCCCTATTCCGTCAGTTCCAGCAGCCCGTTCTTCCCATGGCCGCAGCAGACGAGACTTACCAGCCAGGCCAGGCCGTATACTCCAAGGCGAAAGTGTGAGTGCAGTGCGAAAATAATTAAATCGTAGCACGTACGTGCGTAGTGCCGTGTATTATAGTGTCAAATATATTATTATACGTCTTGGGAAAACATATCCATGGACCGTATTTTAAGTAATGAACTTTATCGTATAATTATGCGCTCATTTTTGTTTTGTTTTAAAAATTATTAATCACTTAAAATGTTTACTCTTGATGTATTTACGTGCGTACTACATATTATATTGGTGGTAAGTTATGGCTTTTGTTTTAAATCAGTTATATGAAGAATTAAAGAAAGTAAAATCATATTTAATTAAAATTGGACCAAGTAGACGACAGGGGAATATATTACAAATTAAGCTAAAGGAAGCGAATGTTATTTTTAATGAGTATACCAGTTGGTTATTAAATTTCAAAAAAGAGATAAGTGAGAGAAAATTTAAATGTGAGGAGATATCGCTTTATGAGAATTCATGTAGAAAGTTCGATTTGTTATATAAGGATATTTTACACTTGTGTGCCGATTGTGTTGAAAACAAAGGTTGTAACGAAATGGATACTTTTGATTTAAAAACGGCTTTGACCTTAATGCCCGTTATGTCAAACGATGAAGCGAGCATAAAGCAGTTAATAGATAATATTCAGTATTACGATTCCTTGCTCAAATCATCTGATTGCAAAAATAACTTAATTAAATTTGTATTAAAAAGCAGACTATCACAATCTGCCAAATTACGTCTCCGAGATAATTATTCTTGCATTGAAGCTTTAGTTACTGATATGAAAAAACAATTGTTACCAAGTAAAGGGGCTACGGCTATTCAAAAAAAGTTACATATTACAAAACAAAATGACATGTCTATTTCAGATTTCGGAGAGGAAATCACGGAGTTGTTTGTGAACCTTACGATTGCACAAGCCGACGGAAATACTGAAAACTACAATGTTTTGAAACCTATCAATGAAAAACAAGCGATTAAGCAGTTTTCCGATGGCTTGCGAAATCGTAGGCTCAGTACTTTGATAGCGGCTAGGAATTTCAGCTCGCTGAAAGATGCGATACAGGCAGCCAAAGATGAGGAAACTTCGTCCCCCTCCTCTTCAGGTGAGGTAATGGGTATGTATAATCAAAATTATAGATCTAGAAACTTTAATAACAACCTTAGGTATACCCGTGGAAGACCCAATCGTCCAATTTCTTCACATAGAGGACACGCGTCCCGAGGGAGATCGCAGCGCGGTTGGAACTCGCCGTCGTCGCGAGGCCAAGGACAGCGCGGAGCTTACAGTCGAGGTATGTACAACAGATCTTATCGTGGAAATACGCGTAAAGGGATGAATAGGAATTACGTAAATATTATTAATGAGCATGAGAAGCCCACTTCGGATGTAGAACCACAGTTGGACAAATTTTTTCGTGAATAATCAATATCATTCCATTTTAAGCAGTAGTAGCGATTGTTTTGTTAATTTGTCTATAGCTTCACTTAATAAAACTTATTCATTCTTAATCGATACGGGTGCATCATTATCAGCTATATCATATAAACATGTAAATCAATTGAATATCCCATTTCATGAAGATAGTATTACAATAAATGGACTCGGGGGCAAAGTACAAACTATCGGATATGTTTACATTCCAATATCTATAAAAGGAGAAGTTATTAAGCATAAGTTCTTTGTATTTAATTCATTGCCCATATTATCTAATGGAATTATTGGACGTGACTTTTTAGAACGATTTAGGGCGTCCGTAGACTTCAATGAAAACATTTTATCTTTAGATTTTGGTTTGGCACAAAACGTTATGATACCTATTAACAGTAGTTGTAAAGTAAATAAATTTTATATGCCATCTCGCAGTGAGTCGGTGCATTTTATTCAAACTGAATTTAAAACGGACTGTATTATTTGTTCAGAGGAATTACAGGATGGTCTTTATCTTGCTAGTTCGATTGCAAGTCCGATAAATGGCATGGTTCCAGTTAGAATTTTGAATACCACTGATAAAAATATTTCACTAGCTAGTATTAGTCCAAAAGTAGTCCATAGTCTTAGTGATTATAGTATTTGCTCTTTTGATAAGTCAGAGAATACCTCAGATAGAGTAAAATCTTTATTTTCTTTATTAAATTTAAACGATCTTAATAGCGAAGAGTCAGAGAGTATAAAAAAGATTTGTGCCAAGTATGCAAACATTTTTTACTTGCCAGGAGATAAATTGTCTGTTACGGATATTTATAAACACGATATTTCTTTAAAACCGGATGTTGCTCCAGTTTTTGCAAAACCTTACAGATTGCCTAGGGTTCATAAAGAGGAAATTAAGAAACAACTTAGTGAAATGCTAAAACAAGGCATTATCGAACCTAGTAGAAGCAACTGGTCGAGTCCTGTATTATTAGTACCTAAAAAATGTGATTCTACTGGACAGAAAAAATGGCGTTTAGTGGTAGACTATCGAAAGTTGAATAATTGCATAGAAGACGATAAACATCCGCTCCCCGACATTACAGAAATATTAGAGTCGTTGTCTGGAAGTGTATATTTTTCTCATTTAGATCTAAACCAAGGTTATTATAATGTCGAATTAGATAAAGAGAGTAGAAAATACACAGCTTTTTGTTCGGGTCAATACCAAATGTGTCGGATGCCTATGGGTTTAAAAACCAGCCCTAGTTCATTTTCCAGGCTGATGAATTTGGCAATGTCAGGTCTAAACAATGAAATCTGTTTAATTTACATGGATGATTTAATAGTTTTTGGTCGTAATTTAGAATGTCATAATAGAAATTTGCAGAATGTATTCGAAAGATTACAAAAAGTAAATCTAAAGTTAAATCCTTCTAAATGTACGTTTCTAAAGAAACAAATTTTGTATTTAGGACACTTGATATCAAATGAAGGTATTTGCAATAGTCGAAAAATACCCTTGTCCCCAGAATGTAGACGAAGTTAAAAGATTCGTTGCATTCACAAACTATTATAGAAAGTTTATTCCAAAGTTTTCCGAAATTGCATATCCCCTGAATCATCTTTGTAAGAAAAATGTAAATTTTATTTGGAATGAACAATGTCAGAATGCATTCAATACACTTAAACAACGTATTATTTCACCTCCTATTTTAGATTACCCAGATTTTTCACAAGGCAATCATTTTATATTACAAACTGACGCTTCTAATAAGGCAATAGGAGCAATTTTATCAAATAAAAATGAACGTCCCGTAGCTTTTACTAGTAGAACATTGAATAAAGCAGAGTCTAATTACCCGGTCATAGAAAAAGAGCTATTAGCTATAGTTTGGGCCGTTAAACATTTTCGCCCTTATTTATATGGTCAATATTTCAAAATAAGAACAGATCATAAGCCATTGATTTACTTATTCGGAATGAAAGACCCTTCAAGTAGGCTTATGAAGTTTCGATTATTATTAGAAGAGTATAATTTTGAAGTAGAGTATGTTAAAGGTTCGGATAACGCAGCTGCAGATGCTTTATCTAGAATCTGTTTAACATCGAAAGAATTGAAGGATATGTGTTACGATATTAATGTATTGACACGAGCTCAATCAAAGAAGAATAACATTCCAGATTCTTCCTCGTTGGATATGGTACACACTGACTCGAGGCCTGATCAACCAAAAGTCGTGAGTACTCATGTTAAACCGGTAGAATCAGTAGAGATGTGTATGGTGAATGCCAATGATTTAATAAAGTTGAGAAAGTTAGGACATATATGTCAAGAAAATGAAACGTTTTGTTATGATTCAAAGAAAAAGGTAATATATATAAAATATCTTAGTTCAGACTCACAAATGACGCGACGCGAATTCGTGAATGAACTAGATAAATTTTGTGATGATATTAAAGTAAACGAAATATGCATAATAAAGAAAGATGGTAATAAAGATTTTATTAAGAAATTGATTAAAGAAATAAAGAGTATGGAGAATAGGAAAGGCCCACGCCTTTGTATAATAAATAATGTAAAAGCGATTTATAACAGAGATGATAGGAGAGTAATTTTAAACGATTTCCATCTCCTGCCTAGCAGTGGCCATGCTGGCATGAGAAGGATGATCAATAATATTAAAAGATATTATTATTGGCCTGGGTTAGATAATGATGTCAGACAATATGTTAAACGATGTGACAAATGTCAACGTCAGAAACATTCCTTACCGATAAAGGAACCAATGAATATAACAACAACTGCCAATACGGCGTTTGAAAAGGTATATCTCGATTTAGTAGGTCCATTTGAAGTTGATAATAATAATTACTCATATATTTTAACCCTTCAATGTGAACTAACCAAGTATGTTGAGGCATATCCCTTGATATCTAAAAAAGCAGAAGAAGTAGCAAAAAGTTTTGTTAACAATTTTATCCTTAGGTATGGAGTGCCGAAAGAAATAACTACAGATAGAGGAAAGGAGTTTATCGCAGCTACGTTTAAAGAGGTATGTAGTTTATTACAAATAAGACAGTTAAACTCTACAGCTTATCATCATCAATCGTTAGGCGCATTGGAAGTATCTCATAAAAATTTAAATTCTTTTCTTAGAATTCAAACCGACAATCACTCTGAAACATGGAGTAGTTGGCTTCCATTCTGGTCATTTGCTTTCAACACAACGGTCCACTCAGAAACAAAATTTACTCCCTATGAATTAGTATTTGGAAAGAAATGTTCACTACCCAGTAATTTAACCGCACATTTGGAACCATTGTATAACCTTGATGACTACCCCTGTGAACTAAAATATCGTTTACAGATGTCACAAAAGGAAGCTAGGAACAATTTGTTAAAATGTAAACAAAATAGAAAATTAAATTATGATAAATATACTAATCCAATTATTTACCAGCCTAATGATATGGTGTTGGTTAAAAATGAAACTGGTAACAAGTTATGTTCATTATTCTCAGGTCCTTATAAAGTAGTTAACGATAAAACACCCAATGTAGAAATATTAAAAAATGGAAAAATAGAAATAGTACATAAAAATCGTACAAAGTTATATATACAATGAATTATGAAGTTATTATTATCTTTTACTATGTTTTATTGAATAATTTAACCAACGTATATGGTGCTCTGTAAAAAAAAAAAAAAAAAATTTATTTTTTGTAATCTTGTATTGTCATTATCATGTTGTATTGCTTTGTAAAAAAAAAAAAAATATATGAATGAAAAAAAAAAAAAAAAACTGTAATCTTCTGTAAACTGTAATGTAATCTTGTATTGTTATGGTATGTAAAAAAAAAATGTACCTATGTAATATTTTTTTTTTCTCTTGGATGGATGGTGTAGTAGTATAAGTGAGTATGTATTCTGTGACAGTATATAATTCAGGTATTTAGCGTAATAAAGTTAGTCTTGCTCTGTACTTCGTTCGTTTCACTTGAAACCCCATACTCCCACCTTACACCGTCTAAATGGAAAACGTCCGCGTAACGTGAACACAATGCTCGAAGGTTAGCAATCTCTTCGGGATTTAGATGATCTGTCCTAAGTCGAGATAAAACTTCAGAAACGCGATCTGGAGAGTGACATAAGTTATTACTCTCGATGTTAAAAAGTTCACCTTCGACTGGCCTATCCATAGAAAAGATAACGTCATTATCCGAGTTATTATGCACTTCGACCCAACCACGATTATTCTTTACCATAGTTACACAATCAGTAATAGTACAGTTACAAATTATTTCATCTTGAACAAAGACATCTCCATCTTTTGTATTAATGGGCAATTGAACCAGCTTAGATGAATGAGCGGGAATGATGTCTTCGTACAGGTTGACATTACGAGAATCGTAAATTGCCAACGGGATCTTTGCGTTTCTCGTTGTTAATACTTTGTTCTTAAGATCTATGTTAGAACCCCAAGCGGTTAGTAAATCTAAGCCTAGTAACCCATCGAAGTACTTGTGAAAGTCATACACGAACAAAGTCATGTCACCTTCTTCTTTGTACTCCTTAAAACAAGGTAAGGTGATGGAATATTTATGTGAACTCGTGATGTTAGAGTTCGTAACTTCGAAAGGCTCATAGTTTAGTGGCACATTATAGAAATAATTTTGCACAGCATGCGGGCTTATAAAGGATTGATTTGCACCAGTATCCACTAAAAACTTAAGAGGTGGATCATTTATTTGTACGTACATAAGCTGACGCTGCGTTTGCAAATTTACCTCTATTTTAGCTTGTCTGAACTGTGGGCTATCTGAAAATCCTCCTTTTCAGTTTCAGAACTTCCCATTTCCTCAACTGTCGCGCTTTCCTGACACTCATACGTCGGATCGTAAACGTATTCCGAGTTATTTGGATTCGGATCATACGAATAATACGGTTCGTAGTCCGGATAGATGTCACAATATTCGTATTCACCAAACTCATAAAAGTTAACTTCGCGCGATTTGAAATAGTTGGATGGCGGCGGGTTGCCGTGCTTTCTCCAATCGTGTCCCGTCATTGGCAATTGTCGCGGGACAAAGGGCGTAACACCGCTCATAGGGCGCGGAGTGTTAAAACTCTGAGGTCGAGGGGGCATTCTGAACACCTGACTTTGGGGGTTGTAATTAGGCGGCGGCGCGCGGAACATTTGTTGCGTGCGCGATATACCCCTTGATGGTTGTACTGGACTCGGACTAATCCTAAACCCTGGCGCACCATGGTTAGTGAAACCCTGTGGACGTGGTGGTCCAAAGGCGTTATACATCGGCATTGACCTTACAGGTGGCACATAATTAAAATGGTTAAGTGGAATCTTATAATTAACAATAGGGGGTTGTAATTGTCTGTCTGTCCCGTCCTTTCTATTTGAACCGCCTTCGTTGCGCTGTTGAATGTACAGGGTGTTCATTTCCTCTTGTACATACTGGAGAGCTTTCTCTATCGATTCGGGACGCATACAACGGATCCTTGAACCCAGAGGGTCTTTAAGGCCTCGTAAGTACGCTTGCAAAGTTAACTTAGAATAAAGCACGCGTTTTGCCTCAATAGTTGTATGTAATGAATCGTGTAGACTTATGTAAGTCATGATCGTGCTGAACAGGTTCTGACACCGTTCATAGAACTCCTGGGGAGTACTATTCCCTTGACTCTGTAGCGACAGGTCATTATAGAGCGCGGTCTCATCGCGGTGGTCTGCGAAGTTATTAATAAGCGCGCTACGGATCCCTTGCCAGTTGTCCGGGACACCGTTGGAGTTTATGAGCCTAGCAGCCGGCCCCGTAACCTTGTTAAGGATGCCGTTGAATAATGCCAAGTTAGCTAACTCGTGCCCAGGCTCTGACCTAAAATGCGTTATTACCAATTGATCGCACAAATTGATGAATCGCGTCAATACGTGTTGGTTGCCGTCAAATTCGGGCAGTAGTCTAAGTGACTTGAAAATAATGTCAACTTGGTCTGACATGGTATTCGAGTCTAATTCTCTACACTCGTCTATTGTATTAAACCTACGACTATTTCTATCACTAACCCTAGAACGAGATTCTCGCGGATGGAAAATCTTGTACACTAATTAACTATTCACTAAAATAAACTACTTTACTTATCGCCTCAACTATCTCACTATCTACTAGTACACTATCTACTATCTCACTATCTCACTACCTACTATATCACTATCTAATTATTTAACTATCTAATTAGGTATCTAGTTATAAAAGTTAAAAGGACACAAAGGATTAAAAATTAGGATGGCAAATACTTTAAAGAGATTCAAAGCACTTACATAATTTGATTTCCTTGATGATGAATCGAGGTCTGGATTCTCCTCAGGCGCCACCACAAGTAGATTCGTGATCGCTGGATAATTAGCACTCCTAATTCCCTAAGCGATCCTACCGACTGCGCCAAAAATATATGGTCGCGCCGAGGATCTCAAAGAAAACCAAATTTACTTAAGAAATTATTTAATTAATAATTAAAATGGTTTTACAATCTAGTCTAATCTAAATGGTGTACTCGTTCCGAAGTTAGGAATACAAGTGTCCCTCCTGAATATTCTGAGTATGTATTTATATTGAACAACTTAACCTAGTCAGCATTAGTTAAATTAATATTTACATAATTTATATAATTTATAGTTCCCGTAACTTAAGCTAGTCGGCGTTAGTTGAATTAATATTTGTTTAGTTTATATACTGCTGAATAAGACGTTTAAGTAAAGTTCAAGTGTGGGAACAAGGGGCACACATAGTGGGAACAAAGGGGCACACATAACACGTGTGCCTGTTTTCTCATACTTACGAGTACTATAACCTATTTATTAATCTGTGCTATAACGTATTCTGTGACGTCTTTTATAGTAACTGCTTAATAATCTGGTGTGGTTTTAGCCGAAGACTGTTTCTGGGGACAGAGACAAATCGACAGCTCATCTATACTAATACCTATTATAAAGCTGAAGAGTTTGTTTTGTTTGTTTGTTTGTTTGTTTGTTTGTTTAAACGCGCTAATCTCAGAAACTACTGAACCGATTTGAATAATTCTTTCACTGTTAGATAGTCTATTTATCGAGGAAGGCTATAGGCTACATTTTATCCCGAAATTCCCACGGGAACGGGCACAACGCGGGTAAAACCGCGGGGCGCTGCTAGTTAATATTATATAATATGAACATTATATTAGTCCTTAGCGCTCCGCGGATTACTAGAGTTGTGTCTTTTCTCGTGGGAATTTCGGGATGTAAAATAGCATATAACCTTTCCGTTGAATGTGGCTATCTATTGCAAAAAAAAAACGTTCAGATTGTATTGGTAGTTTCTGAGATTTACGCTTACAAATAAACAAACTCTTCAGCTTTATTATATTTAAGAACAAGCAGTGCCTCGCGGTTTTACCCGCGTTGTGCCCTTTCCCGTGGGAATTTTGGGATGAAAAAAAGCATATAACCTTCCCGTTGAATATGTCTATCCGTTACAAAAAGAATTACCTATTCAAATCGGTCAAGTAGTTTTTGAGTTTATTCATTACAAACATACACACAAAAATACAAATCTTTCCTCTTTATAATAGTAGTGTAGATAGATTAGTATTAATTAGTTTTAATTCTCGTAGAGATTTAGATAAGGACAGTTTTATGTAGATTTTGATATTAGTCGATTTTACTTCTTTTTCTTTCGAATAGTGGGCAAAGTTATTACGGGTCATTATACCTGTGTGAGGCTGACAGCCTGAGATGAGATGAGATATCACAACCAATAGAGCCAACCTCCCCACTGTTCTTTAAAAAGGTCCTTAAAAAAATTAAAGAACAGTGGGGGACACTGTTCTTTATAAAGGTCTTAAGAAACATGTCTTTTCCTGCGCTCATTTTACTTAAAGTGCAAGAAAAGCTAATAATAGATGGTAATTCAGAGCTGACAGTGTCCTTTATGCGTCCATTAAGAGTTCCCTTCAAATGTGAAAAGTTTAAAGTGAAGCCATGAACCGCACACCATACTAGCGTGACGGTTTTCAAAACTGACGGAAGTATCAGATTCATAGTTGAATTTTGTAGGAAAGTGTGGTTATTACG
Organism: Cyclophora punctaria; assembly: GCA_951394245.1. Lineage (NCBI taxonomy): Eukaryota > Metazoa > Arthropoda > Insecta > Lepidoptera > Geometridae > Cyclophora > Cyclophora punctaria. The sequence goes on from OX596191.1 coordinate 1,388,627, forward strand.
ACTAATTCTCCTCACTGTGCCTGGTATAATACAGCATTAGGGAAGAAAATAGAACTTGGTACTTACATTTAAATTTTATAAAAATACTAGCATTGTCCCGCGGTTATACCCGTGTTGTGCCCGTTCCCATCGGAATTTTGGGATGAAAAATAGCCAAAAACCTTTCCGTTGAATGTGGCTATTTTCTATTCTATTGCTAGAATTATCCAAATCGGAATGGTAATTCCCGAGATTAGCTCGAACATACAAGCTTACAAATTTTACCTCTTTATAATATTTGTAAATAGATCAAGTGACTTTGATACAAGTTACCAAGGACCATGCCCAAATAAACTGCTTCCAAATCAAAAGTTTTAAAAAGAATCGAACCATACGGACACCGCCCGGACGCCATAAAAACTATAAACATCCGAATAAAGAGCCTCCTCCTTTCTTGAAGTCGGTCAATGAGAAGCCCCCGTCCTGTTTTTCGACCGGGCTTATCCCAATTTTCCAACGGGATATCTTCAATATCCAAAGCATGCGTGACCGGATTGCTAGTAATTTCGAAGCTAGTAATGGACAAATTGGTTGTGTCCGTTCGTATTGTCTATTTGTAGATTACCTTGAGTTTTGGTTGCTAGGTGATCAAGCAAAGTGTTCCGATTCATAGATGTTCAGCTTATGTCATTGTAAGCATTAATTGCACAGCAAAATATTTAGATAGATGCTGTGCTAAGTTTGACGCAATAATACCACCTTTTCAAATTACATTAAAAAGTTCAAGTAGTTATTAACCAGGCTCCGTATTAGAGGGACAGTCTCACCACAACAGCCTCCGTGGTCTTGTGGTTTGAGCGCTCGGCTCACGATCCAGAGGTTCCGGGTTCGATTCCCGGTTGGGATATCTCACAAAAATCTCTTTGTGAGATGTTCCTTAGCTTGGTTAGGGCGTTACAGGCTGAATCACCTGATTGCCCGAAAAGTAAGATGATTCAGTGCTTCGGGGGCACGTTAAGCTGTCGGTCCCGGTTACTTTCTACGGATAGTAGTCGTTACATGAGCCATGTCAGAGGACTTTGGCGGCTCAATAACTCTGACAACAGGATTGGTCAGGTTGACCATCCAGTCGATGAAGAAGAAGAAGTCTCACCACTCAACCCGGTGTCTGTGATTTTGTCGAAGAACCGAAGTCGACAATTAAACGTATCCTCCAAAGCACAAGTTAAAATCTCCACAAAACTCTTTATAAAATATTTTATTGTACAAGCAAAGCGCGATTTCAGGTTGAGTTTCGGGAGCGAAGCGGAGCTGTGCGCTCAACTACTGTGCTTTACAAAAATACTTTGACAATGTCAATAACTTGTTTGACAATCCCAATGCGCTGTGATTGGTCAATCGGGCTCAGCACAACTCCGCTCTGCTTCAGTGGAAACGCATAATTAGCCATGTTAGTTATTCCTGTGGTTTTGGAGTATAGGATGTACTTCTCTTGTAATTGTTTGATACTAATCCTAGTTTTCTATTGTTTACAGAGCAGCGCACCGATGTGGGAGGAATTCATATCGAAAGCAACGAAATTACATTCCGCATTGAAGTAAGTACCTTCTAATCATATATATTTCACTAAGAAATTATAGGCCGTATCAAATGGTTTGTCCCTTTCTGACATACGCTATTTTCCAAAGAGCAAAAGAGACTAAACACTCACTAACAGTGTTTTAGTTAGAGAGCGTTTATGAATAAGGCAGTATGACTATTGAAACTTCAATAATACGAGTATTGATGGTTGATGTTAAGAGGACTGTAAATTGTTACTGTTTTATTTATATATCTTCTTCATAAAATGAGAATTGTTTATGGCATATTTTAGCATTTTGCTCTGTATGTGATAGCATGATATCGTCTTCTAATCAGGTATTGCATGACATGAAAGACCTTTACACTACACTGGGACATTATAGGACTATTTGGTTCCTTGAAACCAATACCATTGTAGAATTTCTAAATATGAAGCTCTATTCTTTCCTTTAAACTTATAACAAGACCTATTTCTAGTTCCGACCTTATCTTAGTTCCAACTTAACCATTTGTAAATGCATATGTATGGAACCAAACCAACCCATTGTGACACTAAAACATGCTTAAAGTAACCAAACGACATTGCAGTTAAATTGGGTACGAACGGTGGAACTCAAGGAAGCTCCAACAATCGCGTCATTTAGCATCAATTGAGGGTTCTCATTGGAATTGGACCCGGCATCATGAGTATGATTGTCGTGAAGGACACCAATGACAGATGCAATTGCAAGTCTATTGACTTCTGTAAATAAATTGTGTATGACGGTTTGTGATCTAGGAGACTTTTTATAGTGCAATATTGAATTTGTACGTACCGCTGATGTACTGTTATCTATGGTAACCGCGGTATTACTCGCGTTGTGCCCGTTCCCGTGGGAATTTCAGGATGAAAAATAATCTGTAAACTTCCCGTTGAATGTGGCTATCCATTACGAAAATAATTATTGTAGTGGAATTGTTAGTTTCTGAGATTAGCGCGTTCAAACAAACAAGTAAAAGAAACTCTTCAGCTTTATTATATTAGTTTAGAATGCTCATAAAGAAAAGCCACTATTGTAATGAAAACACTAAGTACAATTTTCTTATGTTTCAGATCAGCGCTGGTTGCGATAGCCGCTTTTGTGGATTCGTTCCAGAAAATAGCAGACGCGGCGACTAATGCCAGAGGTAACTTATTAACTTTACAAATAACTTAATATTTCCGGTTATTAGTATTTCTCCGTGCTTCAAAGGGCACGTAATGCTGTCGGTCCCGGTTGTTTCAATCGTAAGACCATGTCAGAGGCTTTTAGGCGGTCTAAAAGCTCCGACACCAGGGTTGGCCACCACCCTACTCGAAATGAATGATTGAAACTAATTTCTGACTTTATTTCGCTCAGGTTATTCAAATATAAGACAGTCAAGGTTAAATGAAAGGTCGGATTATAAAGTTGATTTTATAAAACATTATTCTCTTGCCTGAGATCATATTCCCAAGAATGTTAATAAAGGAATATTTTTGGAAAAGCGGAGATAGTACGTCATCATTATTTTAGTTGTTTGAGCTTATATCCTTATCTCTAGTATTGTACTTTAAAAGTTATTATGACCATTATAAAACTCATCCTTTCTAACTAATGGTTTTGGCACAAGACACAACATACAACCGGAGACGGCTTAAATTCGTACAGGGCTTAACAAATACATATACATATCTTATAAAAAAACTACATATTTATACTATGACATGTATAATGTATTCTCTAAAACATGGCAACTGGTAAACTTACGTATTTAATGAAACTACATTTACATATGGACACAGTTCGCTTGTTATGTTTTATATCCCATCTTAAAACAGCAGACTGATAACTAGAAGCAATGTGTATCGCTAAATGTTAGCAATAATGCCTGTTTGTCAATAACTAATTTAGGCCCTAATGTTACTCCTTATCCAGCTATCGTACTCGAATACTTTAGAGTACACCGCGGGCACCCCAGGCTTGCCAGGCTTGCCACAAGGTCCGAAGCTAAACACTCCCAGAGCCTCCCAGGTTCTTCCGTTTTGATACATGAGAGGACCGCCGGATTCACCTCTGCAGGAACCCTTGCCTGGCTGGCCACCGGCACATATCTGGCCAGTACCCAGGGTGACTTTCAAGGCTGGAGCATTGTACTGCTGTTGGCATTGCTGCAAGAATAAATATCACTTTTTAACATCAGTCTGGATTGAGAAGTGTATGGTCTAAACACTATTATGATTATGATACATGGATAAATTGAACCATGAATAGTTATTTTTTGAGTATAAAAAAGTAGCTACTTTAAACATTAAGTAGTGATGCACCTACTGGTGTGACAAAAGTAGTGACAATCGATTATGCAACTGTTCTTCCACAAATTCTATGCGGATTTTTGGCGGCATACCATTCCAATGATTAATCAACTGAATGTAACTGTTCGTATCTATAGGGAATGGCTTTAATCTATGATTATAACTTACAGCCCTGTCCATGTACGGCAAGTCGACGACACTGAAAGGCTCGTTGTGTGACACGCCGCCCCAGCCGGCGGCGTACAGTATGAAATTATTTGGTGGATTAATTGTGGTATCGCTTGTAGGCAAGCAAATGGGTCGGATGAAATCTGAAAAGAATTGAAAAATTTCATTGACTTGTGTTATATTAGGTGATAACGTGCGGTGGTTCAGAGGCATGTGTCTTTGTCTGTCAAGACTGGAATCTCGGGGCTCCCGAGGCGAGCGAAGGATATTATTATTTGCAATTCGCATTTCAAACATGGCTTGGGTTTGAGATCACCAATGCGCAGTAGGCATGTGTGGTGATTAAGCTTAATCCTCCTTAAAGTATTCTCAGAGATTTGAGAAACTTTTGCTAAGTTGTGTGTGTGTTGTTATAGACCAAAACTTTATTTAATGATAAAGAATCGAACATACCAGAAAACGGTGCTGGAGATGCCAGTCTTATGAGACCAATATCGTTCTTTCTTAGTTTGGTGCTCTTTTCGTACTGTGGATGCGGTATTGTTTGTTCTATATCTATAGTGACGACTCCATCAGTGCAGTCCTTGCCCTGGTTAGGACCTAGTGTTTGACAATGGAGTCTGTTGTATTCGCCGAGTCTAACGTATTTTCTGGAAGAGAAACTGTAGATTATTTATCGGAAAAAAGTAGTTTGGGAAGCATTTTAGGATTAACCAAATCGCAATAGTGTGCAGCTGACTTAAACTGAAAGGCGGAACCAACTTGCCCACTCCAAATTAGTTAGTGCTCAAAGATTTTGGTTATTCAAATTCTATCATCATTCAGCCAGTTGTAGATCGAGAATAAAGGGTTTCAAAGAAATCATTATACGGCATGCATGCATGCTCAAAAGGAGTATGCTTAACTACAGGCACTTTCTTGTCCGCGTCCATATATGTAAAGTATAACTTACGGTGTTCCATAACCAAGAACAAAGCCAGTGAGACAATGCGCCGCCGTCATCACATAACGGGTGCTGATCAAGCTTCCACCGCACAGGGTCTTTACTTCGTTGTCCTTGACGTACTCAATCAGGGCTAACCATGGGTACATGTCTACTGTTGTCGCGTTACCTCCTGGAATAAGACAGATGGTTTGTATTAATAAATTGTATAAAAACGGTTTTTAATACTTCTTGTATTAGACTGCGTCTCACGTTCTCACGAAGAAGAAGTAAAAAAGATTGCTTTCGTAGAATGTTCAAATTTTTTGTCACCAAACGACAAGCTGTCATTGGTGGAGTGTTTTAGGCTTTTAACGGGTTTGTGAATCAGAAGTAATCCTTTTATATTATATAGCTCGTCTAAAGCACCTTACTGATTTCGCTAAGTAGTGAAATGCTAAACTTGTCAACAGATATCTCTGACGGTTATGACCAGATCGGTTCCATATCCACCGATTGAAATAAATCTCATTAAACCCATTTTTTATCTAAAAACTGGTTTCCCTTACCAGTGATCTTGTTGCCCACAACGCTGTCGACTCCGCAGCATTCGGTGCTGGCTGCGGGTGGGAAGGCCGTGAGAGTAGCGGCGCAGTTATCGTCGGCTGCTCTGGTGTGTTGCGGATCGGCGCAGCAGACGCTGCGCGGGTCGGGGCCTTTGCAGCTGCGAATGAAAAAGGAAGCATTGAGAAATTGAGCACATAAGCTAGGAGATGATGTCGAAAAGCATATGATGGCCAAGCGTTCCTATACCACCGTGGGAATTCCACTTAGCCGAATACAATCGAATCTGGATTTCAATCGAGTTTCGGCGTTTCGTTCATTTCATTTGGGATTGAAAGATACAAGTGTAGTTAGCTTCATTTGAAATTTCATGTCACTGGAACGTCGGGGCAAGTAGGTGACTGTAGATAGGGAATATAGCCTGGGAGTATGTAGAAGGTTGCTTATTATCGTAATATCTTCGGTGAGTGTAACGATGCTCTGCAGCAGAACATTACTGGCTTATACTTTTACGATTTCCCTATGAATGGGATTGTATTGTAATACACCAATATTCTATTTCTATCCGACTCAAGTTTCGGAGATTACTCCGTTCTTAGCACCATAATCACAATGTTACTATGTTGGTAAGTATTATTAATTAAACTTGTTCACAAGCAATGAGCAATGATATCATGACCTCGACATTCAGATGATAAGATCATGAGAAACCAGTTTCGGCTGCAATGATGCGATGTGACATTGTAAATTGTATTACGTACGAGTTATATTATGATGCTTACTATTTTGAGTTGGAACTGTTTTTCTGTATTGGGTATTTGACCCTCTCTGTTCATTAAGACTGGTTTGACGGCAATCGAACAATTATTTTCTTGTTACACGTAATGAGTTATTTTTGTTTTGCGTTGTATCGGACAGCTGTATTCCAGTCTTATCCAGTTCTTAGACATGTCCCTCAATACCTGACTTACAATCATGCAAACAAATAGATCAATTTTAATTCACCCTTAATACTTACAAAGAGTTGACAATGTAGTTCTTGCTAGCTTGCGGTACGTTTGCTGTCTGCAGCATAGAGAGTAGATGAGGACATTGGTTCAAGCCCACACATCTACCAGGCTTGCCTTCTGGAGTGTAGCAAGGCGTTGGACAGCATACCTGGAATGGTCAAGTTTTTTGTTAGGCTTAGTATAGTATTATTTGTAAACGAATTTTCATTGGAGATCCTACTAATATTAAAATTCCCGCGGGACCGAGCACAACGAGGGTAACATCGCGGGGCGTGGCTAGTATATATATAAATGTGAAAAGTGAACAAGATATAGCTCTAGAGTGAGAGTTTTCCAATCGGTTAGTGGCCAATACTGATGCCGGAAGTTTTAAGAGCTTAATGAAATAAGTGCTGGCTTCAAGTCTTACCTTCGGATTCTTTTCATCATTACCACACTTGGAGTTTATCAGGATAGCAGTCTCTTGTTGTGTTCTATCTGGCTTATTGACCAGTTCCAGCATGGAAGGGCACTGGTATAAGTTCAGGCAGTGCACTCGTTTGCCGTCTCGGAACGTAGGACATTCTGGAATCAATTGTTTTTGATTTAGTTCAGGGAAGGCAAGATGGATTACTGACTAAGAGCCTTATTCATAAACGCTTACTACTACTACTACTTACTAAATGGTTCGTCCCTTTCTGACATAGGCTATTTGCCAAGGAGCAAAAGAGACAAAACACTCACTAACAGTGTTTTAGTTAGAGAGCGTTTATGAATAAGGCAGTAAGTGTCTAAGTAAGTTTGTGTGGGAAATTGACTATAGAAATAAAATCATGTTATTCCATCCTCACTGTACTGATATCTTCAGTGAGATGAGAGGCCTTTGCCCAGCAGTGGGACATTACAGGCTAATACTTTACTTTACTTTGTGTTCCATCCATCGTAGGGTAACGGTCCTTCGTCTGACTGAAGATATCAAGTACAGTGAGGAGTTCAAGCGTTTACTCTCGGTAATATGTATATTTGAAAAAGATCCGATTGGAGGCTCCAGAGATTGGTGCTTTCAAATACACAAATGTTCATTTACTTAACTGAAGCATTTTGAAACGCGCCCTGTTTCCGTTGAAGTGGAGCGGAACTGAATCACTACATAGTATAAAACAAAGTCGCTATTTTTGTCTGTTTGTTTGTCTGTTTGTCTGTATGCTTAAATCTTTAAAATTACGCAACGGATTTTGATGCGGTTTTTTGTAATAGATAGAGTGATTCAAGAGGAAGGTTTTTTTGTATAAAAATTCCCGATATTCCCACGGGAACGGGCACAACGCGGGTAAAACCGCGGGGCGCTGCTAGTTTATAATATCAAACAAAGCATCGACATTGTCAAAATCTTTTCGTAATGCGTTGTGATTGGTCGACTGAGCTCCGTACAGTTCTTAATGTTTTATTTGAAACTAGCAGCGCCCCGCGGCTTTGCCCACGTTGAGCTCGTTCCCGTAGGAATTTTCGAAAATCCTTACTTAGTGTGCACTTACGTCACTTGAAGAACCTTCCTGCCAAATTTCATGTTTCTAGGTGTAGCGGTTGAGGCTGTGCGTTGATTATCAGTCAGTCAGTCAGGACTTTGAATTTTATATGTATAGTTTAGTCAGTCTTGCTCACATACCATTACCTATTTGTCTTTTAGTAGGTAAGTTTTTTTTAGTTTCTGGCCAGTACCTTGAAATACAGGTTCTATCAATAAAAACACCTTGTCCTAACCTAACCAAACCCTCGTCACATAATATTATCAAAAAAAGTTCATCCAAATTAATGTTTGACTTTTCGATGAGACTCAAGTTATTATTGCTTCGCGTTTTCCTCTTAGGTATTTTTAATGTTTTTATGTAGCTTAAAAAAATATTTATGTTTAAAATACAATGTTGCTTGATAACCTCTATCGACCTAACCATTTTGTGCACTATTTTGATTATTTTAATCTGCTTTCGATGAGAATATTTAATCTTGAAGGCAATGGTTCGCAAATATCAAGAAAAGTAAAGTAGCCTGTCAAGACCTCTTGTCTCACCGAAGATGTCGGTATATCCAGTATCCTTTCTTTATTCTTTACCTAATAGTGCCCTGCGGTTTTAACCGTTGTGCACCTTCCCGTGGGAATATTGGGATGAAAAGTAACTTACAACTGTTCTCTAAGAATATATTTTTCAAATCTAGGCGATAGTTCCAGGGATTCATTTTGTCATATTTGTAGTAATCTTTGAGAATAACGAGATTTCTGTCTATAAACGTTGTGTTTAAGCATTCAGTCATTCATTTCGAGTAGGTTAGAGGCCAGCCCGGGTGTCGGGAGCTTTTAGACCGCCTCAAAGCCTCCGACATAGTCTGCCGATTGAAACATCCGGGACCGATTGCTTAACGTGTCCTCTGAAGCACGATAGCGCTCAGATAGAAATAAGCTTCGGTCTGTTTAGGCATTAAATTATTTAAATTGAATCACAAGTCTTCAGAACAGTCAAGTTTCCTTATATTTTTCCTCAAACTCAAGTACTTAATAAAACACATGTTCTACAACAACACTCGGTAATTGGCCAAGAGTTTATTGATCTCATATACATAGTATACGAGCATATTTACCTCAGTCCTCTTTGCACAGTTAAAAAATAAAAGTACTGCGTTTTTCTGTATATTCATGCCAATATAGGTATGTAAATAAACTTTATTTTTCATGCGATTTGTACCAATAGATAGATAAATTCAAGTGGATGGTTTTATATAAATTTAATCCCGAACTTTTTACGGGAACCTCCCATAGTGATCGACCGAAGTGAAGCCAGGGCGGGTCGCTAGTAAAGTAAAGTATTGGCCTGTAATGTCTCACTGCTGGGCAAAGGCCTCTGATCTTACTGAAGCGCTACTGTGCTTCGGAAGGCACGTTAAATAGTCGGTCCTGGTTGTTTCAATTGTTAGTCCATGTCCTTTAGGCGGTCTAAAAACTTCGATACCAGGGTTGGGCACTAACCTACTCGATCCTACTTACGTATCTTACTGAAGGTATCAGTACAGTGAACAGTACGAATATTAAATAATTGATGGTTAAATCCCATGTAATTTTATATGAGTCATGTTTATGTATCACGTTTGTACCTAATAAAGTTGAAAACATAACAATTGTGAGAAGACAATGTATTTAGATTGTAGGTATCTTAGATTTTCCTTATGGCTAAAACTACTTATTTTAATTAATCTTTTATGTGGGAGGTTCTCCAGAATCATTATATTTCTCAAGAGCCCACTGAAAGCCTAAAACGTATTGCTCAACTAACGACATTTGTGGAAATGTATCGGCAACGCGCTGTTGTTTTACCCGCGTTGTACCCTTCCCGTAGGAATTTCGGGATAAAACAGTATATAACCTTCCTATTCAATATAGCTACTAAATACAAAAAGAATTGTTCAAATCGGATTAATAGTTTTTGAGATTAGCCCGAACATACATACAAACAAAAATACAAATACCTCTTTGTATTATTAGTAGGTATAGCTAGATAAGAACTGAACGTTTATCTATATGAAATGTACAGAAATAATAATAATGTGCCATTAGATAACCTAGCATTTTTGGCCATTTAGATCGTGCGGTTTTCTGTCGACAGTAGTTACGTCTATCGGGGAACCTATAGAGGCTTTTTATCCCGATATTCACTCGGGAACGGGGTGATAACGAGGAGTTTGTGGGGCTTGATAAAACATCTTTCTTTCAAAACCTATTTTGCAGTAATATAAGTAAAAATATTGCAGCTACCGCCAAACACAAAATGTATTACTTTGTCTTGTATAGACGCATAGCACCTCAGTCTTCTGTGACCACGGTTCATGTAAAGGGGCCGAAACGTCAGATAAAAATCTATACTAACATTATAAAGCTGCAGAGTTTGTTTGTTTGAACGCGCTAATCTCAGAAACTACCAATCCGATTTAAATAATTATTTTTATAATAGATAGACACATTCAACGGGAAGGTTATAGGCTACTTTTCATCCCGAAATTCCCACAGGAACGGGCATAAGTATTAAAAGTTTCGAAATTCTTACGAGAACGCGTGCGTTGCGGGTGAAACGGCCCGTCAAAGCCAGTGTAAAGTAAAAGCGAAGTGTATCCGTAAACGTAGTCTCAATTCAAAATAATTCCGGCTAATTATTACTGAGAGTTTCAAAGGAAATCTTGATTAATCGAAGCGATGTGACCAGGTCTATGTATCAACGCCAGATCAGTCAGTGCGGTCACCTATGACATTAACTTAATCTGACGAGCCATGTCAGAGGCCTTTGGCGGCTCAATAACTCTGACACCAGGATTGGTCAGGTTGACCATCCACTCGATAAGAAGAAGACTTAATCTGACATCCTAGTGATGTCCCTTACATAACGTTTATCTAATGATTTCCTTGTTTAGAAATATATGTAGATAAAATAATACTGTAACGGTCCGATAACCTTAATATGTTATTAATTGCATAATAATCTGAACATGCACTGTACTCGTATGTATATTTCTAGACTCATGAGGAAAATTATTTACTAGCCGCGGCCCGCGGTGTTACCCGCGTTGTGCCCGTTCCCATGGGACTTTCGGGATAAAATGTATCCCATGTGTTATTCTAATGTTAAACGTATATATATATATGTTACTGTAAAGAGTAACAAACATATGTACATACATCCATCCCCACAAACTTTCGCATTTATAAACTTAGAAACCTCATGTAAATGCTTTTAAGTGTTCATAATTTAATCAGTCGAACTGTTTTTTAGAATACCTAATTTTAGAAATATTTGAATCATCCATTGTTTCAAAATATCTTTTTTTCGCACGATTTTGAATAAGTATACCTAATGTTAGGGGTTTTCCTAAAAAAAAGTCAGGTGTGTGTGTGTGTGTAGTTTGTAGTTAAAAGTGTATTTAATTATCGAGTCATACTATCTAACTAGTATAATAAATTCATTAGATTCTAATTAAGCAAGCGTAGTGATAATTCCTACGTGGGGAACCTGGCGCTACAACTTTCCATCCCCGGTCGAAGATCCAGAGGCAGACCCAAGACAAGGTGGACGGATGTAGTGTCCAAAGACATGGCTGAGTGCAAGATTTCCGATGACGACGTCGACGAAAGAGCGAAGTGGAGGAGAAAAAAAAATAGTTTAAAAAAACTAAAAACCACGCTTTTATTGCAAATTGAACTAAAAACTAGAAAATAATTTTTCACCTCAAATCAAAATTATAATAAAATTTAAGTTATTAACACAATGATTAAATTCAGAGTAAAAAGCGTGGGGTGCTTAATATTTTTTTTAAATATTACAATCATCATTGGTATCTATGAGAGGATAGTTATGAACTACAGTAAAATGCACCCCACGCTTTTTTACTCTGAATTATTTTCTAGTTATTAGTTCAATTTGCAATAAAAGCGTGTTTTTTAGTTTTTTTTAAACTATAATTTTATTTTTAACACGCTTTTATTAGCTTGGCCTGTATGTATGTATGTATGTATGTACGTATGTAATGAAATCTTTGAACATCATTTTCACCAACTTCCAGAAGTCTGATTAATTTGAAACTTTGCATACGTATCAAGGACCGATGACAATGCAATAATTTAATAACAGTTTCCCATTATCCTTAATGGATTTGCCAGATTTACTAAAAAAATATTACTTCATATAAAAGACATCAACGGGCGCTCGCTGTGGGACGGAACGGGAGTTCTGTTTTTTTATTTTACTAAATGGTACTAGACACTAACAGCGTCCCGTGATGGGCCCGTTCCCGTGGGAATTACGGGATGAAAAGTTGCATATAATGTTATATGGATTTGCCAGATTTACTAAAAAATAAAAAATAAAATTATAGTTTAATAAAACTAAAAAACACGCTTTTATTGCAAATTGAACTAAAAACTAGAAAATAATTTTTCACCTCAAATCAAAATTATAATAAAATTTAAGTTATTAACACAATGATTCAATTCAGAGTAAAAAAGCGTGGGGTGCATTTTACTGTAGTTCATAACTATCCTCTCATAGATACCAATGATGATTGTAATATTAAAAAAAATATTAAGCACCCCACGCTTTTTACTCTGAATTGAATCATTGTGTTAATAACTTAAATTTTATTATAATTTTGATTTGAGGTGAAAAATTATTTTCTAGTTTTTAGTTCAATTTGCAATAAAAGCGTGTTTTTTAGTTTTTTTAAATTTATTTTTTAGTAAATCTGGCAAATCCATTGTAAATATTATTCTACATCATAGCCATATTCAAGCATAACATTATATGCAACTTTTCATCCCGTAATTCCCACGGGAACAGGCCCATCACGGGAAAACCACGGGACGCTGTTAGTGTCTAGTACCATTTAGTAAAATAAAACAGAACTCCCGTTCCGTCCCACAGCGAGCGCCCGTTGATGTCTTTTATATGAAGTAATATTTTTTTAGTAAATCTGGCAAATCCATTAAGGATAATGGGAAACTGTTATTAAATTATTGCATTGTCCTTGATACGTATGCAAAGTTTCAAATTAATCAGACTTCTGGAAGTTGGTGAAAATGATGTTCAAAGATTCCATTACATACGTTCGTACGTACGTACGTACATACAGGCCAAGCTAATAGAAGCGTGTTAATAATGGGAAATTGTTATTAAATTATTGCATTGTCATCGGTCCTTGATACGTATGCAAAGTTTCAAATTAATCAGACTTCTGGAAGTTGGTGAAAATGATGTTCAAAGATTCCATTACATACGTACATACATACAGGCCAAGCTAATAAAAGCGTGTTAAAAAAAATAGGTTGGAAACGTAGCTAAGTAAGTATAAGGAAAAACTGGAATCTTAAAAAATGCAATTAAATGTAGATATTGTCGTCACCGGGGAATCCCAGCCAACATAAACAGTTTGCAAACATGATCAGGTTTAACAAGTTTGTAAACAAAGCACATAGAAACAAAATGTAAGAAGAAATTGTACTCACGTCCTTGCACACTGCAGATGTAAGTTAGGACAAGACTTAAGACAATTGCGAAGGGCGACATGGTTCTAATGTTTATTTAACAATTATAACACTTAGCACTTTGTCACACCACCCGTCCGACCGCTACCGGCACTCGCTCCCAAATGATCTGACAACAGCCAGCTTGTACCGTTTTTTATAACAACTTCTTATCTAAAACTTCTTATCTATACGTCTATACTAATATTATAAAGAGGAATACTATATATATATATAATATATATAATATTATAAAGAGGAAAGGTTTGATTTTTTGTTTGTTTGTCTCGAATAGGCTCTGAAACTACTGCACCGAATTAAAAAAATCTTTCACCATTCGAAAGCTACACTATCCCTGAGTGACATAGGCTATATTTATTCCCGAAATTCCCACGGCAACGGGCACAACGCGGGTATATGTAACCCAAGGTATGAAAAACATGCCTAAAAAAATTGGTTATTGGCGTGCGCTACTAAATCTATTGATGATACACAAAAACAATGTTCTACACAATCAAAGTACATATCATTGCGAACAAATAAGTTCGCGAGGGCATATGTCTAACTATTATAGTTAAGACACAATAACCGTTTTAAGTTAAAATTAATTAGTTAAAAAAGGAGTGTAATTTTAAGTTGATGATATTCATATGATGATATGAATCTACATCAAAATAAATGGCTCTACAATCAAGGTTAATTGTTTCTTTGTGTACCTCTTTAAATTATTAAAATCGGACAGTTAGTTTCAGAGTTACGATGAGAAATATCACTACATAGTATAAAATAAAGTCGTCTCTATTTCGTGTCTGTTTGTCTGTTTGTCTGTATGCTTAAATCTTTAAAATTACGCAACGGATTTTGATGCGGTTTTTTTGTAATAGGTAGAGTGATTCAAGAGGAAGGTTTTTATGTAAAAAAAATCCCGAAATTCCCACGGAAACGGCCACAACGCGGGTAAAACCGCGGGGCGCTGCTTACAAAATAGTAATGCTCGATGGCGGGTCTCTTATGGCTACTTATGTTACTGTTTCGTGCGGTCAAAGCGCGCGGGGATATACCTACCTACGAACTACGAACGACGAAGACGTGCTATGTAGGTATTATCCCGAATTCTTCCTCACATGAAATCTTGATTGTGTATACATAAATACTCGCGCGAGACATGTAATATTTTATCCCCAATTTCCCACTTGAAATTTTGATTGTGTATATTCCTGCGGGAGACACGCAATGTTTTATCCCGATTTTCCTACATGAAATCTTGATTACCCGAAGCGAAGCGAGGGCGGGTCGCTATATACCTATAATTTATTCTTGCAATCTGACTCATAAATCTAGCGGTATAAAGTCGAATATCGCTGTGTCACTTACGACCTTTTGCGTTGTAAGAGTAGTAGGTATAAGCTTTAGTGTTTATGTTGGGGGGTTAGAGCTCTAAATTGATTATTTTATGTACTTTAGTTGATGTTTTTGTTGGGCTTTATTGTCAGGGATTAAGGTTTAAAGTCGTGTTTCGTTTTAAATTTAGGAACAGGTTGTTTGAACTTAGTTCCCGTCCCAGGAATGCCTACACTGGTTTGGAAAAGCCAATATGCTTTTTTTAATGTTATCAATGTCAACTTTATTATTACAATTTGTCTTATCGTGAACTTATTTTATTAATAATAATGTTACATACCGTTCCTGGAATTACCGAGATCGATAGAGCTAACCCTAACGTATGATATCTTCTTATATATACAATTCTCGTGTCTCAATGATAGTTACCATACTGCTTCGAAACGGCTTGACTGATTTTTATGTGTATGCATATTCAGTAGGTCTAAGAATCTAGTACTATCTATTTTTCATACCCCTAAGTGATAGGGTGGTCCACCACTTAATTTTTATATGTCAAATGAACGTATGCCGGTCAGCTACAAAGTATTACTAAGTTGGTGTCACATATTTTATAAGTAAACTAGCAGCGCCCCGTGGTTTTACCTGCGTTGTGCCCGTTCCCGTGGGATTTTTTATACATATAAACCTTCCTCTTGAATCGCTCTATCTACCGCGGACCGCGTCGAAATCCGCGTCAAAATCCGTTGCGTAGTTTTAAAGATCTAAGTATACATAGACAGACACCGGAAAGCGACTTTATTTTATACTATTTAGTGACTAGTCCTAGCCCTACTAGTTTACCCTTGTTGTGCTCGTTGCCAAGTGAATTTCGGGATGAACAATCAAACAAAAAAAAACTATTTTTTCAGCTTTATTATAATAAGTATAGTAGTTATAGATACATACTTTGCTTGAACTTAAGAAAACAGTTCTAGATGCAACTAGCTTACAGGTTAAAAAGGAAAGAAAAATTCAAAAAGAAAAAGTACTTAAGCTCTAATTGTGCTTCTAATCCAGCTATCATATTCAAAAACATTTGAGAACAGCCTGGGGGTAGGTCTCCTACAGGAGATAGGTCCGAACATGGACACTCCCAGTACTTCAAAGGTTCTACCATTTGCGTAAATGAGAGGACCTCCAACGTCGACACTGCAGGAAGTCAATCCTGGTTGAGCGTCGGCGCATAAATGACCAGCGCCTAGTACATATGAATCTCTTACCTGGAACATTATAATATTGCCGGCATATCTGGAAACATAAAAAATAAATATTAACTACCTTCCACTTTAATTCTTACTTGTAAATGCGAATAAAAAATGTTCTTCCCGTCCAAATATGCAAATATTTATTTTCTTCCTGGTCAACAACATGCAACAACATGCACTCGAAAAATAAGTCATTAGTTCCACTAATATGAACATGAAAAAGGGTTTTTGCTTTGCAATAGCATGTCCTGGAAACTTACACCTCTATCCACGTATAACAAGCTCTCTGCCTTCTTAATGTTGGTGTAAAGATTAGCCTCCGGCCCTGCGCCCCAACCGGCGGTGAACAGCGGCGGTGAACTGTGTGTTACATCGCTAGTAGGCAAACAGATCGGCCTGATGAAATCTGAAATATGAACGTCTTGGGTACTTATCCTGACTTGTGTACATGTCTCTCTCAATACATTGGTCGATTTACTGAGCGACAAAGGAAATAATGCGATTAGGAAGACGTCTTAAGAACCGGATGGAAAATTCACAGATATTGTTATCCTATTGTATCTTTATCTTTGAAAAGAGGAGAATAAATGGAACTGACCATTATAAGGCGCTGCTGATGCCAGTCTAAAATGAGACCAATATCATTCCGTCCTCTCATCCTGTTGAATTGCGGATGAATTATAACTTGTTCAATCGGTATTATGACGGCTCCGCTATTGCAGTGCTGGTCCATCCCATAACCCATCTGTTCACAATCGGGCCCTTCGTTTGCTGCATCGTAGTCGCCAAGTCTTACGTATGAGCTGGAAGACAAATTTGTGCATAATTTCAATGAACTATCGGTACGGGTTATTTCAATCGTCAGATTTTAACCCTTTGAATAAGGCAATTTGTGGAATTTCTTGAGATAGGGTTTGCACTGGGGGCTGCCAATTAAAGGGTTAGTGTAAGGTACTTCTATGCACAAAAGGTAACATAACTTACGGCGTCTCCTGACCAGTAATAGTTTCAGTAAGACTATGCGCCGCCGTTAATACGTATCGGTTGCTGATCAACGCGCCACCGCAATGGATCCTCACTTTCCCGTCCTTGACGTACTCAATCAGTACTGACCATGGGAATTTATCTATCGTTGGCAGGTAACCACCTGCAAATTAAAAGTGCCAACATCAGAATAGAATATGACTAGCAGCGCCCCGCGGTTTTACTCACGTTGTGCCCGTTTCAGTAGGGATTCCGGGATGAAAAATAGCCTATAACCTTCCCGTTGAATGTGGCTTTCCATTACAAAAACAATTATTCAAATCGGGTTGGTAGTTCCTAAGGTTATCGCGTTCAATCAAGCAAACAAAAAACAAACTCTACAGCTTTATTATGTTAAGTACCTATAGATTTAACTTACCAGCGAGCTTGGTGCCTACAGAGCTATCGACTCCGCAGCATCCGGAGGAAAAGCTGTGACAGTAGCGGCACAGTTATCATTAGGTCTCGGATTTTGTGGATCACCACAGCATACGCTTCTCTTTTCAGGACCTTTACATCTATTTAACAAAACAAAGACAAGTAAAGGGTTATTATTTTTTTAATACCGGACAAATTCACACACGGTTAATTAGACCCAAATTGAGCTCTAAGCTTGTATTACGGAATCTAACTAACTGATACTATTACATACACAAATACTTTATAATATCAATATGTAATTGGCATCGTGGCGTCATCGCCAACAATGATGTCTTCACATCACTCCGGGCGGGAATCGAACTACCAACCCCGGCATAGTAAGCGCTCTCACATGCACAGTACCAGCGGCTTGAAAATCTATAAGGCTAGTAATTAGTCCTGGGAATGGGTTCAAGAGATCATATCGTACGAAGACCTTTGAATTAGTGTCGATAACATAAATTATTCATTAATTTCAAGTAGGTTAGTGGCCAACCCTGGTGTCGGAGATTTTAGCCCGCCCCAAGGCCTCCGACATGGTCTAATGATTGAAACAACCCGGACCGACTGCTTAACGTGCCATCCGAAGCACGGTAGCGCTCAGGTAGACGCCACTATCAGCCACCCATCCAAGTAGGGGTCGAGCTTCACGTTGCTTAACAATCGCAATGAACTAACATCGCTTAGTCAAACTACGCCACTAGCGTACGATAACAGAATGTGACACTTACATTGAGTTGACTATGTAGTTCATATTGACATCCGATATGTTTCTCCACATGTCCATCAAGTGTGGACATTGGACTATGTTCACACACTCGCCAGGCCTTCCTTCTGGTGTGTAGCAAGGTTCTGTACAGCAAACCTGTAATTTTAAAGACGATTTTAGTACAAACTGCAGCTGTGCCCCGTGGTTTCACCCGCTGCGCCCCCGTTCCCGTGGGAATTTCCAGATTTTTATTACTTATTTTTCTTAAACCTTGTCCTAACAATAATCATCCAATTTGGTGCAGTCGTTCTAAAGTGAGGCGCGTACAAATGAAGGAGAAAAGCCGTTAAAAAATCAGAAACGTTCACTTATGTATGTAGCAAGCAAGTAAGTTTGAGTAGCGTAGTGGCCAACCCTGGCGCCGGAGTTTTTAGACCGGGACCGACAATTTAACGTGCCCTCTGAAGATATACTATCGACCACCCAAGTAGAGGCCGAGCTACACGTTGCTTAACAATCGCAATGAGCTTACATCGCTTACTCAAACTATATATCAATCAAAATGTACGTTCTGCAAACACACAAAGTTGATTCAAAGCTCTTACTTTCGGAGTGCTTCCGTCTACGCCACACCGTGAGTTCTTCAACAGGTCCGTCTCTTGCTGTGACCTATCAGTCTTGTACACCAGCTCCAACATCGACGGACACTGGTACAAACTCTTGCACTGCACTCTCATACCGTCTCGTGAAACGGGACATTCTAGTAAAGTAAAAGTATTAGCCTGTGATGTCCCACTGCTGAGCAAAAGCCTCTCAACTTACCGAAGATCAGTACAGTGAGGATGATTAGTCGTTATCACCACGCTTGCCTAATGCGGGTTGGTTAGAAAACATAAAGTTACTCGAAAGGAGATTAAGTAACGCGGTAACCTAAGTTGTAACGTTGTGTTCCCTAAAGAATTTAAGGATAAAAGTACCCTTCTACCTGATTGGATGATACTTTCTGAAAGGACAGTGGTAGTTCCAGAGATGAGCGTGTTCAAACAAGAACAAACTCTTTGCTTTGTTATATTTGTGTGCATGGACTTGCTCGGAAATTTCATTTGCCTGCCATCCGTTCTTAATGAGACAAACAGTACATTTTAAAACCCGTCTCAAAGTATTTAACACAGTACATACGTGCTCCTACATTGCAGACAAAAGTTAGAACGAGACTTAACAAAATAATTGCTGAATTGTACATCATTTTTTAAATTTAACTTTGATTTTGCACTGACATCAACATGCTAGGGTTCCAAACAACGTAAACTGAGTTAAATAACAAGATGCGTCGTCTTATATATCTAGATCGGATGTTATTTTGATTCCTTATTAATTGGGTAGGTATAGAGTTCCCGGGTAAATTGGAAAAACACACCATGCAGGTTGAATTTTAATGTGTCGCAAAAGCTGGGTGGGGTAGCGACCCGGGAGAGTCGAAATTTGTATGGAGATATTTGTTTGTACATTTTCTAAAGATACGTTATGAAATATAGGTATAGGTTATTACATAGTTTAAAACGCTAAGGAGAAGGGATGAATTAAGATAGACGAACGAGCAGTCCAGTTTTTTAATATTCCACTAAAAAGGGTGGGATCCGGGAATATCCTACCAATCCTACTAATATTACAAATTCAAAAGTTTCTGAGGATGTAGGTATATTTGTAAGTCTTTCACGAAAAAACTACTGGAAGGATTTGCATGAAACTTGAGGGTTCGATTCCCGCCCGGAGTCAACAATATGTGAAGACATATTTGTTGGCGACGACGTCTGAGTGTCAATTATATATTCTTATAAAGTATTCGTGTATGTATATGTAGTAGTATCAGTATTAGTATTAGTGAGATTCCATAATACAAGCTTAGAGCACAGATTAATCGTACATATTATATTATATTAAAGATTTAATTCTAATTTATTTATGTTAAAAGTTGTTGTGAGATGCAGTTTGAGAACCATTGCCCTGCTATACCAGTTCTATTGTTCGAACGTAAAGGATTCGGTCAGCCGGTTTACGCTTGTAAGTACTCTAACTTTCATTCGACTATCACCCGTATATTTATGTGCGTTAGGAGTTATTATATATTGTGTTTGTTTTTATTTCCTGTGGAATTTGCTTGCACTTCTTGTTGAGATCGTAATATTGCCTTGTCATTCTACCTTTGTTTTGAGTATATTACTACTACTAATTTTTTGTGCTATATCTGTCGTAAAAATGAATTATTATCATAACTTTATGCAATTTTCTTATCAGTTCATTGAGTTATATGTACTACCTACGTACTAGAGAGGCTACGTCGAACAAAAATCGTGAAGAGATTTTTCTAATGACATTGACGGATAGGTCTAGTTGAATGACATAATACTCGGAATTTAACAATAGAGATTATAAAAATCATCGTAGACCGGACTCTTAGTAGAAATATGTACCTAGTTTTTTTTTTCAATAATCTCAGAAGTAAATTTTTATTTTTATTTATCAAACAAAAAAGTATATGAAGAATAATAGCAAAAGGTTTTTTAACCGACTTAAAAAAGGAGGAAGTTTCTCAATTTGTCCGTATATACATGAGTTTTTTTTGTGCACTCGCGGATGTATAATCCGTTGTAACTTTATGAACCGATTTTCATGTTTTTTTTTGAAGATATTTATATAAAAAACCCACTTTAAAAAAATCCCGCCCAAATCGGATCAATAGTTTCCGAGAAATGGCAGACAAAAAATAGAACTATGTTTTTAAAACTTAGGGTCGAACAAACCTCCTTTTTGAAGTCGGTTAATATAAAAAGATGGTTGATATATAATATCAATCGGAATTAGGAATTTATCAATGCTCGTCGATAGTGTCCACTCTGTATCTCATATCTCATATACTCTTTGTAATATGACCGTTTGTTGATGTAAAAATATCTATTTTTAAATATTTATTTAAAATTGTTTTCGGAGTAGAAAATTATACTTGTGAGTGATAGGTGAAAAATAAATTTAAAATAAATTTTTTAAATCTTAACTTTTTTATTTATATGTATAAAAATAAAAATAGATTTTTTTTTTTTTTTTTTTATAACTCCTTTACTTCTATTTGTGTACTTATCTTAAAGTGTTTTTGCAATAACGCAATGCACATGAAGGCATATTTTATTTGAAAAAACAATAGCTGTAACCACGAAGCTAGAACAAAGAGGAGTTGCCCTAAGCAACGTTGCACTGTGATTCAACTCGGTCCTGACGTCATCATGGTGGGCGGAGCCACTTAGGCTCCGCCCACCTGAACGCTGTAGTATGCTATCAGCGTTCCTCAGGTGCACATGTGACGAGACTCGCAATAAAAGTGTGTTTTTTGCGTTTTTAACAAGAAAAGGATGAAGTGTTGTGTTTTACTATGTTAAAGTTACTCAGACAGACGTTCTGATAATATGAGTGGCATCTCATTTCATGTGTAAGTAATTTTATACGCAATTAAATATAAAAGTTCTAGAACATTCTCAGCTTTCAGCGTTAAAATTCTACTACTTGACACTAGATGGCGACACATTTCGGAAGAAAATATGTACATAAGTTTACGTATAATTTTGCAGTATTATATTGTAATAATAATACGTATATACTAAAAACTGTTATACACTTAGTCCTAAATACCTTTTAGTAGCTAAAACAGTACTTTTATAGTTTTTATTATTATATTATTAACGGGCCGCCATCTATCGTCAACTAGAATAACTATTTTAAACTTCAGAAATATCCAGGGCCGTACTCAGATTTTTTTAAAAATTGTACCAACTAATTTAATTAAAAGTAATTTTAATTATTTTTATATGTTCGTTTTAGATTTCCATCCGACGATAATTTAAAACAGCAATGGATTACAAAACTTAATAGACCGGATTGGACACCAACAAAATACACAAAAATTTGTTCTTGCCATTTCAATGATGCGGACTTCATAGTGAATAACATGCTTTTATTTAACAAAAATTGGGTACGTGATAAAAACGCAAAGATTTAAGACAAGGTGTAAAAGATACTTAGGTATCTAGATAATTAGGTATCTACGATATTATTGTGACGAAGACAAAGAAGCTTAATTTTTCGTTATAGGTTGCAATGTCAGTGCCTATACATTTATTATCTTGTTTAAATTATTTTCATATTTTAGTTCATTTTATTAAAAAATAATAAAAGATTGTTTAAAAAAAAGTCTTTTCATTTGATTTATTTCCCTATAAAAATTTTTTTGAAGCTGAGTTTTGAGTTCTGAGTACGTCCCATCACATTAAGACTTTTGACACCTAGTGTGAAGTAGCTGAACTACGTAGTAACATCAACATCAACCTAAACTAGTAGTTTTGCTATTAGCCGATAGATGGAATATTGAGAAGTGGGCGGAGCTTAACACCACCTCAGTGCCCCCTCACCCCGCAAACTATCACGCGTCGTTTCATAGGGAAATTGAATTACCACACCTCCTCTTTGTTTTAGCTTCGTGGCTGTAACACATGTAGTTCTGGCCAGAGCTGGCCATCGACTAAGTGAACAGTGGACACCTGTCCGGTGCGAATCTCTCACGAAGCTTGTTTGAAGTGGCTTCTCTAGTACGTAGTACATATAACTCAATGTATCAGTTAAACCTCGATTGTGTTGCTAATCGTTTTATTTATCATTGCATTGTCTATCTTTGTTTGGGGTCATTCGTATCGGTAATTTGTTTACGTAACATCTTATACGTTTATATTTTAAAGTATTTATTATTAAAAAGCATGTATTTTCATATATTTTTTTATACAACTTTAATCGTATACAGAAACATCGAATTGTCTAAATTGTATTACTTATCTAGTTTATATGTTATGTTTACTTTATTAATATTATCTTATTATGAGGGTACTTATTATGAACATTTTTTGTTATACTTTCTGATTAAATTTTTAATTAACATTTGTTTTGTCGTAGCTTCAGTTAATGTAATCCCACCAAAAACATAAATGTAAAAAAGGAGAGCCAAGTTCAATACAAAAATTATGCTTGGCTATGGGCTTCGCCGCAAAAAGAATGGGGATCTAAATGAGTGCCAAGTTGTGGGCAAAATCTCAATATGTATTTATAGGAACAAAATAACATTATGAACAAGTATTAAACTCAATAAAACATTTAATGATAAACTGAACCTATTTACCGATAAACTTGAACTTGCAACGAGTGAGTGTCCCGACGATCTATTTCTTGTTATGGGTGATTTTAACCTTAGTAATATCATTTGGCAACAAAGTACGCAGTTACAATATTTAGACCCCTTGGGTATTTCAGGATCGAATCAATTATTTTTCTTTGATAGATTAGCGCAAAGCAACTTAAATCAATTTAACTCAATAACTAACATAAACAATCGTATACTTGATTTAGTCCTATGCAATAGTGATGTTTCCGTTTCTGCATGTAGTGACCCCCTGGTGCCGGAGGATGCCCATCACAAGGCTCTCGACATATTTTTTCATGATATTGACATAGAACCGTTATCTACCAAACCAAGATTGATGTATTTTTATAACAAAGGGAACTTTGAAGCTCTGACGTCGGCTTTGTTAGAGACTGATTGGGATACTCACTTAAGCAACAATTCGTTAGAACAAGCTGTCACTTCATTTTATATGACATTTTGTATAGTTTGCGTGATAAGTTTATCCCTCATAAGTTGTTGAAACCGCATAGTTTTCCTCCGTGGTATAGTAAATCTTTATTAAAATTATTAAAAGAAAAAATTAAATACTTAAATAAATATCATGTGTATGGCAATAGTAGTGATTATGATTTATTTAGTAAGGCACGCAAAAGGGCCAAAAAGCTAGAGATGGAGTGTTATGAGTCTTATATAAGTAAAACTCAAGATGCCATAATTGATAATCCAAAATATTTTTGGTCTTTTATTAAGAACAGTCAGTCCTGCTCAAATAAAATCCCTTCTTCAATTAAATATAATGACCAATTATCTGATTCTGGTGAACAAGCATGTAACTTTTTTGCACAGTATTTTCATTCAAATTTCAGGTCATCATCGCCTGATATTGAGCAGTCCTCGAATCGTAACCCCTCTTTAGACTCTCAACATAAACATTTCTGTGACAATCTTGGTAATGTCGATGTTAGTTCGGAAACTCTTTTAAAACTACTAAAGTCTGTTGATCTGAAGAAGGGTGCGGGTCCGGATTCTATTGGGCCTATTTTAGTCTCTAAATGTGCTGATGGACTTCTAAAACCTTTGCTCTTATTATATCAACGATCGTTGCTGGAAGGTTATGTTCCTAATATCTGGAAGTCAGCTTATATCACTCCAATATACAAAGGTGGTGATAGAAATGATGTTAAGAACTACCGTCCCATATCTAAATTGTGTATATTTGCCAAGATATTAGAAAAAATTGTTTACACACACGTACATGACAGTTTAGTTACCTACCTTTTTTATACCCCAACAACACTGTTTTCTAAAAAACAGGTCCACTACTTCCAATCTCCTTCAATTTACTGATTTTCTTTTTAGTTCTATGGAATGTGGTGGTCAGGTTGATGCAGCGTATACCGACTTTAGTAAAGCTTTCGATAGAATAGATCATTTGTTACTTTTGAAGAAATTGTTATTAGCAGGTATCCACGGTAACCTTTATAGATGGTTTTGTTCTTACATCATGAACCGAACTCAAGCAGTAGTTGTTAACGGCTTCTGTTCCCTTTGGTTTCAAATTCCCTCTGGTGTGCCGCAAGGTTCTTTATTGGGGCCCCTCCTCTTTAACATCATGGTTAACGATATTGTGAGATGCTTTAAGTATTCTCAGGTTCTTCTCTACGCAGACGATATGAAAATATATAAAGTTATTTATACCGAAGAAGATTGTCGTCTCTTGCAGGAGGATCTCAGCTCTTTTGAGCATTATTGTCGGAGCAATAAATTAGACCTCAATGTCGCTAAGTGTAATATTATCTCTTTTACTCGTAAACTTAAACCTATCGTGTATAATTATGTGCTCCTTGGCCATGATCTTAATAGAGTTGATTCCGTACGTGATTTGGGCGTTTTACACGATAGCAAACTTATTTATGATAAACATATTGATTACATTGCAAATAAAGCTTTAAAAAGTTTAGGATTTGTTATGAGAACGTGTTCTCAGTTTAGCAAAGTAAAAGTGACAAAGGTGCTTTTTTGCTCATTTGTACGTAGTATCCTCGAGTATTGTTGTCAGGTATGGAACCCTCGGTACAATGTGTACAGTGACAGGCTGGAGTCGTTAAAACGTAGATTGCTTAAGTACGTGGAATATAAGTGCAATGTCCATGACTTGCTTTATGAAGATAGATGCCGTAGACATCACTTGCTTCCATTAAATATTAGACGGGATATTGCGGATGTCACTTGTTTAGTTAAGATTGCGCAAGGAGGCATTGATTCCTCCCATTTACTATCCAAACTTAACTTAAAGGTTCCCAATCGAACAGTAAGAATATTTAGTTACTTTATACCTAACTCCTCTGCTACTAACTACAGGCATAATTCATTTCTTATTCGCTCTACTTTAAAGCTGAATAAGCTGGCTGTCGATCCTGATTTAGATATATTTAATTCTAAAGTACATACCTTCAAGAATGTTATAGCCAGGGAATGGTTTGAACTTTGAACTGCATTTTTGTGTTTGTTTCTTTTTTTCTTTTAATTTTTTTTTTTACTCTTACTTTGGACTTGATGTGTTCATAGTTTCTTATATGCGAAAACATTAATATGGTTGTGAGTTTTTTAGTTTTTTATGTTATTTAATAGGTTCAACTGTTTGTTTTCCTAATTCAATAAAATAAAATAAAATAAAATTTCATCAGGTGAATGAATCCTTGTTTAAGTAAACTTGCTTATCGAAACTTGAAGTAATAAAAATAGGGTAATTATAAGTCTAGCCACAAAATTACTAACTCGGCCACCACTTCTAGTGGCTAAGATAGTATTATCAGGCCTCCGTCACTCCATGTACTTGCGCGCTATAATTACCTACCGCCCGGCCGAGCGGTCTCGGGCCCTCTGGAGCCCAATTCAGTGTGGTTGCCGCAAGCGAAGCCACAGATTACTAAATAGTTACTACGTAGCTCTGTTTTAGAATATTAGTTTAGCGATGCGTCGCCAATTTAATTTTATCGAAGAGGCAGCCCTGCGATTGCTGTGGGATCGCGCGGTGCGAAGCAATCACAACTGTACGCTTGAGAATTTAGGCACATTTTAGCGTGCAGCGGTTGCTGATGCGACGGAGTAGGCAATTATAGCAGTAGGTATTGAACATTTTCTTCAGAGTGAAGTATCTGTACGTAGTACTATTTAGTAATCGGTGGTATTATTTAGATGCTCGTTAATTGTGGCTGACTTAGTAATTTAGAAGGCAACATACATTTTTGGGGGCGAAATATGATATTAAAAAGAAGCCTGTTTAATTAGCACCCATAAAAATATAACACATATGTAGGAATAACCCATAGGAAGACGGGAATTTCCAATCTCCAAACACATTGCATTATACACCTTAAGTTAATGTCTTTAAAGATGCATTTGCTTTAGCGTAGTTAATCTATTTGTTGTTAACCTAATAATAATATATTACAAACTAACCTAACCTAATATTATATAG
The DNA here is from genome assembly GCA_951394245.1 of Cyclophora punctaria. Classification (NCBI taxonomy): domain Eukaryota; kingdom Metazoa; phylum Arthropoda; class Insecta; order Lepidoptera; family Geometridae; genus Cyclophora; species Cyclophora punctaria. The sequence continues at coordinate 1,415,637 of OX596191.1, forward strand.
TATTATAAGTTTGTTTGGATGTATGTTTTGAATTTGACATTTTGTTACGAAGGCAAGTTTTCTTTGCGTTTGTTAAGCAACGTGCAGATTGGATGGGTGGCCTATAGTGAAATTTATATCTGAGCGCTACCGGGGTATATTATATTACATTACAAAATGAATTATTCATATCGGATTAATATTAACATGTTCAAACATATAAAAAATAAACACTTCAACTTTATTATACAGCTGTATTAGTATTTAATAATGCATTTATTATGAATATAATCCCAAGAAGTTATTGTGTATCTTTAGTTTCCATGAATTCTACTAATATTATAAATCCGAAATTTTCTGAGGATGCATGAATGTATATTTGTTACTCTTTCACGCAAAGACTGATAACCGGATTTGGATGAAACTTTACAGTAATATAATTTATCTACACTAATGTTGTAACATTCTACTTATGTTTCCAATACTTCACTTATAATTACTACTGTTATAGCGCAGACAACAAAACACTCAATTTAAGCAATTTCACATGATGGTATAATATCCACATCGATATCGTAAAATCTCATTTATAACATCATTATAACGCGACCAATTAACCTGGCGAGCCTTATGTCAAAATCCTCATACAAGTTGTATAAAATTTTGATATTAGGCTGGCTTTTGAAAACAGTTGGGTTATACGTGAAAACTTCGTCGAAACTACATACCTACACAAAACTCTTTGGTAAGATCTCGCTCGCTCCTGATTGGCCCTACGCGCAGCTGCGCTCTCATTGGTTAGATTTTAATGGCGGCAAGTTCACTGTGACAATACACGTACGCGTGAAAAACTATTGTCAGCTTTTACTCTTGTTGTTTGATTAATTGCATTAGTGAAGATAAAGTAGTGTATGCAACTGCATATAACACGGGTATTAAAACACGAGTGTGAGTTTATGAAACGAGCGCAGCGAGTTTCATAATAGTAACGAGTGTGTCTTCCTTATATGACAGTTGCATAAACTACTATTATACATCAGAGTAACACATGGGAGGGATACATTTTATTCCCAAATTCCCGCGACAACGGGTACAACGCGGGCAAAACCGCGGGCGCGGCTAGTAGTAGAATAATTTATTATAAAAATAATCCCAAGAAAGTGTTAAGTATCTTCCATGAATCATTATCATTTGAATTTTCGGTCAACTTGTCGACTGTTGTTGGAATATCAGATAATACATATGTTTTGCATTATAATTTATTCATATTAAATATATTAGGTATTAACATTATGTTGTTATTAAATAACTATTTGTTAAATCTTATTCTTGAGTTTAGTCAGATAGAATGACAAGTTTTAAGTCTTTATAGTCTCTCTCTCTTTTGTTTAATGAGAAACAAGAGGCAATAGAATTTTTTTGTATAGAACCTGTTCCCTGCGGTTTTACTTGTGGTTACCCGCATCCCGAATTTATCTCAGGATAAAAATTAACTTACGTCCACCAGGATTGTGTTCTATTTGGTGCATTATAAAATACAATTTCGAATGGACACCTTTTGCTTCTTAAATATATTTAGGTAGGTACTAAATAGATTCTTGTGCAATCCACCCTAAGTATTCGATTCGAATGATGCGTACATTGACTTCTTCATCTCAATCTAATATCTAATTTTATATTATCTGTTATTTTCAGGAGCAACAAAAGAGATCGGCACAGCATTGACAAAGGTGTGCCTCCGACACCGAGCCATCGAGTCCAGAATGAAGACCTTCATCAGGTCAGTAGAATTGCAATTGAAAAGAATTGCCTCTCACTGAAGATATCAGTACAGTGGTAAGGGTCAGAAGTCACCGTATAGACATGTGCGGCTGATAACAGTCGGTGCTTTGGAGAGCACGTTAAGCAGTCGGTCCCGGTTGTGTCAATCGTTAGACCATGTCAGAGGCCTGTAGGAGGTTTTAAAACTCCGACACCAGGGTTGAATGAACGGTTGGTCAAATCCTACGGTCTATATTCATAGGTTTCTTCGGTTGTCATACAATTGTTAATAGGCAGTTCCACAAAGGGGAGGGGGGATAAAATCACTAAGTGAAAACGCGGCTTTAAACTACCGTGTGTCCAGATAGTAAGATAGTAGGATTATGATTTAACTAGCACCGCACCGCGGTCTTACCCGCGTTGTGCCTGTTCCCATGGGAATTTTGAGATGAAAAATAGCCTATAACCTTCCCGTTGAAAGTGGCTACCTATTACAAAAATATTTTTTATTCAAATCGGACTGATAACTCCCGAGATTAGCTCGAACATACAAACAAAGTTAACAATTTTACCTCTTTATAATAATTATTAGTATAGATTAACAATATAATCACTTCTTTATTTACAGTCACCTAGCTTTATTGCCTCGCCAACAATGATTAAGTATGTTAATCATTTCAAAACTGGTTTTAATTTAATTACCTGTAATATCATCACTACATAGCATAGGTAAGTCGCTTTCCGCAGTCTGACTGTCTGTCCCTTTGTATGCTTAGATCTTTAAAACTACACAATGGATTTTAACGCGGTCTTTTTAAATTCAAATTCAAATTCATTTATTCATTTCAAATGTAATTACATTATATTTCGCTCAGTTATCGAGACATCACCTCCCATACTAGTGTAAACTGTGTCACGGAAAGGTGATACCTCTCAAACCGAGCAAGAATAGATAGAGTACCTAATTCAAAAGGAAGGTTTATATACGTATAAAAATTCCCGAAATTCCCACGGGAACGGGCACAACGCGGGTAAAACCGCACGGCGCTGCTAGTCCTACTAATATTATAAATGCGAAAGTTTGTATGTATGGATGTATGGATGTATGGATGTATGGATGTATGGATGTTTGTTACTCTTTCACGCAAAAACTACTGAACGGATTTGGATGAAACTCTACAGTAATGTAGGTTATACATCAGAATAAGACATGGGATATATTTTATCCCGAAATTCCCGCGGGAACGGGAACAAAGCGGGTAACACCGCGGGGCGCGGCTATATACTATATAATACTAGCTGCGCCCCGCGGTTTAACCCGCTTTGTACCCGTTCACGCGGGAATTTCGGGATAAAAATAGATGTTGGCCGATTCTCAGGCCTAACCAATATGTACACAAAATTTCATAAGAATCGGTCGAGCCGTTTCAGATGAGTTCAATTACGCACCCCGTGACACGAGAATAATAATATTATTAATAATAACTAGCGACCCGCCCTCGCTTCGCTTCGGGTAATCAAGATTTCATGTAGGAAAATCGGGATAAAACATTGCGTGTCTCCCGCAGGAATATACACAATCAAAATTTCAAGTGGGAAATTGGATAAGGAAATTATAATGCTGTAGTGCTTAAAATAGCTTCGAAAATTAGCTATTATTTGCCGTAAAAAGTAAATGACAAAAAATGGTTTTGTGGGATATCGATAAGAGATAGACATATACCATCGCGGACTTTTCTGTGTGTAGAGAATACTTAGTACATTATTTTTATAAAATCCTGTAAGGTTAAGCCTGCGTACGCAATGTAAGCGGCAAGAAATGTAAAAATTTACGACACCACATTAGAAACCCTGAAAATAACAGTATTTCTCCATTATTTAATAGATGTTATTATACTTAAAAACCTTCCTCTTGAATCACTCTACCTATTACAAAAAACCGCATTAAAATCTGTTGCGTAATTTTAAAGATTTAAGCATACAGACAAACAAACAAACAAACACGAAACAGAGACGACTTTATTTTATACTATGTAGTGATATTTCTCATCATAACTCTGAAACTAACTGTCCGATTTTAATAATTTAAAGAGGTATACAAAGAAACATAATTAACCTTGATTGTAGAGCCATTTATTTTGATGTAGATTCATATCATCATATGAATATCATCAACTTAAAATTACACTCCTTTTTTAACTAATTAATTTTAACTAAAAACGGTTATTGTGGCTTAACTATAATAGTTAGACATATGCCCTCGGGAACTTATTTGTTCGCAATGATATGTACTTTGATTGTGTAGAACATTGTTTTTGTGTATCAGCAATAGATTTAGTAGCGCACGCCAATAACCAATTTTTTTAGGCATGTTTTTCATACCTTGGGTTACATATACCCGCGTTGTGCCCGTTCCCGTGGGAATTTCGGGAATTTTTTTACATTAAAACCTTCCTCTTGAATCACTCTACCTATTACAAAAAACCGCATTAAAATCCGTTGCGTAATTTTAAAGATTTAAGCATACAGACAAACAAACACGAAACAGAGACGACTTTATTTTATACTATGTAGTGACTAACCGCGCTACGCGTTGTACCTGGTCCCGCGGTAATTTCGGGATAAAATATATCCCATGGGTTAGTCTGATGTATAACCTATATTACTGTAAAGTTTTATCCAAATCCGTCCAGTAATTTTTTTTGTGAAAGAGTTGCTAATATACATTCATACATACATAAATCCATCCTCACAAACTTTCGCATCACTACTAATAAAAAACAAAGTCGCTTTCCGCTGTCTGTCCCTATGTATGCTTAGATCTTTAAAACTACGCTACGGATTTTGACGCGTTTTTTTTTTATTAGATAGAATGATTCAAGAGGAAGGTTTATATGTATAAAAATTCCCCAAATTCCCACGGGAACGGGCACAGCGCGGGTAAAACCGCGGGGCGCTGCTAGTACATCCATACATCCATACATCCATACATACAAACTTTCGCATTTATAATATTAGTAGGATAATAATATTATTCTCGTGTCACGGGGTGCGTAATTGAACTCATCTGAAACGGCTCGACCAATTCTTATGAAATTTTGTGTACATATCGGTTAGGCCTGAGAATCGGCCAACATCTATTTTTATCTCGAAATTCCCGCGGGAACGGGTACAAAGCGGGTTAAACCGCGGGGCGCAGCTAGTATTATATAGTCTATAGCCGCGCCCCGCGGTGTTAACCGCTTTGTTCCCGTTCCCGCGGGAATTTCGGGATAAAATATATCCCATGTGTTATTCTGATGTATAACCTACATTACTGTAGAGTTTCATCCAAATCCGTTCAGTAGTTTTTGCGTGAAAGAGTAACAAACATCCATACATCCATACATCCATACATCCATACATACAAACTTTCGCATTTATAATATTAGTAGGATTAGTAGGATAATATTATTATTCTCGTGTCACGGGGTGCGTAATTGAACTCATCTGAAACGGCTCGACCGATTCTTATGAAATTTTGTGTACATATCGGTTAGGCCTGAGAATCGGCCAACATCTATTTTTATCCCGAAATTCCCGCGGGAACGGGTACAAAGCGGGTTAAACCGCGGGGCGCAGCTAGTATTATATAGTCTATAGCCGCGCCCCGCGGTGTTACCCGCTTTGTTCCCGTTCCCGCGGGAATTTCGGGATAAAATATATCCCATGTGTTATTCTGATGTATAACCTACATTACTGTAGAGTTTCATCCAAATCCGTTCAGTAGTTTTTGCGTGAAAGAGTAACAAACATCCATACATCCATACATCCATACATCCATACATACAAACTTTCGCATTTATAATATTAGTAGGACCATACATCCATACATACAAACTTTCGCATTTATAATATTAGTAGGATAATAATATTATTCTCGTGTCACGGGGTGCGTAATTGAACTCATCTGAAACGGCTCGACCGATTCTTATGAAATTTTGTGTACATATCGGTTAGGCCTGAGAATCGGCCAACATCTATTTTTATCCCGAAATTCCCGCGGGAACGGGTACAAAGCGGGTTAAACCGCGGGGCGCAGCTAGTATTATATAGTCTATAGCCGCGCCCCGCGGTGTTAACCGCTTTGTTCCCGTTCCCGCGGGAATTTCGGGATAAAATATATCCCATGTGTTATTCTGATGTATAACCTACATTACTGTAGAGTTTCATCCAAATCCGTTCAGTAGTTTTTGCGTGAAAGAGTAACAAACATCCATACATCCATACATCCATACATCCATACATCCATACATACAAACTTTCGCATTTATTAATATTATATATATATATATTATATATATATATATATATATATATATATATTATATATAGTAGGATTAGTAGGATAATATTATTATTCTCGTGTCACGGGGTGCGTAATTGAACTCATCTGAAACGGCTCGACCGATTCTTATGAAATTTTGTGTACATATCGGTTAGGCCTGAGAATCGGCCAACATCTATTTTTATCCCGAAATTCCCGCGGGAACGGGTACAAAGCGGGTTAAACCGCGGGGCGCAGCTAGTATTATATAGTCTATAGCCGCGCCCCGCGGTGTTACCCGCTTTGTTCCCGTTCCCGCGGGAATTTCGGGATAAAATATATCCCATGTGTTATTCTGATGTATAACCTACATTACTGTAGAGTTTCATCCAAATCCGTTCAGTAGTTTTTGCGTGAAAGAGTAACAAACATCCATACATCCATACATCCATACATCCATACATACAAACTTTCGCATTTATAATATTAGTAGGACTATGTAGTGACTAACCGCGCTACGCGTTGTACCTGGTCCCGCGGTAATTTCGGGATAAAATATATCCCATGGGTTAGTCTGATGTATAACCTATATTACTGTAAAGTTTTATCCAAATCCGTCCAGTAATTTTTTTTGTGAAAGAGTTGCTAATATACATTCATACATACATAAATCCATCCTCACAAACTTTCGCATCACTACTAATAAAAAACAAAGTCGCTTTCCGCTGTCTGTCCCTATGTATGCTTAGATCTTTAAAACTACGCTACGGATTTTGACGCGTTTTTTTTTTATTAGATAGAATGATTCAAGAGGAAGGTTTATATGTATAAAAATTATCCAAATTCCCACGGGAACGGGCACAGCGCGGGTAAAACCGCGGGGCGCTGCTAGTATTATATAGTCTATAGCCGCGCCCCGCGGTGTTACCCGCTTTGTTCCCGTTCCCGCGGGAATTTCGGGATAAAATATATCCCATGTGTTATTCTGATGTATAACCTACATTACTGTAGAGTTTCATCCAAATCCGTTCATCCTAGGTTATACATCAGACTAACCCATGGGATATATTTTATCCCGAAATTACCGCGGGACCAGGTACAACGCGTAGCGCGGTTAGTCACTACATCCTACTAATATTATAAATGCGAAAGTTTGTATGTATGGATGTATGGATGTATGGATGTATGGATGTTTGTTACTCTTTCACGCAAAAACTACTGAACGGATTTGGATGAAACTCTACAGTAATGTAGGTTATACATCAGAATAACACATGGGATATATTTTATCCCGAAATTCCAGCGGGAACGGGAACAAAGCGGGTAACACCGCGGGGCGCGGCTATAGACTATATAATACTAGCTGCGCCCCGCGGTTTAACCCGCTTTGTACCCGTTCCCGCGGGAATTTCGGGATAAAAATAGATGTTGGCCGATTCTCAGGCCTAACCGATATGTACACAAAATTTCATAAGAATCGGTCGAGCCGTTTCAGATGAGTTCAATTACGCACCCCGTGACACGAGAATAATATTAGATCCTACTACTATTTATAAAGGCGAAAGTTTGTAAGTATGGATGTATGGATGTTTGTTACTCTTTCACGTAAAAACTACTGAATGGATTTGAATGAAACTTTACCACAATATAGCTTATACATCAGAATAACACATAGGCTATAGCTTATACATCAGAATAACACATAGGCTATCTATACTATTACTATATATATAATAATATATAATATATAATAATAATATTATAAAGAGGAAAGGTTTGATTTTTTGTTTGTTTGTTTGTTTCGAATAGGCTCTGAAACTACTGCACCGAATTAAAAAATTATTTCACCATTCGAAAGCTACACTATCCCTGAGTGACATAGGCTATATTTATTCCCGAAATTCCCACAGGAACGGGCACAACGCGGGTATATGTAACCCAAGGTATGAAAAACATGCCTAAAAAAATTGGTTATTGGCGTGCGCTACTAAATCTATTGATGATACACAAAAACAATGTTCTACACAATCAAAGTACATATCATTGCGAACAAATAAGTTCGCGAGGGCATATGTCTAACTATTATAGTTAATAGTTAAGATATTATAAAGAGGAAAGGTTTGATTTTTTGTTTGTTTGTTTGTTTCGAATAGGCTCTGAAACTACTGCACCGAATTAAAAAATTATTTCACCATTCGAAAGCTACACTATCCCTGAGTGACATAGGCTATATTTATTCCCGAAATTCCCACAGGAACGGGCACAACGCGGGTATATGTAACCCAAGGTATGAAAAACATGCCTAAAAAAATTGGTTATTGGCGTGCGCTACTAAATCTATTGATGATACACAAAAACAATGTTCTACACAATCAAAGTACATATCATTGCGAACAAATAAGTTCGCGAGGGCATATGTCTAACTATTATAGTTAAGACACAATAACCGTTTTAAGTTAAAATTAATTAGTTAAAAAAGGAGTGTAATTTTAAGTTGATGATATCCATATGATGATATGAATCTACATCAAAATAAATGGCTCTACAATCAAGGTTAATTATGTTTCTTTGTGTACCTCTTTAAATTATTAAAATCGGACAGTTAGTTTCAGAGTTATGATGAGAAATATCACTACATAGTATAAAATAAAGTCGTCTCTGTTTCGTGTCTGTTTGTCTGTATGCTTAAATCTTTAAAATTACGCAACGGATTTTGATGCGGTTTTTTTGTAATAGGTAGAGTGATTCAAGAGGAAGGTTTTTATGTAAAAGATTCCCAAAATTCCCACGGGAACGGCCACAACGCGGGTAAAACCGCGGGGCGCTGCTTACAAAATAGTAATGCTCGATGGCGGGTCTCTTATGGCTACTTACTGTTTCGTGCGGTCAAAGCGCGCGGGGATATAGGTACCTACCTACGAACTACGAACGACGAAGACGTGCTATGTAGGTATTATCCCGAATTCTTCCTCACATGAAATCTTGATTGTGTATACATATATACTCGCGCGAGACATGTAATATTTTATCCCCAATTTCCCACTTGAAATTTTAATTGTGTATATTCCTGCGGGAGACACGCAATGTTTTATCCCGATTTCATGTTTCTTTGTGTACCTCTTTAAATTATTAAAATCGGACAGTTAGTTTCAGAGTTATGATGAGAAATATCACTACATAGTATAAAATAAAGTCGTCTCTGTTTCGTGTCTGTTTGTCTGTATGCTAAAATCTTTAAAATTACGCAACGGATTCTGATGCGGTTTTTTTGTAATAGGTAGAGTGATTCAAGAGGAAGGTTTTTATGTAAAAAAAATCCCGAAATTCCCACGGGAACGGCCACAACGCGGGTAAAACCGCGGGGCGCTGCTTACAAAATAGTAATGCTCGATGGCGGGTCTCTTATGGCTACTTACTGTTTCGTACGGTCAAAGCGCGCGGGGATATAGGTACCTACCTACGAACTACGAACGACGAAGACGTGCTATGTAGGTATTATCCCGAATTCTTCCTCACATGAAACCTTGATTGTGTATACATATATACTCGCGGGAGACATGTAATATTTTATCCCCAATTTCCCACTTGAAATTTTGATTGTGTATATTCCTGCGGGAGACACGCAATGTTTTATCCCGATTTTCCTACATGAAATCTTGATTACCCAAAGCGAAGCGAGGGCGGGTCGCTAGTTACTTCATATAAAAGACATCAACGGGCGCTCGCTGTGGGACGGAACGGGAGTTCTGTTTTATTTTACTAAATGGTACTAGACACTAACAGCGTCCCGTGGTTTTCCCGTGATGGGCCCGTTCCCTTTGAAACTTTGCACACGTATCAAGGACCGATAACAATGCAATAATTTAATAACAGTTTCCCATTATCCTTAATGGATTTGCCAGATTTACTAAAAAATAAAAAATAAAATTATAGTTTAAAAAAACTAAAAAACACGCTTTTATTGCAAATTGAACTAAAAACTAGAAAATAATTTTTCACCTCAAATCAAAATTATAATAAAATTTAAGTTATTAACACAATGATTCAATTCAGAGTAAAAAAGCGTGGGGTGCATTTTACTGTAGTTCATAACTATCCTCTCATAGATACCAATGATGATTGTAATATTTAATAAAAAAAATATTAAGCACCCCACGCTTTTTACTCTGAATTGAATCATTGTGTTAATAACTTAAATTTTATTATAATTTTGATTTGAGGTGAAAAATTATTTTCTAGTTTTTAGTTCAATTTGCAATAAAAGCGTGTTTTTTAGTTTTTTTAAACTATAATTTTTTTAAATAGACAGTGTGATTCAAGAGGTATTCAAGCTGAAGACCTTGAACTTTTGTTTGTTTGCTCTCTATCTCGCTCTAACTTCACACACTACCAATCCGATTTGAATAATTATTTTTGTGATTGAGCCACATTGAACGGGAAGTTTATAGGTTATTTTTCATCTCTAAAATCCCACGGGAACGGGCACAACGCGGGTAAACTGCGGGGCGCTGCTAGCTGTGGTTATATCATACCTGTTGGGGTTTCCCCGCCCACAGAAGCGAATATAAAAACAAAAGCACACAACACAACGCGGTACATTTTGTACCGCTCTTTGCAAACGACTGAGACGGGGATATTATGGTTCTTCTATTAATACTATGGCGTCTTCTGTGGCATAGCGGTGACGAGACTTACAGGGTTCAATACCCGGCAAAGTACATTTGAAAGTCGGATAATACTTAGGGTCAACACGCGGCTGGCGCACGCGTCGGTTTAACTTTTGTATGACACCGCACGCGACGGACGCACGCGACGGTTCACATTTGTTGAATGAAGCCACACGCGGCGGGCGAACGCCGCGTGCGTACGCGACGGTTCACTTTTGTATGGAACCGCGGCGTGCACACGCTTAACACAGTGTAGGCCCATAGTCTAGTTCTCATTGCATACTATGAGCTGTAGAATGTTGAGACATTTACTGAATAGTAGTTACTTATAAGAATTTGTAATAATGTCATAAGCTTAATTGTATAAGGATTTTAATAAAACTGCTTATTCAAAACTTGTATTTGTATTAAATAAATATAAAAATCAAATTATCGGGTCTATATAAAACAACACAGCGTGACAATAGGGGGGGAGGGCCGAGGGGGTGATTATAGCGTGACGTATTTTGTGAACGGCCCCCTACCTCAAGGCAATTTTAATAACTGCTGCTCTCAGATAATAACTATTTGACGTAACTTTCGTGTACATTCGTGTCTAAATCATTTAGTAGATCTCTACTAAGGAAGCATGTGACGTCTCTGAGTATCCAACTTGATGTTTGGTGAACATCATCATCATCACTACATAGTATAAAACAAAGTTGCTTTCCGCTGTCTGTCTGTCTGTCCCTATGTATGCTTAGATCTTTAAAACTACGCAACGGATTTTGATGCGGTTTCTTTAAATAGATAGAGTGATTCAAGAGGAAGGTTTATGTTTTAAAAAAAACCGAAATTCCCACGGCTACGGGCACAAAGCGGGTAAAACCGCGGGGCGCTGCTGGTCCAATATATAATTTACATAAATTGATAGTGATTTTTTTCGATAGAAACAGACAATCTTACTAATAAATAAATAAATATTGACATTGCTGGCCATACATTTGACCATATCATGTTGTTTCTAATTTTATACGGAGAAGTTGGCACTGGAAACAGAGACTTGGAAAGAATTGGGAGAGACCTTTGCCCAGCAGTGGGACAGCGAGGTTACGCAAAAACAATACAAGGGTCTTTAAATTATTTCCAGTTTGTACAGAACCCAGTTTGGGATCTTTTTGGGTACTAATACTGAATAGGGTACAGCTTCTCAAATATCTTCACTCTGTCTTCAATCATGTTCTTTTCCATGGAGAGCTGGTCTCCGACGCGAAGGTACCACCTGTTGCTGGAGGTCATCGGGTGCCAGGTGAGTGCGCCGAGCTCGGGGGTGTCGGGCCGCGGGTTCGGGTCCCTGGAAGGAAGGAGAGCATCAGGGTATGGCTCTGACTAAATACTTACGACTGCCGCACTTAGATAATTCCAGACAGTGCGAGTCTTTTTATCTCTTTCTCTCTCAGAAATGTTCTCATACCCGTATCTGGCGAAGTTGTACCACAGGGCAGTCATCTGGTCGACGACCTTGCCGTCGGGGCCGGTGGTGGAGATGGCAGGGTAGCGGTAGCTCAGGGTGAACAGGTAGATCAGGTCGTCATGGTGCGCCGCGCCTGGAGACGGAACCCTTTAGTGAACAGTCCATGTTCAGTAGACAGATTTGGTATGGGAATTTCTCTAACCGAGTCGAGTTCAAGCGGTTACTTTCTACAGATAGTAGTCGTTACATGAGCCATGTCAGAGGCGGCTCAATAACTCTGACACCTGGATTGGTCAGGTTGACCATCCACTCGATGAAGAAGAATACTAGTAAATACAAACCTAATGGTTTCTTAGTGATAGCGTCTTCGTAATGGCTGTGCTGTCCGACGTAGCTGAACTGGTAGTACCACACCGGCTTCGAGGAGTACCGACACATCAGGTTGGCTTGTCTGTAGAGAGAGGGAATTTTTTAGGGTTCCGTAAAAAGGTACCCAAAAGGTAAAAACGGGACCCTATTACTGAGACTTCGGTGTCCGTCCGTCCGTCCGTCTGTCACCAGACTGTATCTCAAGAACGGTAATAGCTATTCGGTTGAAATTTTCACAGATGATTATTTCTATTGCCGCTATACAACAAATACTCAAAATAAAATAAAACAAATATTCAAGGGAGCTCCCATACAACAAACGTGATTTTTTGCCGTTTTTTAAAGTACTAAACAGAAAATATTTTGTGTTTTAAGATTTCCAGAAAATAATATCGGAAATTGCAATTTTTATGAATACTAAACCACTTTAAATCACAAACCTATGAACAGGGAAACCAATGATAGAGTCTCCATACAGCTTCCCCAATCTCCTTCCACTTTCCTCGTCGTTGTTCAGTGGTTTGTCTCCAAGATACTGCTCCTTCAGCGCCCTGGTGGCGTCTCCCGAGTTGTTCCGGGGCAACATGAAGGAAATGGGGGCGACGCGGTCGAACTCGGTGTTCATAGCTTTACGGAGAGTGTCATTTTTGGTAACAGCTGCAGAAAAAAGATTTTTTTTGACGAATGGTGTAAGAGGGGTAGCTTTCAATGAATTAGCATGTTGTTTTATCAATTACTAGCAACGCCCCGCGGTTTTACCTGCGTTATACCCGTTCCCGCGGGAATTTTGGGCTAAAATGTATCCATGTGTTATTCTGATTACCTATATTACGGCAAAGTTTCATCCATATCCGTTCTGTAGTTTTTGTGTGAAAGATGCATCGCAGGGCACGTGAAGCAGTCGGTCCCGGTTGGTTCAATAGTCAGACCATCTCGGAGGCCTTTAGGCGGTCTAAAACTCTGACACCAGGGTTGGCCACTAACCTAACCAACTTTAACTACACAGACGTCATGCATCTAACCAACTCACTGAAAGCCATCCAAAAAAACTCGTCCTCGGTCTGGCTGATCATGTAGGGCACATCGTGCATCTTCTTTTGCTTGATGGCGTCCAGCGGCTGCATGGTGAGGAACCGCTCCTGCCCGAAGTCGGGCTCCACCACGGGGCCCCAAATACCTACGGGGTCGAAGCCGAATTCCTGTCGGATCATGGAAGTTGTAGAGTATGAGATGTTGGTTGGATATGAAAACGCATAGGACAAAGATAAATGAAGACATTCGCTACTATCAATTGGAGCCAGCGCAGACCTTAGTTTGCACAGTCTATAGCAGTTTTAACTGTCTATGAAAACCTATAAAGGAGCACACAATATAGAAAATAGCTCTGACAGACTTTTTAGTCTCTTACAAACTTTTTTGCCTGTAGGCTTAAAAAATTTTTTTTCTTAGACTGTCTAAAAACAGACTGGAATCGATCAGCTCAGTGTAAAATTTATTTAGACTACAATTTGTGATGATGCTTGAACAACTTAAGAACCACAACATACATAAAATCCTCTCCAATCTCCGATCTCCTCCCAGGTCTTCTTCTTCAAACAGTCGATGATGACAGAGGTATTATCATGAGGGCAGTTCAGGAGCTGCGCCTGTTTCACCGCTAGATGGTGCTGGTGGGTCGGAGTGGGTTCCTTGACAATCGCCGATCCACTCATTGAAATGGCTCGGTGGAAGAGACCTGTGAAATAATGGATTTTTAGATCGTTCACCATTAAAAATATCAATTGATCTTATCAATATGACTCAAGAGCTGGTCTCTTGTCGATACAGTTCTTTCTATTTTTCTCAATCTTCAGTCATCCTTTTTAGCTGTTTATATGACTATAAAATAAATAAGATCAAATTAGTTATTGTAAGAAGTAGTATAAGCTTTTGGCATTAATCAAAATAATCATTTTCCTTTTGGAGTCACGGGGATATAATTTGACATGGTTACTCTAATCAACTTGGAGGTCAGCCACTACGGGATTTATGGTTTTTTCATCTGGCACCTCACATCACCGATCCTGGATGTTTTAAATGCCGAAAGGCCTAATCGGAGGACTTTAGATGGCTTAAATACACCAGAATTCTCAAGACTTAATTTTGGTAACGGTTTATTTATAAACGTTTATATATAAGTAAACAATATTTTTCCTTCTTACCTTTAGACATAGGAGAAATCATATGCAAGATCACACTGATGGACCCTGCACTACACCCAGTGATCGTCACCAGGTTAGGATCTCCTCCGAAAGACGCGATGTTCTTCTGCACCCACTTCAAGGCTACGACCTGGTCTTTCATACCGTTGTTGCCAGGAGCTAGAGCATCTCCAGTGCTCATGAAACCTGAAGTAAAATAATAAGCCTGTAATGCTATGGTAAAGTCCAGAGTTCCTTCCAGGTGTTGGCTGTTAGATCAGGAATTGAATAGGTTGTCTTGTCGCATGTTATTTTCTATGGGTTCGGATGTGTGTATAGTTTCATGTTATATTATGGTCTGACCCTACGGTTTCCGATTAAAATTCGGGCCACATGGCAGTGACAACGTACTGCCTATAGAGAGGGATGGAAGAAATACCCAGGCAGAGAATCAAACCACGTTTTAAGAAATTGATTATTGATCAACTTAATGCAACTTCTTTATCTAATTAGTGCTTGCAGAATGCCAGCATTATATTTTCCTACATTTTCAGATGTAAAGAATAGATCTCCTTACCCAAAGAGCTCAACCGATAGTTGATGGTGACCAGCACCACATCCTTATCCAAAAGGTAATGTGGCCCCGCCAGGTCGGATCTGCCTGTCATGGAGTAGAAACCTCCAGCGTGGATAAAGAAGATCACTGGTAGAGGTTTCTTCTGTTTGGTTCTAGATATAAAGAAGAGTATATTTTGTATGCTGTAGTAGCTGTAAAAAGTAGCTGTAGCTGGTGTAGGCTTTTTTGGGGGCTTAATAACAGAAATAAATAAATATTTACTGAAAACATCAACGATTAATTAGACCCAAACAAAGCTTGAATCTTTAATTACACCTAGACGTCGACAAGAACTATCTCTCACATATTGTTGACTCCGTTGAACCAAACGCATCAGTAAGCGCTCTAACAAGCCACCTACGGGCTTATCAACAGAAGACGGTAGTCAAGCAGACTTCCTGGGCTAAGTACTTACTGCGAGCTGTCAGGGGTGTATACGTTGATGGTGAGGCAGTCTTCTGAGACGAAGTACTCCTTGGGCGCCGGCAGGGGGCAGGCTGGCCCGTCCTCCGCCGCGTTCACTTGGCTCCGGTACTTCTCTATTGGTTTCGGAGGCTACAGGAAGGAAATAAAATCATTTGCTTAACAAACTTTTTTTTTTTTATATATTTTTTATGGGCAATCTCCAGATTCTTCGGTATTTCAATTATGTTAAAATGCACATAAATTCGCCGTTTTGGGGCCTATGATACCGCAGGGACGTCATTGTATTCATATAGACCCATCTGTCTACATCGATCATACGAGTATAACTAAATAATGATGTTTAAGGTTCCGCACCCAAAGGGTAAAAACGGGACCCTATTACTGAGACTTCGCTGTCCGTCCGTCCGTCCGTCCGTCTGTCACCAGGCTGTATCTCAAGGACGGTGATAGCTAGACAGTTGAAATTTGAGAGTTGATTTCACAGATGATGTATTTCTATTGCCGCTATAACAACAAATAAAAATAAAATAAAACAAATATTCAAGGGGGCTCCCTTACAACAAACGTGATTTTTTGCCGTTTTTTAAAGTACGGAACCATCCGTGCGCGAGTCCGACTCGCACTTGGCCGGTTTTTGTTGTTGTTAATCCCGGTTATTTCAATCTATATGATTTCGGAGGTTTTGCTTACCTTTGAATAGAATCAGATCACAATATAATGACGAAAACTTCATTACCTGGAATCTGAGCGGTCCCACAGGCGCCTCCGCGTACGGTATCCCGCGGTACGCCTCGAAGCGGCGCCCGCGCCGGGACTCCATCCAGGAACCCAGGATGGGGCCCATAGGGGTCGTCACTACGGGACCATCATCTGGATACAACAATAATATGTATATTAGTGTACATATGTTAGTGCATATCTATACTAATATATACTTATATACTTATTACTTATATATAATATTATAAAGAGGAAAGGTTTGATTTTTTGTTTGTTTGTTTGTCTCGAATAGGCTCTGAAACTACTGCACCGAATTAAAAAAATCTTTCACCATTCGAAAGTTACACTATCCCTGAGTGACATAGGCTATTTTTCACCCCGAAATTCCCATAGGAATGGGCACAACGCGGGTGAAACCGCTGCTATCTATACTAATATTATAAAGAGGAAAGGTTTGATTTTTTGTTTGTTTGTTTGTTTGTTTGTTTGTTTGTATCGAATAGGCTCAGAAACTACTGCACCGAATTAAAAAATTCTTTCACCATTCGAAAGCTACACTATCCCCGAGTGACATAGGCTATATTTATTCCCGAAATTCCCACGGGAACGGGCACAACGCGGGTATATGTAACCCAAGGTATGAAAAACATGCCTAAAAAAATTGGTTATTGGCGTGCGCTACTAAATCTATTGATGATACACAAAAACAATGTTCTACACAATCAAAGTACATATCATTGCGAACAAATAAGTTTGCGAGGGCATATGTCTAACTATTATAGTTAAGACACAATAACCGTTTTAAGTTAAAATTAATTAGTTAAAAAAGGAGTGTAATTTTAAGTTGATGATATTCATATGATGATATGAATCTAAATCAAAATAAATGGCTCTACAATCAAGGTTAATTATGTTTCTTTGTGTACCTCTTTAAATTATTAAAATCGGACAGTTAGTTTCAGAGTTATGATGAGAAATATCACTACATAGTATAAAATAAAGTCGTCTCTGTTTCGTGTCTGTTTGTCTGTTTGTCTGTATGCTTAAATCTTTAAAATTACGCAACGGATTTTGATGCGGTTGCGGTTTGTAATAGGTAGAGTGATTCAAGAGGAAGGTTTTTATGTAAAAAAATTCCCGAAATTCCCACGGGAACGGCCACAACGCGGGTAAAACCGCGGGGCGCTGCTTACGAAATAGTAATGCTCGATGGCGGGTCTCTTAAGGCTACTTACTGTTTCGTGCGGTCAAAGCGCGCGGGGATATACCTACCTACGAACTACGAACGACGAAGACGTGCTATGTAGGTATTATCCCGAATTCTTCCTCACATGAAATCTTGATTGTGTATACATATATACTCGCGCGAGACATGTAATATTTTATCCCCAATTTCCCACTTGAAATTTTGATTGTGTATATTCCTGCGGGAGACACGCAATGTTTTATCCCGATTTTCCTACATGAAATCTTGATTACCCGAAGCGAAGCGAGGGCGGGTCGCTTTATAAAATAAAGTCGTCTCTGTTTCGTGTCTGTTTGTCTGTTTGTCTGTATGCTTAAATCTTTAAAATTACGCAACGGATTTTGATGCGGTTTTTTGTAATAGGTAGAGTGATTCAAGAGGAAGGTTTTTATGTAAAAAAAT
This sequence comes from Cyclophora punctaria, assembly GCA_951394245.1. Taxonomy (NCBI): domain Eukaryota; kingdom Metazoa; phylum Arthropoda; class Insecta; order Lepidoptera; family Geometridae; genus Cyclophora; species Cyclophora punctaria. The sequence goes on from OX596191.1 coordinate 1,433,762, forward strand.
TCCCGAAATTCCCACGGGAACGGGCACAACGCGGGTAAAACCGCGGGGCGCTGCTTACAAAATAATAATGCTCGATGGCGGGTCTCTTATGGCTACTTACTGTTTCGTGCGGTCAAAGCGCGCGGGGATATACCTACCTACGGACTACGAACGACGAAGACGCGATATGTAGGTATTATCCCGAATTCTTCCTCACATGAAATCTTGATTGTGTATACATATATACTCGCGCGAGACATGTAATATTTTATCCCCAATTTCCCACTTGACATTTTGATTGTGTATATTCCTGCGGGAGACACGCAATGTTTTATCCCGATTTTCCTACGTGAAATCTTGATTACCCGAAGCGAAGCGAGGGCGGGTCGCTAGTTAATAATATTTGTAAGAACAATTTTTATTAATATTATTTGTAAGAACAATTTTTATTAATATTATTTGTAAGAACAATTTTTATTAATATTATTTGTAGCTTTAAATTACTGTTACTGTTACCAGCCTGTATTGTCTCACTGTTGGGCAAAGGCCTCTCCCATTCCCACCACTTTTAAAAAAAATAAATGTTGTTAAAAAAAAAAGGTTTGACAAGCCCGTTGGCACAGTAGCAGTGAAAGTGCTTACCGTATCGGGGGTTGGAGGTTCGATTCCCGCCAGGAATCAACAATCAGGGTGTAAATTTTATATTTTTATAAAGTATTTGTGTATGTATATGTAGTAGTATCAGTGAGTTAGATTCCATAAAACAAGATACTTACTTTGGGTCTAATTAACCGTGTGTGAATTTGTTCGGGTATATTATTATAGGTGTTATAGCATTTGTAATCAAATACCTACATCACCAAACTTAGATCAATGCTTTTTGTAGTCTAGGGTGCGATCCATTTACGTAAGTACCATTGGTTGATGCCCAAAGTGGAACTCCTCATCATTACCTTTGGTTCTAAAGGAAAAAGACATAAAGAGGTTTGTTGAAATCATATTGGTGTTTGTTCTCTATTGAATTACGTATCTAATGCTAGATGACTGTGAGAATTTTTTGATGGCCCCTAATGCCGTCAATAAATATAATGCCTTAAACTACCATTGTTTAAATAGCAGTCATTATAGCTAACTAGCCCCGCGGTTTTACCCGCGTTGGGCAAAATCGTGGGAATTTCGGGATGAAAAGATGAGATTGTTTATTTAATTTATTTTTTTAACTTTACCGCAAATCTTTTATCCAAACGATTCCAGCCATTTTTGCAGTAAAGACTATCAGAGATTTTCATATATATTTTATTTTAAACTTACCCGCTGTCTGGCCCGTGTTGTCCCCGTTTGCGGGAGAATTTTGGGATATAATGTATCCCATGTGTTATTCTGATGCATAACCTATATTAATGTAAAGTTTCATCTAAATCTGTTTAGTAGTTTTTTCGTGAAATAGTAACAAACATACATACATCCTCACAAACTTTCGCTTTTATAATATTAGTAGGATACATCAGGATATCAGGAGGTAGATATCTCATTTATACATCTTTACTATCTATACTAATATTATAAAGCTGAAGAGTTTGTTTTGTTTGTTTGTTTGTTTGTTTGTTTGTTTGTTTGTTTGTTTGTTTAAACGCGCTAATCTCAGAAACTACTGAACCAATTTGAATAATTCTTTTTGTAATAGATAGCCACATTCAACGGGAAGGTTATAGGCTATTTTTCATCCCGAAATTCCTACGGGAACGGGTACAACGCGGGTAAAACCGCGGGGCGCTGCTAGTTAATAATATATGTAATAAACCTGAAGGGCCATAACTATTAATAAACGCGTAGCTAGCTATCAAATGGTTTGTCACTTTCTGACATACGCAATTTTCCGAAGAGCAAAGGAGACAAAACACTTCATAACAGTGCTTTAGTTATTGACGTCTATTAATAAGGCGGGAAGAGTTCTTCTTTAAAATGAACACGGAATTTGTTTGTTTTTTTAGCTCGAGCCCTGCCGCGCAGTTTTAACCGCGTTTTGTCCGTTCCCTTGCGAATTTTGGGATGTAAAATAGCTTTAAACATTTCCGATGAGTGTGGCTATCGATTACAAAAATAATTATTCAAATGGTATTAGTAGTTTCTGAGATTAGCCCAAACATAATAAACAAACAAACAAAATTACAAATTTTACCTCTTTATAATTTTAGTACTTATAGATAACTAGCAGCGCCCCGCGGTTTTACCCGCGTTGTGCCAGTTCCCGTGGGAATTTCGGGAATTTTTTAACATAAAAACCTTCCTCTTGAATCACTCTACCTATTACAAAAAACCGCATCAAAATCCGTTGCGTAATTTTAAAGATTTAAGCATACAGACAAACAAACAGACAAAATAGCGACTTTGTTTTATACTATGTAGTGATTCGATTCAAAACCAACTGCACCAAAACTCCAAAAGGCTACTCACCCGCCACTAATTCATACCGTCCCTCGCAGACGCACACACACGCGACACAGAGTAATATTAATTGGTACATTTTCCTCCTTCCTTGGAGATGGAACGCAGACTGAGTGGATCCATAAAGAGAGATGGGTTATATAGAATGCGCTGTACTGAGCACTAGGTTGGATGATGACCATTTGTGATAGCGCTTGGTAGCTTCTAATATATTTTATTAAGTTCTCGTTAGTCAGTGGCCATCCCTGGTGTCGGAGTTTTTAGACCGCCTAAAGGCCTCCGACATGGTCTAACGATTGCAACAACCGGGACCGACAATTTAACGTGCACTCCGAAGCACGGTAGCGCTCAAAAAGAAATACCACTATCGATCACCCATCCAAGTAGGGGTCGAGCTGTACGTTGCTTAACAATCGCTTAAATAACATCGCGTAGTCAAACTACGCCTCGAGCGCTATGACAAAGATTTTTTATCAAAAGAAAAACCACGGGCAGGAATTGAACGCTGGACCTTCAACACCTGTTTGAATCACCGCTAAACCACAGCTGTCTAGTAAATAAGGAAAAATACTTCAACAATTTTACCTGAATGTGTTTCCCAAGAATTATATATTCTACACAGAGATACCCATTAGGTACGGTAAGTAAAAACTATTTTAATGAGAGCAAAACTTAGTGTTTAACTTTAACTAATAGTGTTGGAAGTTCGTTAAAAGGTCGGACCGACAATTTTAACGTAGGTACCTACATGATAAAACGTTATAAAGTTCCTACTCCTAATTATTACGTTGATTTATGACTAACTAGCAGTGCCCCGCGGTTTCACCCACGTTGAACCCGTTCGTTCCTGGTGTAATCTGTCGACAGATTGTGAACTGTAAGTACAAACCATTTACAATTGAACGCATAATTTTTCAATCTGTACAATTGTTGTTAATTTAACGCCTGGTGTAAAACTAAAAGCAATCTACTACAAGAACCACAGAGAATGAAAATGAATACAAAAATATTGTAAATTTTCTGTGGACAAGATAAGTGATATTATCGGTATGTAATGATTTGTATTACATTATCTCATATGAAAAAGTTTATTCTTTTTACGAATAATAAAACATAAGATAAAAAATGGACAGGTATCCATTTTATAAAAAATTGATACCTACTTATATTTTGTGTTCATGAAAAGCACCTAATTTTCCTCACCTCTGATATCTTAAGTGAGATGAGAGGCCTTTGCCCAACAGTGAGACATTAGAGTCTAATAATTTACTTTACTCAGTAATATCTATGAGTTGGTTACATGTAGGCAACATGCACTCAATATTAATAATGACATAACGTGACGATTTAGCTAATAGCTCTTTCTATTTAGCCGTGTTTTGACGTCCTGCTGTGTGCCGCGGTGATGCACAGTCGTCCGCGCGCACGGCTGTTCTTTTGTTTTTCTTACTAAACGCACACAGGACGAGTGAAAACGTATAATTTGATAGAGCCCTCATCATTACCAGGAAAATACTATACTATAAATAATGCTTAATTTAATATTAAGTAAGAAACGAAATATCCTTAGACAGTATATTGGAGTAATTAAAACCTAAAGTAAATAAAACTACATAAGTCGCAGTGGTAAGTTTTCTGTATTTATCAAAAGTATTTTAAACATTATTGGAAGAGGAAGCCATGACAAGAAAACTACAAATAAAAGTAAAAAAGAAAAGTTTTAAAAAATAAATATTTTTTACATTTTATACTTTTCATAAATGCTTTCAGCTTTTCACACTACAATAAATTATCTTCATTCTATATTTACATTCACATTGTCAAATTATCGCCTCTCATACTGAGTACCTCAAAACGGGAATATACGGCTCCAATTCGACCTTCAAAAACGTGACTCCAAGTCCATATTAGTTGGTTCATAATATAATTTCTTTGATCCAATCCAGATGGTCTACAACGCTAGTATAGATGCCGGGGTACCCTCCAGTGCCACAGTGGACGTTACCCGAACTAACTATTCCCCACAATTCAATCCTTTTCTTGATCCAAACGAGAGGCCCCCCGGAATCTCCACTGCACGTATCAAAACCGGGCTCTCCACCGGCACAGATAACGTTTTTTGGTAATAGGGTGGTTTTGTATGAGTTTTGGCAGGATTCAGTCTTTACGTAGGGGAGGGGGATGATCTTTTTGACGCGGCTGTACTCTCCGGTGGTGGGGATGAGGCCCCAGCCCGCGGCTACGAAGGTGGCGTCGTCCTGGAGGTCCCCGGAGGGCAGGCAGGCTGGTCGGATGAAATCTGGAAAAAAGGAAAAGATGCTTTAATCTATTTGTTTACTGGATGAGTGGCTGAAAGTGGTATTCTGTTCTTTGCCGTACTTTGGAGGGCACGTCAAAATGTAGATCTACGTTTACGTAACTTTACAGGAACGTACATACACTTCGCTTTTATTCTGCATTTTTATTTCTCCATATGTCGCCTAATCCTACTCACTGTACTGATATCTTCGTTTAACCAAGAGGCCTTTGCCCATCAATGGGAGATTCAGTGGGTCCCGGTCGTTTCGGATTGTTTTCAAGACCCTTATAGATAAAAGACCGAGATGATCTCTTGTATCTTGATGCCTCTTCAAGATACAATAAGTGTTCTGTTAACTTAATACAATTAAACATTTTTATTGTAGTTTTGGCTCAGTCAAATAGCCTACCTGTGTAAGGCGCGTCAGTCTTCAGTCTCAGTATGGCGATGTCGTGCTCCTTGCCGTCGTACCCGGGGTGGATGAAGATCTGTTCCACCTCGATCTCCACCACCCTCTCGGTGCACACCCCCTCCACACACTCAAACTTGGCTTCCAAATCGTAGTCACCCAGGCGGGCTTTTATCCTGGAAGAAAAGAAAGGTCTATTCAGTTTACTGGTACTTAGTCTAATTGTATGGGCTAATTATTGTACGTTTAGTGAGAGGACTTTGAGCATTGCAATAAAGGGAAGTTTGCGTAGGTTAGGTTAGGTACCGATAATTTTAAATTTCGAAGCATGGTAGCGCTCTGATAGTCATGCCATTATCGGCCACCCATCCAACTACCGAACTGCACGGTGCTTAACAACCGCAATTAACTAACATTGCTTAGTCAAATTACGTCGCTTATGAATAAGACGGTAATACATTACTGTACTTACGTCGAGAATCCATTCTTGTTGACGCAGTGTGCGGCGGTGATCACGTGACGCGCGTCGATCAGGGAGCCCCCGCAGCGCAGCCGCGTCAGGTGCCCCCGGTGGAAGTACTCCAGCAGTACCAGCCACGGGTTGTGGTGAACGAGGTTTGAACTCGCTTCTATACCACACTCCATGTCTGCAATCAAGATTATTATGCATATTAGAAAAGGTTGTTTTGCCTCCGTGGTCGTATGGTCCTTCCCGGGTTCAATTCCCAGGTCGAGCGGAAGCATGATTCTACTTTTGACATATTGTTTGGGTTTTGGGATCACCAATAATATAAAAGTAACACTTCAGCCTGTGCTAAAATGAGTAAGTTTGTGTAGGTTAATGGTAATGGTGTAGGTTAATAATAATCCTCTCAATTTTAAGGATAAAGTTAAAAACTTATGATGACAATAATTTTTAAAATATTCTTTTGTATTTCAAGGTATTTTATTATTTGACTAGCAGTACCCCGCGGTTTTACCCGCGCTGTACCCGATCCCGTAGGAATTTCGGGATGAAAAATAGCCTATAACCTTCCCGTTGAATGTGGCTTTCTATTACAAAAAGAATTATTCAAATCGGTTCAGTAGTTTCTGAGATTAGCGCGTTTAAACAAACAAACAAAACAAACTCTTCAGCTTTATAATATTAGTATAGATATAGGGAATACTCATATAAAAAAAATAGAACAAAGCATAATAACAGCACGTGCTCTTAGCATGCACATAGAAGGAAATATCTTGAGCAAACAGGAAACCCAGGACTATGTTTTTGAATTCAAAGCGAATTGATTGAGTCTGTGGATTGAGTTTCCATTCCCAGTTGTCGGCTATCGCACCCGGATTTTGATCGACTATCCCAGTGGCAGAGTATTTAATACTCCTATTTTATTTTGAAATAAAACTACGTTTACGGGTACACTTCGCACAGGACTATGCTCACAGCGTGCAGTGGTGTAAAGGGGCCGAAACGTCTGATAAAAATCTATAGTATAGATTCTACACCAATTATTATAAAGCTGCAGAGTTTGTTTGTTTGTTTAAACGCGCTAATCTCAGGAACTACTGGTCGGATTTGAACAATTCTTACAATGGTGGATAGTCCACTTATCGAGGAAGGCTATGGGCTATTTTCATACCAAAATTCCGAAAGGAACAGGCACAACGCAACCGCGGGGCGCTGCGCCGTCGCCGCACAGTACGTAGTAACTATTAAGTAATCTGTGGCACAGTGGCACCATAAGACGACAGTTATTACGTTAATTAATATTTGTTATTCCACAGTTTCCCATTCATTACATAAGTGGGGGTATTCCTCGCCGGTATTTGATTACAACCAGTTCGAACGTGCCTCTATTAATACGTCATTAAGACTAGAATAAGGAAAAAACAGGAGAGATGGCTTTATGTGGGAAATTCCTACTTTTGTTACCTAAATATTGTATTATTTGGCTAATTGGACAATCTACACTAATATTATAAAGCTGCATAGTTTGTTTTTTTTAATACGCTAATCTCAGAAACTACTGGACCTATTTGAAAAATTCTTTTTCTAATGGGACTAACATCATTAAACCTTAGAAAAACAATACTCAAAAGGTCCATGACCTTTCATTATAAAACATGATTAACCAAAATATTTATAAACCGGTATTTCTGGTTCAAGTTTTGTAAAACTGATTTAAAAAAGGAGGTTCTCACTTCGAATGCTATTATTTTTAGCGTAACAATGTTACCCGCGTTGGACCCGTTACCAAGGGAATTTCGGGATGAAAAATAGCCTATATCCTTTCTGTTGCATGTGGCTATCAGTGTCAAAAAAATATTTAAATCAAATTGGTCATCTCTGAGATTAGCGAGTTCAAACAAACAAAACATCAGCTTTAGCTTCACCTTAGATGTAAATTATATACCTATACGTTCAAACATTTAGAGTTAATTACGAACTAAGTAGATAAGTTATAAATAAAGCAGGAAAATATAACATGAGATGTTAAAACAAGCTAAGTTGTGAATAACCACGTTTTTAAATGAGATGAAAATGTTAAAGGCAGTTAGGATTTCACGCAAGTATTGGGTTTTTACGTTTAGCTTTTACGCGACTGTGATAGAGAAGGTTTATGTAATTCATTAGAACAAGAAGTTCATGATTGATAGTGCTTATGTTTAGCTGTGTTAGTAGAGTGAGCTAGCTTATAAGCGTGATAGTGAAAGAACGCGAGCGAATGAGCTTATTGCGCGAGCGAGCGATTTCATTTCCTATCGTTATATTAACTCGCTGTTAACTCACTCAAACTAGGTGAGTCTTGACAAATGATGATGTTATTTTAATAAATATAAAGTTCAATTGTTACGTTTTAAGTCATAAGCTTACTTTTGGAATAGATAAAGTAGTCAAATGCATTTTAGAAAGCTGATATTGATAACACAGATACATTACACAAATACAAGTTACAACATCTTTTGCTACGTGGTGAGTGGTTGAATATGTTAATAAGAAGCTGACAGTCTCTTAGATACTTAATGATAGTTAGTTAGTTAATGAATGAATATAACAGCAACTTACCGTTTCCTCCAAAAGAGAAAGCATCCACAGAGAACACCACACACAGACCACAGAGAACAGCTAATGAAGTTAACATTTTTTTTTTGGTAAATATTTTTTCTTTTTGAATTTTTTTAAGTTATTTTTCAAACTTTTTATTTTTCTTCAAGAATTATTTAACAAGCTTGAAACTTTAAAGTTTTAGAAAGCTTTAGAAATGTTAACCTTTTTAAGTTTTTGATTGCCGGTTCAACTATAAAGGCAGAGCCTAGTTTTAGTTGACCGAGCAACCGGGAGTCGGGCCGCGATTGTGACTTCACACATGGTACGGTAATATTTATATAATTATAGTCACCGCGCGGGTTTTCCGCGAACGCAAACTTGTAGCTTAGGTGCCTCGCTACTAAATTAAAATACCAAAAAGAGTTTTGGGATTTTAATCTCTGACGTATATTATACATATATCCTATCCTACTAATATTATAAATGCGAAAGTTTGTGTGGATGGATGTATGTATGGATGTATGTTTGTTACTCTTTCACGCAAAAACTACAGAACGGATTTGGATGAAACTTTACAGTAATGTAGGTTATACATCAGAATAACATATGGGATACATGTTATCCCGAAATTCCCGCGGGAACCGATACAACGCGGGTAACACCGCGGGGCGCGGCTAGTATGGATATATTAATAATATTGTATTATTTGTTAATTTAAATAAAATAACTAAAAGTCAAAATAAAACCACACTTGACACTTGTTTTCAAAACTATCTTTTTTTCACTTTTAAATTAAATTGAAATGTACACAACTTGCGCAGCTTTTTTTCACAACAAAACTGAGCAACCTGAATTTATTTTCACTATTTTATTTAACTGTACAGTCAACAAATTTAGAGAAACCCTTTTTAGGAGAAAGCCATTGACGTGCATTGTCATGCCCTTACTCAGAGACGTCAAATACTTCCTTTATAGATATTTGACGAGTCGTTTTGACATTGTAATGTATAAAAAATTACTTCAAATAATTAATTGTCGATATATGGACGTGTTTGAGTGCGGCCGGCGACTTTATATATTTGAAATTTAACTATCGTTCGATCTTACGTTAACTTTGTCTTCTACACTAGCCTATAAACAAATGCGCGTCGGCCCGTAACGAAATCAACCCGTTACCCGCTACTCGTTGTCGTTAATAAGAGCCGAATTTGGTTTAATGCTAATATTGTTTATTGTACTTAAAAGTTTAAAGTAACAATGACAAATAGACATGACGTCATTATATGATGACAGTTTTAAATCAATTTCTACATAATCAGAGGTCATTAAAAAGATTCGAGTAGGTCAGTGGCCACCCCTTGTGTCGGAGTTTTTAGACCGCCTAAAGGCCTCCGACATGGTCTAACGATTGAAATAACCGGGACCGACTGCTTTAGAAGTATCTTAAATAATCCGATTTAACCAATTTAAAAAAAGGTGGTAATACTCACAAAAACGTGATCTGAATGTTTTGCTTTAAATAAATCAAACATTAAAAAATCTAATTAAATTAATCTAGGTCACAGACACACCCACTTTAATTAACATCTTCTTATGTAAGTATGTGTTATTTGACAAGGTCGGGGTTTCCCGACTGACTCATACTAATGTAACTTGAGTCAAACAGCAATGTCCGCCAGATTTCACCTATGAAGAATTTGAAGGTCGGTTTTTGATGATAACTTATATACTTGATTCAGACCTATTTGACCTTAAAATCGACGTAAAATGATAGGTGTGTGTTGAGTGCGCGCATGTGTGTTGTGTGGTGTGCGAGTGTGTGTGTGAGCGTGCTTGCATCGTAGCTTACGAGTGTATCAATTTTGATTAATTTAATTTTTCTTATGGCATTAAAAACGTATAAATACTAGGGAATTCTCGATCTTGCTGTTTCTCTATAAAAAGTAATGAAATGTCTAAGCGAAGCCAAGCCATGTCTGAAGTTGCTCTGCGATTTGTAGCTATAGTAACAGCATAGCGATAACTTACACTATTTAATTGTTCTCAATCTATCTAGAGATTCTCTAGGGGCACGGAAATACGCCTAAATAAACGATTTCAGAATAGAATACCTAGTAGGTTGTAGGTACTTACGGCAGTGTTTGCACCACCCTCCAATTGGCGGATTTACCCGCGTTGTACCCGTTCCCAGGGGAATTTTGGGATGCCTACAACCTTCTCGTTGAATTTGGATATATATTACAAAAAGAATGATTCAAATCGGATTGCTTGTTTCTGAGAAGCGCGTTTAAACAAACATAAAACAAATTCTTTAGTTTTATTATATTAGTACTAGCTGACCCGGCGAACTTCGTACCGCCTTAGCGTTGCAATGATGCACTACTTTCCGAACAAACAATGCTCTTTCAATATAGTCTATGGCTGTGAATGACATTGACATTCCTTACGCGTGTTTTTTTTAAATATGCAAAATTAAATGTATAATTTTCAATATTTCTGAGAGATTTTCTTAATATTTTTAGAATTAGTGAAATCGGTCCAGCCATTTACGCGTGATGCGACGACAACAAAAAACGGGTTTCATTTTTATTATATTATTATATAGATAGATGGACATTACATTACATTACCTATGCACATTTAAAATCCTACGTAATATGACTAATACATATTATGACTATGAAAGTACCAAGAATTGAATCAATCGCATGGATACAATGATATAGGTATAACAAAGCTGAATAAGTGCTCCCACACAAAACTGCGATGCGATGCGATGCGAATTCGCATCGCAGAAACTTGCGATGCGAATTTCTGCGATGCGATTTAGTGCGGCGAACCGTTTGGTAGGGTGACCATTCCTTCAAGTGTAGGCCGTACTGGACGTGTTTTTAGGAAGCGTAAGATGGATCGCAAAAAGATTATTGCACTGCTGTTATTGTTCAATAGATAGAAGCTATGCAATAGCTTAATAGTTTTGTTATACAACTAATACATAATCTTTCCATTTATCACAAAAAAATTTTTTTTTCAAAAGCCCAATTCCTGTCCTGAAATGTCCTGAAATGGTGTCACCAAAGATGACGTAATATGACAGGAATGTGCGATGCGAAGCAGATCGGAAATTCTTACGATGCGTCGTGCGAATTCGCAGATTTTTGCGATGCGATGCGAATTCGCAGTTTTGTGTGGGAGCCCTTAACTAATACAAGTATATGTTTTTCGAACGCGCTAATCTCAGAAACTAAAGAACCAATTTTAATTATTCTTTTTGTATTAGATAGCCACATTTAATGGGAAGATTATAATGCTGTTTTTCATCCTGAAATTCCCACGAGAATGGACACAACGTGAGTAAAACCGCGGGACGCTGCTAGTGATGTACCTATATTTCAATAAGGAGCCATGTCATCCTTACTAAAGCTTCAAAATAACTTATTATGACCTAATTTGGTCACAACAATGAAATAACATGACTTTGAGATCACAAACCACAGTGACTGCACTCAAATACGACCATTAAAACGATACTCAACTAATTGACGTTTATACATGACATGTCAAAAACACTCACTAAATCTCAATTCAATTTAGCATTTGACGTCTCTAGTAATGTCAAACCCACGTATGCCATCGTCAACCCCGCAGTAGGCAAACAAAGTGATTTTAAATGACATAATAATATTACCATTTATTCAGTATCTATTTGATAAAATCTTGACTGAGCCCATACACTTTAAACTCATACGATTTGCAGTAAGTAAATATATAGAGGCCTAATTCATAAATGCTTACTTCTATCAAATGGTTTGTCACTTTCTGCCATACGCTATTTAACAAAGAGCAAAAAAGACAAAACACAAAACAGTGTTCTAGTAAAGAGCGTTTATGAATAAGCCAGTAAATGTCCCGCTTGTAAACTCGCTCAATCTGTACAAGACGGTCATAATAAAAGTTTAGAATAAAATGTTTGTAACAGCAGTCAAAGATAAACACACCTCCAAAAGAAACTTTGAAAACAAAATGACGAATTCCAGGAGGCGCAAGGGCAAATTATTTGTCATTTGCGTTTACGAAATGATTCACAAAAAACAACATCCTGTTTACTTGAAATCCTTGACAATCAGGACAGTAATCTTAACACTAAAACAGGATAATACAAAGTGTACCTTCATCAATTTTACGTTTCCAAAACTGCGCAAAAAGGCTTTAATTTTTACGTAGTTTTATAAAGGGGGAGTTGCTTCAGCTTTCGTTCACGCACAAGTTAATAAAATGTTAGTGTCAACAGGCGTAAGAAAATGAAAAATGTGGCTTCCTACTGGTCGCCTGAATTATATTTAATTTTATACTTTGTTTCGTCATAAAAGCGCTCGTGCGAATAAGACGCGTACTACGAGCAAAGTCGAGACGCAGTCGGGCTAGGGCGACTACATATGCTTTCTTTCTTTCATTCTGTTAATTCCGAATCGAAATAAAAAATTAATTATAAAAAATGTCTCATCAAGGTTAACAACACAACCAGGATATTTCCTGGAAAGTGGTGCAGTTAGCAACCGGTTTTAAGAAATTAATCACCAGAGAACAGGATAATAAAATGCATTCATAAGTAATTAATTAATGCACAAATTAGTGTAGGTGTGTGTGTCCAGAGCAGCTTTGGTTTTAATTATTGTTATAGTTACTAAGTGCATTCTATGAAATAGGCGTGGTGATAATTAATGATGAAGTAACTAGGTAATTACCGAGGAAGACCATCAAGTTTCCCAGATGTTCTGCTATCGATTTGGATGGATTCATAAAATAAGTAGCTAGCCCTACGAGGCACAGTAATAGTAGGCCAAAATACATAATATCAATGATATGATATCCTATTACCTACGTAGCCACCCTAGTCACCTTATAGTCACCCTATTACGTACGCCTTTTCATAGACCAGTTAAAACAGTCACAATCAGACAGGCTGAAGTGTAAAACTGCGATAGGATAGCTCTTAGATGACGGGGGCTACTGTTTCTGTACGTTTCGAGCGCGCGCAGCTGTTGTCGTTGTTGAGGTGGGGGTTGCGCACGAGTGGGCTCGCGCTGTATCGGCGACAGAGAGCCTTCACGGGAGTGCACGTGCTTCCGGAGTCCGTTACATGTAGAGGCTGAACGCAAAATGAACTCACGGTGTCTTCACTAACCCCGTTTGTGACTCTCCGAACATAACTGAAGATGGATATCTCGATTTAAACAAATAATGATATTAACGTACGTTTCAATTAATAGTAAAATACCTCTTAGATGAATTCAAACAAAGCAAATCTATGACGGATCCTTTGATTACGTTAATTATATTAACTACATAACGATTATGTAAATAAATAGGTTGGTTATTGCTTCGAGTGTATTGAATCATTTTAATTCGATTCTGTGAATGATACGTCATGTCACCGCAGGAATGCACTAGGGTTTGTAAACAATATGACGTATTTAGTAGTAGGCATGTGTTCCATTCATGGTTTGTTAAGGTACCTACTCGAGCGTAGGTACGTTCATTATCAAGTACAATACGCGGCCGATGTGGAGTTAGGTCTTTCCAATTAGGCAGACTATAGTCATTCATTCATTTCGAATAAGTGGCCAACCTTGGTGCCGGAGATTTTAGATCACCTAAAAGCATTCAACATGGTCTAACAATTGAAACAACCGGGACCGACTGCTTAACGTGACCTCCGAAGCACGGAATCGTCTTACTTTTCGGGCAAGAAGAGATGTTTGCCGCGTACTACATATATGAGTGAAACCGGTTAGCACAAAGTGACTTGCGCAAAGCCCTCCTTTACAATCTTGTTGATGAATCATTTATACCTTTATTCAGTAAAGGACCTATTATCTTGTCATTAAAAAATTCCCGTATGTAAACTCCAAATGAAAATATTTACAAGTATCATCCTAAGAACACTTGAAGTATTAAATAACAAGCGTTAAAATATCAACCGACTTCAATATAATTCATAATGCGGTGAGTTTAATTACTAAGTACATTACATTACAAGTACATATATCTCAATGTTCCTATGAGACAATTTGTGCATCAGGGAATTAAATTTAACATTGTACATAATCGATCTTGTTACCAAACATCTTACTTCCTACTATCCTACTTCCTACTAATATTATAAATGCGAAAGTTTGAGAGGATGGATGTATGTATGGATGTGTGTCTGTTGCTCTTTCACGAAAAAACTACTGGACGGTTTTGGATGAAACTTTACAGTAATATAGGTTATACATCAGAATAACACATGGGATACATTTTATCCCGAAATTCCCGCGGGAACCGATACAACTGGGGAACACCGCGGGGCGCGGCTAGTTGATCATAATTTTGACCCTTATCAGTAGTGGTTTGCCATTGAGTTATATGTACTAACGTTAGTGCATAATAACTCAATAGGTTTGGTTAGATACCTACCTATTTTGTTGCTCGTTTGATAAAGCACCTTTTAAGAGTCAAGTCATGCCCGTGTCCTCAGAAGCACGGCAGCGCTCAGGCCTCGGTCCAGGACAGAACATTAGCTGAGACGCCATTGCTACACAATTTTTTACCTTTAAGTAAAACGTAAATGTATTTTTCCTATTTTTTTGTGGCAATAAATTTTATTTTATTTATTTATTTATAAAATTGCCACTTTCGGCCACCAATCTGACTTATGACCGTGCTACGCGTTGCTTAACATTCGCGATGAGTTAACACGCTCGATCAACCTACGCCATGAAAGCTACAATCATTTATCCTGTTAATAAGTATGTCATTTATGGGAATTTACGTTTTGTGATAATAGCCTGAGCCAGTACGAAATAATTTAGTTATCAGCTTAAAGCTATCAAATTGGTTTCCAGGAATAACTAATTAAAATATGAAATTAATGAAGCACTTGATCTAAATGTATTTAATTAATTACAAAGTGGAATCTTGTCGGAAATTTCTAGGAATTAGTGATTGAGAGCTACTTTTATTTATATGATAATTTTGTTCCATTTTCGGTGAATTAATTGGACTTAAAGCTTCAATAGAAATAATATAAATTTAAGGTAAAATACCAATTTATATACATATATTATACCAATACGAATAACTAGCAGCGCCTCGCGTTTTTACCCGCGTTGTTCCCGTTCCCGTGGGAATTTCGGGAATATTCATACATATAAACCTTCCTCTAGAATCACTCAATAGTATTTCAGTTTATCGGGAACAGACAGATAGACGTGGGGACTTTGTTTTATAATATGTAGTGTTTCTTTATAGTTAAACGAGCCGTGATGAGGACATAATATCGTTTATTTGACAAATCAGTTACATTACATTACACATTTCTTCTAATACAGAACAGAAATCAGAATCGACCGGCTTTATTGAAATTACTATACAATTAGTATAACTTTTGTCACTATATTTATAGTATAACTTTTAATTACTTTTTATAGTATAACTTTTCATTATTTTTAAGAGCAATATGTTGTGAATATTGTAAGGAAAAATGTACAAAGTATTATTTATATATTCAACTGAAATTTTCGACTTTCAATATTTGTTAAATATATTTGTATTCTGAAGGTGATTGTAAAGTGAGACAGAGTTGTATAAAATGAATAACTTATTACAACATGTATGTAAGGAACGCAAATATATACCTACAGTGATATTATATTGATTAAAAAATATGTGATACTTAAAATTATACTATGCACCTGTATGATTTGTTTAATTATACTTAGAGAATGTATAAAAACTTTGATAGCTGTCAAAGAAGCAATACAAATCTGTAAAATTTGAATTTTTATACAAAACTGTATAGTATTTTCAATAAAAACCAATCCAATAATGAACTCGGTACACTGTTATTGGACGTAAACCTAACGAGACACAAACATATGTCTGCAACACCTAAACTACTTATTTTAAAATACACTCTTAAAAACTAGAAAAAAAAATGAAAAAAAAAACATCTTCAAAATCAGTACTGCCGAACACTAGAAGGTATTAAAATTATCAACAAAAATAAAAGAGAGACTTTATTAAAAAAATATTTAAAAAAATACACATAGTTATCTATTAAAGGAACGTACCATACACTAAGAATCTACAAAAAAATACCAGCAAATTACTCGGATTATTCTACTTAAAAAACTACGCTTAAAAAATCATCTTCATATTTATATATTATATAATATTTTTATATAAATATAAGACAGTCGATATATACTTTTTATATACGAAGCATTTTTGTATCAAATACTACATCTAAATATACGCGGACATATTTTTAAGCTGGGGTCGCACGAGCGAACTGATTAGCTTGTTTCAATTCTACTGGATGAATGAACGCTGCACTAACTCCCTATACTATATAGTACTGTAACAGCATAATACTTAATATTCAAGCTAACAGTCCGCTCTTGTGTGACCTCGCCCTTAGAATGATATATTAATAACATTTTTTTATATTATATCATTAATATTATGTTAGGTCCATAATTAAAGATCTTTGATAATAATTTTTATTGGAATATCTAATAATATAAGACCAGTTATTGACGTACGAAATATACTTAGTATGTCTCTATAAAACATATTTTTTTGGTTATTTTAGATGAATTGCTATTGATTATATACGCTTGAAGTAAAATCTATAAACTATAATCTGATCAAAAATAATGGACCTCACATTGTTGTTAATATTTAGAGAAATTTGATAAGTATACGTTTAGCAAACAGTTACGTAGCAGATATGTTAATTTTAACCGTTAGATATGACATCAAATCACTTTTACTCAATAGAACATGACTTTTTAATATTTTTCAAAAAGTGACCAAAAAACCCCCTTTCCAACAATACATTTGATTTGCCATGAATCAGACTATACACCATTTTAAATTAAGTGTTCCTCCTCACTGTACTGATATCTTCAGTGATATGAGAAACCTTTGTCCAGCAGTAGGACATTACAGACTTCACTTACTCGTTTTGCCAACCTAGCCATAGACATATTGCCAATAGACAAACAAATAGAATGCGAAACGATCGTCATTTTATCTCGTCTGTCATTGTCTATGGGCTAAACTTTCATCTTTCATGTTCCCAAAAAACAATACGAAAATTACCAATCAGAATTGACATATTACTGACAACATAACCCTCCTTTTTCTGGAGCAGTTGGGTGAGAAAGGTTAACGTATTTTAAAAACCTTAGAAAAGACAAATTTAATGTAAATTTTTCATAACAGATGTGTCATATTAAAAGTTGAATTTAGGGAATTTTGAGAAAGGACTTTTAAACATTGTTATGAAGATTATTTCTTGAGAAAAACGTAAAAACTATTTTTCGTATAAAGTTCAAAATTTCTCTTAAAAGCGACTACAGTTTTATACATTAGGCCCTGGAGTTTGATACACGATACTGAACCTTATTAATATCGATTGTAAGTCTTAATTTGGTTGGTTACTTAACTGAGTGACCCACATAGTCAAATCAATATCTTGTACAGTTATTAAAATCTGTGATCGACCTTTTTTGATAGACGTAGTCGAACATTTCTGTACATAGCTAATATGAGCTAAATCATAAAGAAAATATCAATCATAAATTAAGTAGAAAGTACCAAAAATCAATTGAATTTAATATTTTTCTTTGATTCATTAGAGCTGTAATATTTCTGATATGACGTAAATCCGATATTTTACAGCCACAAAAATGGTCATTATTGAAAATGTCCGATTCGATAATACGCACGGTAACATAGATTAGGTACTCAATTTACAATTTGTTAATAGATTGTCTATTTTCAGTAATTCAGTACTTAATGAGTCAGAACAGTTTGCCCAGCTGTGGGATTCATAAATTATTCAAAATAGTATTATCGCTTTTTGGACATGATTGCATATCAATATAATACAATAACACCAAAATAAACACCAATGATTTTTCTTCGGCGACATTTAAGAACTTATGTAAATTACGACCTATTTTCAGTCCAAAAAAGTACAGTAAATTTTTTACTTACTTTCCATTTTACTTCTCACACATATCTCGAGTTAGTTTTGAGTTCACCAACCCGCAGTCCTCTTAACTGCACTGATATGTACGCAGTCCTCTTAACTGCACTAGTGCTTAAAATAAGTTCTTAAATATCGCGACTATATTAATGTCAAAACAGTACATGGACGTATCAAGACATTTTACGGACATTTTTACGCAATATACTTTACTTTATACACATAAATATCTGTACAATATACATACAGTATAAAGTATTTAGAAGATTTAGTACAAGAAGAATCAGTTTCAGTATTATACATGTATGTATATACTATTCTTCTCAAAGATGACTTCAATATAAACAAGTGTGATTTGATTCCTTAACGAATTCATCAAATATGAGCTTCGTAAGAAGTGTCACATTAGCCCGTCGCAACGAGATAGTGTGACACTTTTCATACGAAATATTCGTTATTTTAGTGTCATAAGTGCGGTTTGTTTACATTTCAGACACGTTTCAAAGAAATAGACTTTAGGTGAATATTCACCATATTAATACAATTATACAGCATTTCTTCCTGTTTAAATACTATAGAAACACTTAACTCCCGTTTTAACACTTTTAGGGGTACATAGATGATTTTTTTACCTTTTAAAAATATAATTACGCCATTTCTAGTCGTATTTTCGACTAAATAGTCGGTTTCTTGTATTTTCAACTAAATAGTCTGTTACTGTCGTATTTTCAACTAAATAGTCGTTTACTTATCGTATTTTAGGCGCGGATCGGTCGTTGCATTGCTTGTTGCGTCGTAATGTTGCGCCGCGTTTTATTTGCTCCATCAGAGAGTTGTGGCACACACGGAGGTCGGCCTACAAGAAAAAGGCATATTGAGTTTTTAAGGTCAATATATTATGTTGGTCCATGGTTTAATGGTGGATTGCACACTTTTCTTTAACTACTAATACTAAGGGTTGCTTCATCTTATGCTCTCCAGCTAACGTTAACATAAAATGTCACTCTCAATAGACGTCAAAAATCATGACTTTCTACTGGCCCAAATAATTTTAACAGACTGTCATTAAAGTTATAAAACAACGCTTAGTATTTAACAGATATTTAACAGTGGTCGTGAATTTCTTAACGAACAAACAAATAAATAAGTATACCCAGACAAATTCACTCACGATTAATTAGACCCAAACTAAGCTCTAAGCTTGTAATATGGAATCTAACTAACAGACACTACTACAACACAGATACACAAATACTTTATAAGAATATATAATTAACACCCAGACGTCGCCAACAACTATGTCTTCACATATTGTTGACTCCGGGCGGGAATCGAACCCGCAACCCCCGACACAGGAAGCGCACTCACTGCCACTGTGCCAATGGGCTTGTCAAAAAAAAAATCAGCTTCATTTTATTAGTATAGATAGACGAATTACAGGATATAACTTTAGTTAAATATTTTATCATGCGTGGGACGTCATTTCCCCTTCAACGAACTAACATCGACCCAAACGAATACTTTCCTTGTTGTTTTGACACAATAATACGTCATTGGCATAAAACTACGTCATGCTATGAAAAGTGTTCTTCGAATTTGTAAATGTGTTTGATGCTAGCTGTTCCCCGTAGTTTTACCCGCTACGTACCCGTTACTGGAGGATTTAAGGTGCTTTACAATGACGGGTAAGGGATAGAAAGTAGTCTATGTCATCCCGTAATGTCAAAAAAAATTCAAGTGCTCAAATTTATCAAAATCGGTTCAGTGGTTTTGATGTGAAAACGAAACATACATACAAAGCGACACACTATCAATATTATTATATTAATAGGGAAGTAGTGATATATTTGTAGTTTTCCCTTTCATTAAATGTTTTCCTTATTTCACTCTATTTATTGATGTCATAATTTAGTAGATTCAAAAATGCATGGAAGCATGAAATCCTCCTCATTGAGCTGATATCTTCATTGTGTGTGAGATTTGCCCAGCAGTGTGATCATAAAGACCGATACACAAACTTTTC
The DNA here is from genome assembly GCA_951394245.1 of Cyclophora punctaria. NCBI lineage: Eukaryota > Metazoa > Arthropoda > Insecta > Lepidoptera > Geometridae > Cyclophora > Cyclophora punctaria. The sequence goes on from OX596191.1 coordinate 1,454,005, forward strand.
AACAGGCTTTGAGACTGAGTAAGTTTTAAATTATCATTTCGTTTAAGCAAGAAAAAACAGTAACAGTCGCACTCATTGAAGTCCAATGATTCCATTCTGACCAATTAAAATTGAATGCTTATTTCATGGCTGGACCGATTGTCAAAACTTTGCTATTCCTTCTTAACAGTACTGATATCTTCAGTGAGATGAGAGGCCATCAGCAGCGGGCCATTACAGGCTAATACTATTTTGTTATTATCTAAATCTAGTTATATGTGTACTATTATCTAAATCTAGTTATACTCGCGTATTTATTGAACAGTAAATACCTGAGTGAGCGGTGGTGTGGGTTGCCCAGCAGTGGGCCGGGCCGGTCGTCTCGCGAGTGTAGCGGACAGTTTGTCCAAAAATGCCGCCTGCACCGCGCCGCCGCCCACTGGGAATAAAATATACATTGTTAGTGTCTTAAAATGATGTTTGTGACAAACTGACAAACATGTACATATGTTATGATTGTTGACAAAAATATGTATATTTTATTTTCATTAAAATCAGCACATTCCTAGGTAGATTCATAGAAAATTGATTTATGATATTATACAGTTTTAATACAATTAGTTTCTTAAGTTTAAGCGAACACTACTCATTTTGAATTGAAACTACGACAAGTCAACGGCCAAGTCACACAATATTAATTATAAATAATAAAGAAATCGCAGTAAGGAACCTTAGACTTGGCACGACTTTCTCTAGATTTTTTAGAAATAAACAAGTAGCTCCATAGAGACTTAGCTAGTTTTTTACAGAAGGTTTTGATGGTATATAATAAGAACCTTTATTATTGGGTTTGGGCGGCGAGTCGGCGGCGGTGATGGAGGAGACGGCGCGGCGCGCGGTGCGCGGGGACAGCTGCGGCGCCAGCTTCGCGCTCAGGCTGGCGATCAGCCCGCTCTCTACGATGGGAAATTACTTTCAATTCAAGACTAAGGGAATGAGCATATGGCCAGCATTACATAAAATTCTTTTAATTTTTTTGGAGTCAATTTTCAACTTTTTGATACACACAAGTGTTTTCTATTCTATTGTCTACTATACGTACGTTGGTCGGCGTGGTGGCGGTCGGCGGAGTGCGAGCGCGCGGCGATGTTCCGCCTCAGGGCGAGCGGGCTCAGCGACTCGTACACGCCCCCGCCCCCGCCCGCGCCGCCGTACCGCTTCTCTTGCTGCAGCTTGAAGCCTGCACAAATGACAATAATTTATGAAACCTATATAAAGTCCGTGAGACATTCTTTCTAGACAATTTTCTTTATCATACCTGACTACAATTTTTTTCTTAATTTGACGGTATATGTGTTTTTTGTTTTCGTGTGAACTGTACACGTCACATTATGTCATCAAACAATTTATAGTCAATTTATAGTTAAGTGTATTCGTGTAAGTAGTAGCCCACGACATTTATGGAACTAACGATTGAAATAACAATTTGACAATTTAACGGTCCGGTTGTTTCAATCGTCAGACCATGTCGTCACCTTGAGGCGGTCTAAAAACTCCGACACCAGGGTTGGCCACTGACCTACTCGAAGCGAATGAACGTACATAATGTACAGTCAGCCAAAAATGTGGTCTACCACCCTACGGTTGAGATTCATTTGAACGTCATGAAACAACAAGGTCAATTTTCATTTAATAATAGAGGTCCAACTAAGTCACCCAATGATGTCAAATGTCAGGCATCTCAGATAACAGACAAAACGTCATAACATAATTGTGCATAGAAAAGTCAACCTTAGCGATCGTTACATCTCGCAGAAACTTTTGTCAAAAGTGGTAGACCACTTTCTTGGCCGACTGTACATATGTTTCTAATACGTAACAGTAAACCGACTGACCCGTCTGTCCGTAGTGGCACTCGGGCTGGTTCCCGCGCGGGCCGAAGCTGCTGAACGAGTTGTCGGCCAGCGGGGTACCCGGAGTCGAGCCCGCCGCCGACCCGTAGATATTACCCGCTGCGATAGATAATAAGTTCTTATGAAAAATAAGGTTTTAAGAGGAATTGGGTGTGGAGATAAGGTTTTAAGAGAAATTGAGATGTTACCCGCTGGAATATACAATATAGGTTCATATTTCAAACGAGCTAAGAGATAAATTGGGAAAGATTTCCCAGCTAAAATATACAGGATAATTATGTCAGTAGAACATTGTAATCGCTGCTGGTTTATGTAAGACTAGCGACCCGCCCTCGCTTCGCTTCGGGTAATCAAGATTTCATGTAGGAAAATCGGGATAAAACATTGCGTGTCTCCCGCAGGAATATACACAATCAAAATTTCAAGTGGGAAATTGGGGATAAAATATTACATGTCTCCCGCGAGTATATATGTATACACAATCAAGGTTTCATGTGAGGAAGAATTCGGGATAATACCTACATAGCACGTCTTCGTCGTTCGTAGTTCGTAGGTAGGTACCTATATCCCCGCGCGCTTTGACCGTACGAAACAGTAAGTAGCCATAAGAGACCCGCCATCGAGCATTACTATTTTGTAAGCAGCGCCCCGCGGTTTTACCCGCGTTGTGGCCGTTCCCGTGGGAATTTCGGGATTTTTTTTACATAAAAACCTTCCTCTTGAATCACTCTACCTATTACAAAAAAACCGCATCAGAATCCGTTGCGTAATTTTAAAGATTTAAGCATACAGACAAACAGACACGAAACAGAGACGACTTTATTTTATACTATGTAGTGATATTTCTCATCATAACTCTGAAACTAACTGTCCGATTTTATATCATCATATGAATATCATCAACTTAAAATTACACTCCTTTTTTAACTAATTAATTTTAACTTAAAACGGTTATTGTGTCTTAACTATAATAGTTAGACATATGCCCTCGCGAACTTATTTGTTCGCAATGATATGTACTTTGATTGTGTAGAACATTGTTTTTGTGTATCATCAATAGATTTAGTAGCGCACGCCAATAACCAATTTTTTTAGGCATGTTTTTCATACCTTGGGTTACATATACCCGCGTTGTGCCCGTTCCCGTGGGAATTTCGGAAATAAATATAGCTTATGTCACTCAGGGATAGTGTAGCTTTCGAATGGTGAAAGAATTTTTTAATTCGGTGCAGTAGTTTCAGAGCCTATTCGAAACAAACAAACAAACAAACAAACAAACAAACAAAAAACCAAACCTTTCCTCTTTATAATATTAGTATAGATAGCCTATGTGTTATTCTGATGTATAAGCTATAGCCTATGTGTTATTCTGATGTATAAGCTATATTGTGGTAAAGTTTCATTCAAATCCATTCAGTAGTTTTTACGTGAAAGAGTAACAAACATCCATACATCCATACTTACAAACTTTCGCCTTTATAATAGTAGTAGGATCTAATATTATTCTCGTGTCACGGGGTGCGTAATTGAACTCATCTGAAACGGCTCGACCGATTCTTATGAAATTTTGTGTACATATCGGTTAGGCCTGAGAATCGGCCAACATCTATTTTTATCCCGAAATTCCCGCGGGAACGGGTACAAAGCGGGTTAAACCGCGGGGCGCAGCTAGTATTATATAGTCTATAGCCGCGCCCCGCGGTGTTACCCGCTTTGTTCCCGTTCCCGCGGGAATTTCTGGATAAAATATATCCCATGTGTTATTCTGATGTATAACCTACATTACTGTAGAGTTTCATCCAAATCCGTTCAGTAGTTTTTGCGTGAAAGAGTAACAAACATCCATACATCCATACATCCATACATCCATACATCCATAAATCCATACATCCATACATCCATACATCCATACATACAAACTTTCGCATTTATAATATTAGTAGGAATGAATATCATCAACTTAAAATTACACTCCTTTTTTAACTAATTAATTTTAACTTAAAACGGTTATTGTGTCTTAACTATAATAGTTAGACATATGCCCTCGCGAACTTATTTGTTCGCAATGATATGTACTTTGAGTGTGTAGAACATTGTTTTTGTGTATCATCAATAGATTTAGTAGCGCACGCCAATAACCAATTTTTTTAGGCATGTTTTTCATTCCTTGGGTTACATATACCCGCGTTGTGCCCGTTCCCGTGGGAATTTCGGAAATAAATATAGCTTATGTCACTCAGGGATAGTGTAGCTTTCGAATGGTGAAAGAATTTTTTAATTCGGTGCAGTAGTTTCAGAGCCTATTCGAAACAAACAAACAAACAAACAAAAAATCAAACCTTTCCTCTTTATAATATTAGTATAGATAGCCTATGTGTTATTCTGATGTATAAGCTATAGCCTATGTGTTATTCTGATGTATAAGCTATATTGTGGTAAAGTTTCATTCAAATCCATTCAGTAGTTTTTACGTGAAAGAGTAACAAACATCCATACATCCATACTTACAAACTTTCGCCTTTATAATAGTAGTAGGATCTAATATTATTCTCGTGTCACGGGGTGCGTAATTGAACTCATCTGAAACGGCTCGACCGATTCTTATGAAATTTTGTGTACATATCGGTTAGGCCTGAGAATCGGCCAACATCTATTTTTATCCCGAAATTCCCGCGGGAACGGGTACAAAGCGGGTTAAACCGCGGGGCGCAGCTAGTATTATATAGTCTATAGCCGCGCCCCGCGGTGTTACCCGCTTTGTTCCCGTTCCCGCGGGAATTTCGGGATAAAATATATCCCATGTGTTATTCTGATGTATAACCTACATTACTGTAGAGTTTCATCCAAATCCGTTCAGTAGTTTTTGCGTGAAAGAGTAACAAACATCCATACATCCATACATCCATACATCCATACATCCATACATACAAACTTTCGCATTTATAATATTAGTAGGATTATGAACGTCGATAGATTGTGAATTGTAAAAAACATTACAATTTAGCGCATAAGTTTTCCTTCGTTCATAGTTTGTCCGTAGTACATTGTAAAATTGTGAACTTTTCATTTAGAAATCTTGGCTTGAAAACGGTATATTTTGTATGTGTTTGTATAAAAAGAAAAATGTATAATGTTTCTTAGGTTTAAGCGAAAACTACTCACTTTGAATTGAAACTACGTTTACGGATACACTTCGCTTTTATTTTACATTTTTATCTGACATTTCGGCCCCTTTACAGGAACCGTGGTCACAGAAGATTGAAAATAAAATAATGTTATTCATTCCTGTACATTTTTATTTACAGATTCCTTCAATATTACGAATATGCGAACTGAAATCAATATTCAGTAAATAAAACTCCAAAAACTCACCCTCCTTGTACAGATCCCCGCTGGAGCTGTTGAAACTATTCTTCCTGCCGTAGAGGTTATCAAACGCTACCATCCTCTGCCCCGTGACCCCGTAGATGGGGTTGACGTTCCCGGCGGCCGCGCTGTGCACGCTGGAGGCGGAGCCCCAGCTGCTCTTGTTGAAGGAGGCGAGCGGCGCCGGCGCGGGCGCGGGGGAGCCGCCCGCCCCGGGGGAGCAGGGGCTCTGGCTCTGCAGCTGCTGCACGCTGCGCCGCACCAAGCCGGGGGAGGCGGGCATGTGCTTCAACTCGGTCAACTGTTTGATGGTTTCAGCTACGTTGATGTGAGCTGTTGGGAGAAATATAACGTATAAGTGGGCGCTCTCGCTTCGGATGAAAGGGGAAGGCAAGAAAAAGGTTATCCTCTGTTAGGGGTTGAATTACGCAAAATCCTGTCTTAGTGCTCACCTATATCATGCAAAGAGCCCCAGTACCACTAAGTTTTCGACCTCGCGAGATGAGAGCGTAATTTAATAATTGTAATAAGAAATAAGAAAAAAATTAACGAGCTATGAGTAAAATAGTTATTGAGTAATTACTGATTTTGTAAAGAGTACTATTGAGTGAAATTGTAATGAATGTGTCACTAACCTTGTGTGTCGTTGGTGTCGGGTTGCAGCAGGAAGGCGGGCGGCGGCGGCAGGTTGTCCGCCTCCGACCCGCCCGACGGCGGGGCGGCCTGGAAACAACACAATATCATATTAACTACGTCTACGTCTGAAACTTTGTGAGGATGTTCAACCGATCAGTAAAAAAATAAAATTGGCACTGAGAGATCTGAAATAATAAATAGGCTACTGTTTATTCCGAAATTCTCATAGTAAACGGATGCAAACCACAGAAATTACAGGCTAAGACTTAACTTTACAGTGTCATTTGTTACCTGTGCATAGGTGGCGGCGGGGCGCTGCGGGCGCGATATGGACGAGGAGCGGCGCACCGGCGGCGGCGGCTTGCCCAGCGAGCTCACCGAGCCGCGCCGCGACCACACCGACGCTGCGCACACACTTGTACTCAGGTTGGGCCAAACAACGAATGTAGCACTTGTCAGTTTAGGCCGAAAAATAGTTTTATACAGATTCATAAAAAAGTTAAGTTCGAGTAGGTTAGTGGCCGACCCTGGTGTTGGACGTTTTAGACCGCCTCAAGGCCTTCGATATGGTCTGACGATTGAAAACACTGGGACCCACAATTTAATGTGCCCTCCGAAGCACGGTAGCGCTCAGATAGAAATGCCACTATCGGACACCCATCCAAGTAGGGGTCGAGCTGCACAATGAGCTAACATAGCTTAGTTAAACTCAGCTACGAGCGCTACGTAGCTTCAAAGAAACCCACATATGTATAATAAATATTTATATGTAGTCAGATTTGGCCCAAAAGGAAGACAGTCAGTATTGATCCCATTCAACAAACAAATATTTATTTATAGTCAGATTTAGCTCTAAAGAGGATCATTTGAATGCTTTTAAAGGCTCTTTTTGAATTTTCTGTCTAAGTTCCTTTGGCCGTATTTTCAAAAAACAACACACATGCAAAAAATCAGCATTATAGTACACTCAACACAGGACTTCGGTCTTGAAATCTTGGTAGGCAATAACTCGAAACAAATGCATGTATGGCAAATAAATAAAAATAAAATAAACTCATAGACATAAAAGCCATTATGATTTAAGCGAATGCGAAGCTATTGGGCAATTATTATACATCTATTAGTAAAAAGATACTATACTAATTTTATATTATATTATTGACATATAACTAGGGGTATTCTCGGCACAATATAGTGTTGAAACGAAATACAGTAAATTACTTACTTACTCAGAATTTTAGACGTTATTTTGATACCGAAGAATGGCCCATAGTTATACGTTACTTACTTACTTTTTATATTAATAAGGTGTAGCCATGGCGAAAGTAAACCCTATATTATTTTATCGCTCGAACTTGAATACTTTGTTAAAATATAAAAATATCTTTTGAATCGTTTAAAGTTGGGCATAGATTATAATTTAACCCTCTCTCTCTCTGTCTCGAGGTGTCGGGTTCAATTCCCGGATCGAGCGAAAACACGTTCCCTACTTTTCAAACATGGCCTGGGCTTGAGATCACTAAACCGCATTAGGTAAGCGTGGTGATTATACCTGATCCTCCTCACTGTACTGATATTTTCAGTGAGATGAGAGGCCTTTGTGTGGGACATCACAAGCTAATACTTTTTATATTTATAGATTATACTGTATAAATATTATTTATTCATTAAATAACCTAACTGGCCCACAATAGCTCAGGTCTATCCTGATCAGTGGAAGAACCCGCCTTTCCTTAGGGAGACCTTTCCCCTGCAGTGGGACATTAATAGCTAATAAATAGTTTTCTCTTCAATATAAGTTTAGGAAATTATTCTCACATGGCTTAGGCCCGTAAATCTCTATTTACCTCAGAATTATATATCTCCGAGAAAGAGAAAAATCTATATAATAATAAATAGCCTAACCCTCAACCCTACTCACCGGTCATAGAGACCGGCCGCCGTTTGGGCACGGCCGGTTTCTTCCCGACGGTCGCATACGTGGGCGTGTCCGTGGCTTCGTCGAGCGAGCGCACGGCCTCCTCGAGGCTGCCTAGCGATATCGAGAAGGTTTCGCGCGCCGCCGCGATACAAACCTCGCTCTCGCGCCGGAGGGTTACGATCTCCACTGAGCATGCGAAGCGGGGTTAACAAAAAATAAAATAAGGTTACAAAAAAAAACACAAATTAAAATAAACAACATATAAAAAAATAAAGGAATTAAAAAAAAAACACAAATTGTAATAAAAAAATAAAAATGTCACAACATCAAAAAAAACCTTGAAACGTGATTTAAATAATAACGTTTTAAAATAAAAATGGACAAAAACGAACCGCAAAAAAGAGGGATTTTAAGTAATTTTCAAAAGTAAAATAATATTAATGCAAATATAATAAAATACAAAAAAAAACTAATGCAAAATAGAAAAGTAACAACGTATCCACAAAGACTAATAATTAATAACAAAACTTATCACAATTAAAACCGCCGGATGCACGGCAGCGGGACTAACGTTACCTCCAATAGTAACTCATACTAACTAACACGGAGAAGCAATTAGAATTTGGGAAGGAACTGTCTAAACATTTATTATTTGGGCCCAGTTAGGCTATGTTCAGATGGCTGAATTACGACGCGCGTTTTCAAATCGCGCGCTTAGACATCCTAATATATACCTAGCAACCGTTCACATGCGCGCGCGTCGCGTCAGCGAGCGTCAACGCGGCGCTCAGAGAAAATGTTTCTAGACGCAGACAATCGCGCGTTGACGCGCGTTACATGTGAACATAGCCTTAGTCACAACTCCGACCAGTCTTCACATTTCCCTAGCGAACCAAAATATTAGCAAACATATTGTGATAACAGAAAATATTTTACAATCACAATGAAACAATCACACACTACACACGACAGATAAAATGAACTCTATGTCTAGGTGATAAGATATAGAGTTACAGTAATACACACAGATAAACTACAGTCTTTAGAAGGAGACTTGAGTCTTATTAAATAGATTGGAGATAAAATCTCTCTCTTTATAATATTTTTTCTATAATTCTTTATTAACTATAATAATAATAAATAAATATACCCGGACAAATTCACTCACGGTTAATTAGACCCAAACTAAGCTCTGAGCTTGTAATATGGAATCTAACTAACTAATCTATACGAATATGATAAGGATACTTTTTGCTATGTCTATGTTATGCTGGCTATGTTTTATCCCGAAATTCCCACAGGAACGATACCACGCAGGTCAAACAGCAGGCGCGGCTAGTTAAAAATATTTTAACATTTTTACTTAGCCACAATATGGTTTTTGACTATATATTCCGGATTTCAAAAGGATCTCATATGCAATCATCATTGATTAAAGAAAGAGGGGGTCACTCACGAAGCTAAAACAAAGTTTGTTTTAGCTAGATAAACAATTTAAAGTAAAAATTAATGAAGTTACTTTTATTTCGATCTTAAGTAATCGTCATAGCCTGAAGCAAAAGTTGCAAGTTAACATAATTCAAAGCAAAAATTATAAAAAATTTTTTTTCATAAGTTTTCTTCTAAGAACGCGTTTACATTACTAACACACAAAATGACACACACACAACTACACACAACACTTAACTCAATACACACTGATTAAAAACTTATTACTTAAGGGTGCCTTTCTACCAGTGCTAAGCAATTCTACATTGCTATGCTGCATCTATACTAATATTATAAAGAGGAAAACTTTGTTTGTAATGAATAGGCTCAAAAACTACTGGACCGTTTTTAAAAATTCTTTCACCATTCGAAAGCTACATTATCCACGAGTAACATAGGCTATTTTTCATCCAGAAATTTCCACAGGAATGGACACAACGCGGGTAAAACCGCGGGGCGCTGCTAGTTAATATTATAAAGAGGTAGAGTTCAAACTTTGTTTGTTTGTAAGGGCTAATCTACGAAACTACAAATCCGATTTGAATAATTCTTTTTGTAATGGATAGCCACATTCAACGGGAAGGTTATAGGCTATTTTTAATCCCGAAACTTCAATAGAAAAGGGCACAATGCGGTCAAAACCGCGGGGCGCTGCTAGTTTTATATAATAGGTGGTTTAGTAAATACCGCCATAGCTATCTTTCATATGATTGGTAGATACTAATATCAAACATTAGCACTGGTGGAAAGGCACCCTGATTTTGGAAATCTCTACATCTATACAAAACGTTCATACATACTATAATTTTGAAAGTCTGAATCTATCTATTTTTAATCTACTTCATCTTACGGGATTTAAATGCGAATTAATGTAGACGATATTTCAATGTAAGACATTTATTGTTATATAACTTTTTCCACCGAAAATGGAATTCCAGATAAGAATGGAATAAAATCATTACACATTTTCCTTTTCAGAAGGTACTCACTTTGGTTGGAAAATCAACTACATTAGTTCACATTTTTGATCCCGTAAGAAAAAAATATGTCTATATAAAACTTGTGTTACCGTCCGCGTGTTGCAGTTGGTGCTGGTGGTTGTGATCTTCGGCGGCGAAGGCTCCTTGGCTGCCGTACCCGCTGGATGACTCCAGCGAGGATTCACTGGCGCTACTCTCTGAACAAACCTGGAAATAAAATGAAAAAAATAATTAATTATCTGGAACGTCTCGATGGTCTAGTGGTATGTGCACTCGCCTGCCAAGACTGTAGTCCCGGGTTCAATTCCCAACGCCACAGTAGTTGTATGTGTTCACTCGCTCAAAAGAGTACGTTCAAAAGAGTCTCTTTGGATCAAAACTGAATAAAAATATTTGGCTTTGACTTTGCCGGCCAAGATTGAGGTCCCGTTCAATTCCCAGGTCGAGCGAAAACATATTTCCTACCTTTCAAACAAGGCTCGGGTTTGAGATCACCAACCCGCATTATGCAAGCGTGGTGATTACGATCCTCCGCACTGTACTGATATCTACGGTGAGATGAGAGGCCTTTGCCCAGCGATGGTACATTACAGGCTAATATTTTTATTTTACTATCTACACATATAAAATGCCTGTACTAGCAGCGCGCCGCGGCTTTGCCCGCGTTGAGCCCGTTCCCGTAAGAATTTTCGAAAATCCTTTCTTAGTGTGCACTTACGTCACTTGAAGAACCTTCCTGCCAAATTTCATTTTTCTAGGTGGAGCGGTTGAGGCTGTGCGTTGATTATCAGTCAGTCAGTCAGTCAGTCAGGACTTTGAATTTTATATTATCCTGTATGCCTGATGGATCAACGCACAGCCCAAACTGCTGATAGTAGAGCCCTGACATTGATATACCCGCGTTGTACCCGTTCCCGTTAATTTCGGGACAAAATATACAGTCTTATTCTGTTGTATATCCCATATTAATATTGCCCATATTATATATCCCATATTATAAAGTTTCATCCAAATTAATTTAGTAATGTTTGTGCTAAAGAGCAACATAAATACATCCTCACAATCTTTTGCATTTATAATATAAGTAGGAGTAGGATAAATGAAATAATTATGATACGATAGAATAATGATGGTTAAAGATGACTCTCACATACTCTCTCTTTTTATTATGAAAACGACGATCCCTGAACACAATCAAGTGATTGTAACAACAAGTGATTGTACCAAATGCATCATAAATGTTAAGTAACGTTCAACTCGAATGCTGTTCGGATGGGTGATCGACAGCAGTATTTTTTCACTCATATTTCCACGTGTGTTGCATAGATTGAATAACCAATTCACCCCAAACCATATAAGTGAGTTTGATGACCCATCCTTAGGACAATGGTCAATTTTACATTCGAAGACAAAACATTACATTGTGTATCATTATCAAACTTACAGTTCAAGCCGAAAGTAATGGCGTTTTTAACAATAAGAAGTTAACGCACTTAAAAGAAATGAATTTTAATACAATTGTAAAGGCCTCTTAAGGTTTCATTCATAAATAGCAGAGATATCAGTAACGATATAATAATCGTACGTACAAAAAGGAATCAGGGAAATTTAGAGTGAACTTTACCATTTCTGAAGTCAGTTAAACATAAGTACAGCTGCTTAGCTACTTTAAATTAAAAGAAAATTTGGAAGATGCCAAGAAAACCGTGTTAGGTGGGGTTTGCCATGCCTCACTTGCTGCAGTGTCCGAACAGCCTCGTGTGGAGGATGTTTGGAGCGCAAATGACAGTGCAATAGACCTGGCCAAATTTTGGTCTAAGCAGGTCATTCTAAATAATCATCAAAATAGACAAAAAGAAGCTATTGTATATATGTATTATGTATCTGTCGAAAATAGTTCGGTGTATAAAAGGTATGCTATGAGAATCTCATAAAAAGGTTTTGTATAAAATCTTCATATGAAGTCTGTTTTGCGCTCATTAAAGTGATGAAACGGCCACAAAGTTCGGTCGAAACTCCACCAATATCAATGTTTAGAATATAGGCATTAAGTAAGCATTGATTGAATTGTGGGCTCTTTGACTGCGCCGATTTAATACATGATTCAATCGAACAATGCACTTATGAGATGTGTATCCCGTGTTTATATACGGCACGGCGTGTCTTGGTACTTTCTACAGATATTTAAAGTAAGTTTGTGTGGCCAACCTTGGTGTTAAGATTTTTTAGAACACCTTAAGGTCCTGCGACATGGTCTAACGATTGAAACAACCGGGACCAAAGATTTAACTACTTTGACTATGGAATAAAATTAATAATAAAGATATATTACTTATATATAGATAATGGTTACTGATTTATACTTGGGTATATAATATCTATACTTATGAGATTGTTACCCGATAATCCTAATGGAAAGCTATATTCGAGAAGATTCGTAATTATTTTAGGGTACTTTGTATTTTTAAAACTTCAAGGGAATCGACACAACACGGGTAAAATTGTGAGGCGTTGCTAGTGAAATATACGATACAATTCGTAGGATTTTTTGTATTAAAGTCTTAGTAAAAAGAACTAACAGGTGAATGGCCAACCCTCTATAAGGTTCTGCTTATCATTAAAGTTTAGCCAAATTGAATCTTTTACTTACATAGCCGGATTGAAAAAATAAACAACCTAACCTAACCTACTATTACTTATTTACTAAAAATATTATTTAGTAACTACAGCTACCAAATCATAAACAAAACAATACTTCATTAAAACAAACAAATAAACAAAAACATCTGCAAACAATCTTAGAACAGTCTCGTCCAGTAAATCACGCTTCAAAATATTACAAGTATCAAAACAAAACGAACCGCGTATACGAACCGCGATCTTAGATCATGTATAATAATATATAACACACGCGAGACGAAATTCAGTTTCAGTGCATATTTCATAGCGGTCGAACGTTTATCAGTAATAGTCAGTTATTTAATCATGTATTACCAAAGGGAAAAACGTCTATTCTTCCATATCATGTAAGTTTCTTTAACTTTTGTAAGATCCAGTCAGTTCGTTTTAAGATCTTACAAGTTTTTTGTAAGATTTGTGTTCGAAATATCTTTTGGAAAAATGGGTACATGTAAAATAGCATAACGTATAAAATTCACGTTTGTGGTATTTCATTCATGTATGTACTACGCGAATGATGTTAGTAGTTTTCTATTACTACTGGTTATGTTTTTTTACGATTTTCTATCACCTAGGAAGGCAGGCGAAGCGATAACGTGCATTCCTCACTCATTTGTATATATACGTAAAAGTATCAATTAGTTGGATTACATAATACAAGCTTACAGCTATGTTTCGGTCTAGTTAATCGTGTGAATTATTCCGGATGAATTTATTTATTTATTTGTGATTATATCTTATTTTTAATGGTGAATCTTCTTTACTGTACTAAATTATTTATGAAATTTCATAGTAGCATTTCTATCTGAGCGCTACCGTGCTTGGTTGGACGGCACGTTAAGCAGTCTGAAATACTTTATGAGAATATATAATTTCCGTTCACTTCCGTGAATCAAACGTGATGTTTACAAACAATCTGATTCAATTGACGAAATGTTAGTAATTCGATCATTGTTTGTTATGAGAAAAAACATAAGCAGATGTGAGAAAATTGTGTTTCAGTTACTTTCCAGTTTCCACCAGACTATCGATATTATGCTACCCATGGAATGATTGATGTACATCGTTTGATTTGGGATAAAAAACGTAACATATAGGTGGAAATATTATTTACATATCTCTGGTTAAGGTACCACAATACTTTCGAAAATCAAAGGCACATCCACAACAGTACGACAAATTATAAAAAAATAGCAACGTCTCGCGGTTGTACCCGCGTTGTGCCCGTTCCCGTGGGAACTTAGAGATGAAAAATAGCCTATAAGTTTTCCGCTGAATGTGGCTATCCATTACAAAAAAAAATATTAGAATCGGACTGGCAATTCCCGAGATAAAGCGAACAAAATAACAAAGTTTATTTCTTTATAATATAGTATTTATTTTATTTTTAGTATAGATACATAAATAAATATTTCCCGAACTAAGCTCTAAGCTAAAAAAGAAACCCCACAAGTGGCCAACCCTAGCATCAGAGTTTTAACACCGCCTAAAGGCTTCCGGCATGGTCTAACGACTGAAACATCCGGACCGACAATTTAACGCTCAACAAAATTTCGTTATCAACCAAGTTATTATTCGGTCAATAACCTCAAAGCATTTAATGTATACATATGCGGGCGAACATATATTCTATTTGTTATTAGCACCTGCAGAATACCTAAGCATTTTATGCTTTTTATGACTATCAGAAACTAAAATAAAACTTATATTTTTCAGAATAATCATTTCAATACACAAAGCCGCACAATGGTAAGTAGTATTATTATTTTTCCCTTCCCGTAGGAATTTTGGAATAGCTTAAAACTTTCCTCTTGGATGAAATTAAAGTTTATATTGCTTTAAATCCTACTGGTTCAACAAATTCAGATTAGCGCGTCCAATCAAACCAAAAAATCAAATCAAATCTTTATTATTTTTAAGGAAATATACAAGTAATATGTAAATAAATAATAATTTATTCAATAACTACAGTTGCAGACCGCAATACTTCCTTATGAGGTAAAAATCTTTAGGAATATCTAGTGTTCAATGTATACACTGAAAAGCACTGTAATTTTAGACCTATACCTAATCGTACCATATACACTAAAGGCCATATTAATAAACGAGTATATTAAGGCGAATATCACACTGCACCGCATCACACAGTACACTGCATGTTGCGTGTCGACGTATTACGCGCGTACTTGCGGGAGTGCAGATCTGCATCATCGTGCGGGTTTTTTACGCACTCACGCGCGTAGGTGCGTTTTGTGGATCACGCTGGCTTTGCAAGGATGCAAGCCACTAGGGCCTAGTGACGGCACTAGGCACCAAGTGAGTGAGTTAGTAGCCTAAGCACAATCTTAACCACCAGTGAAGTCAGGTGGGTGAAATCTATTCTAAATGAAAAAGAATATTTTAAAAGCACTAATAAACACATCACGAGTGTTGATTCAAAAAGATTTGTGTGTAGTGAGAGATACTTTTGCAATTTTGTGTTTTTAAAAAGCAATAAATGTTTTTTAAATAATTTATTTAGTGTGCCAAATCTACCAATGAAATGGTTTTATTTGGTACTAGCAGCGCCCCGCGGTTTGACCCGCATTGTACCCGTTCCCGTAGGAATTTCAGGATGAAAGTAGCCTATAATCTTCCCGTTGAATGTGGCTATCAATTACAAAAGAAAATTTTCAAATCGGACCAGTAGTTCCTGAGATTAGCGCGTTCAAACAAACAAACTCTGCAGCTTTATAATATTAGTATAGATAGATTGTGCATTCTTATTGGTAGATCACAATCTGTATAATGTCAAAATTGGAAATTGCACATCCGTCTATCGTGAAATATCGACAGATATATACTCGTACTTCACGGATTTTAAGTGTTGTTGAGCATAGCATTAATATTATGACCATTAAACTTATCATTTCTATGTTTTTTAATGATATTTTCAATCGTAACTTTACTAGAAGTCAGTTAAAAATATAAATAACCCTGTTCAGAACATTTATCGCAATTGTTACAATCATTCAAATTCACCGTGAAATATCTCCTTCATCTACCAGAGTAGTCTGAAACACATAACAAGTAAACGTTGCTAACTTTTTACCGCGAAAAAACCCGCGTGAGCCTGTTACTATGAGTCAAAATCGCGTAAGTTTAAAAACCCCTTCCAGCCCTATGGACGAGATAGCGGACGCGAAAGCCGCGTACAAATCGGGCGAGCTCCCTGACCCGCCCGCCGCGGGACACCTGCCGCCCATCACGCTCGAGAAGATCAAGATCAAGCTCAAGGAGAGCGGGATCTTCAACTCGGAGACGGCGGTGCTCAACGACAGAGAAAAGAAGGAACTGAAGAAGCTGTTCGATGCTGTCGAGATTATGGCGAGTAGTCTAAATCGTATTCTTCTTCTTCATCGAGTGGATGGTCAACCTGACCAATCCTGGTTTCAGAGCTATTGAGCCGCCAAAGGCCTCTGACATGGCTCATGTAACGACCACTATCCGTAGAAAGTAACGATAAACGTCGAGGTGTGGTTCTTATCGTCGCGCATCGTGGTGTTAACCGCGTTGTACCCGTTCCCGCGGGAATTTGGGGATAAAATGTATTCCATGTTTTATTCTGATGTATAACTTAAATTACTGTAAAGTTTCTTTCAAATCCGTTTTTGCGTGAAAGAAGTAACAAACATACATAAATTACATCCATCCTCACAAACTTTCGCATTAATAATATTAGTAGGATTAAGCCTATTTCCTTATGCTATTAATCTAAAACCCACCCCTCTGTTCCAGACGACATCCCGTAACCGTCAGCCCCAGAACGTACAGAACATGTTCTCCTCCCTCCGCCTCGTGGAGCGAGTCGTCAAGAAACAACTGAAGGAAGGCCAGCTGTCAGAGAGCCTGGCTTCCAAGTTCCAGTGGGAGAAACTGTAAGTTACTACGAAATTTATCGGAAGAGCAGTGGGCAAAGTTATATGGAACTTGGTCCAAAGGTTCTACAGATATAATAATATGATCAAAATTGGAATCGCTTCATCCGTTCGGGAGTTATTATACCACAGACAAACAGTCACGTCAAACTTATAACACCCCTCTTATTGCGTCGGGGGTTAAAAAAACCGGCCAAGTGCGAGGCGGACTCGCGCACGCAGGGTTCCGTACTTTAAAAAACGGCAAGAAATCACGTTTCTTGTATGGGATCCCCTCTTGAATTTTTGTTTTATTTTATTTTTGAAATATATTTAGAAGAGAAATATTTTTAAATATATGAAATTTCAAAATGAGTAGTGTTCGCTTAAACTTAAGAGACTTAAGAGTTTTTTTGAGAACTACCACTTTTTTTGAACTCGAAATTGGTATGCACGCAACACAGCTCATGTAAATGCATAAATCAGAGTTCGAAATATTATAGTGTCAACATGTACTTACCTCAATATGTGGTAACAAATATACAAGAAAAAAATATACTCACGAAAGAGAACTCATTTTTCCCAGATTTCAAAAACTGTATACAGGGTGAGCAATCCAAATGGGTCAGTATGGAGGTTTTGGAAACCATAACAGATAGCGAAATCTTGGCTTAGGAACCATGACATTGATTTTAGTAAAAAGAAAAACTGCATTCATATACTTACAAAAATACGTGTACTCGGCCCAGGAATCGAACCTGGACTTTTTGAAAAATTAAATTTCGTTATTTTCCTTTGAATATCGGTTATGTAGCTCTTAAATAGTAAATGTTACTAAGAAACATGATATCTAAAACTAATAAAATGCATTGTTTTTAAACAACGAAGTTTTATTTTTCAATACTTGAGTGCCGCCGCCGGCCCTTTGACTTTGTATGGGGAAGTTTTAATATTGTTTAAGTAATTGAACAAAAACACAACAATAGAATTAATCTTTGCATCCAGGAAAATGGTTACCATTTTGAACATTTACTGAAATAAAAAAATTATCTTTAAAAGGATTTGGTTACATAAAGTCCCTATGTTAACCTAAATAGTTCGATGTCGGTTTTAACTTGAAAAGGTCTTATTATATTATTAAGCAGAGCTATTATTTCAGGTCGAAACGTCAAAGAAGAGAGAAGCCCTACTTTTTGGACAAGGACACCAATATGAGAGTGTTCAGCACGCGCTAGACTAGCGGGGCGACAGACGAGTGGGGAATAAATACTGTATTTATCATAAGTATAATGATTGTTTTATTTGGTTACTTTTCACTACATAGTATAAAACAAAGTCGCTTTCCGCTGTCTGCCCCTAAGTATGCTTAGATCTTTATAACTACGCAACGGATTTTGGTGCGGTTTTTTTAAATAGTGATTTAAGAGGAAGGTTTATATGTATAAAAAAATCCCGAAATTCCCACGGGAACGGGCACAACGCGGATAAAACCGCGAGGCGCTGCTAGTGGACAATAAAGTAAAATATTCGCCTGTAATGTCCCACTGCTGGGCAAAGGCCTCTCATCTCACTGAAGATATCAGTACAGTGAGGAGGATTAGTCGTAGTCACCACGCTTGCTAATGCGGGTTGGTGATCTCAAACCCGAGCCATGTTTGAAAAGGAGAAAACATATTTTCGCTCGACCCGGGAATTAAACCCAGGACCTCAGTCGATGGCGAGTACACATACCACTGGACTACCAAGGTTTAATTAATAGTAAGATAAAAGAGTAATACTAATCCCCCCTGACCAATTTTTTATTTTGTCCAAGTATTTTTTTAAAAGGGTCTGCGCGATTCACAACTAATGATTTATTTTATTTTATTTGGAAACAAACAGTGTAACTTAAACTAAGGAAAAAACAAAGTATAAATCTAAAACACCATTAATTATGTTTTCGCATGTAAAAACTAAAAGAAACTTGTAACTATCCTAAAAAAGAAACCTAAGAAATCCTATGATGGTATCCCTACCTTCTCCTGCTGCGCCTGCTGGTGTTGCTCGTTGTGTAGCTGGGCGCGCGACGCGGCCAGTGTTGCCAGCTCAGACATGTTCACGTACAGGGCTTGAGGCATCTCTGGAGCACGAGGATAAACTTTATTAGATTAGATATACGTGATTAGTACACTTTGTTAAAGTACTTAAAGCGGTTTTGCTGGCGTTGTGCCCGTTCCGTGGAAATTTCGGGATCTTCTTCATCGAAGGGATGTTCACCCTGACCAATACTGGTGTCGGAGTTATTGAGCCGCCGAAGGCCTCTGACATGGCTCAAGTAACGACTACTATCCGTAGAAAGTAACCGGGACCGACGGCTTAACGTTCGAAGCACGGAATCATCTTACTTTTCGGGCAATCAGGTGATTCAGCCTGCAATGCCCTAAGCAGACTGAGGACAGTCTCACAAAGGGTTTTTGTGAGCTATTGTCCCCGCAGGGAATCGAACCCGGAACCTCCAGATCGTGAGCCAAGCGCTCAAACCACAAGACCACGGAGGCTGTTCTTTATTAGATAGTATTAGTAGCGTTATCCTCCTCATTGTACTGATATGTCCAAGGAGTTGAGAGGCCTTTTCCCAGCGGTGGCCAGCCCAGCCCATATGACAGGCTAATACTTTATATTTTTTTATTTAGTAAAGATAAGTTTTTGAAATAGTTGCAAGGTATATGTTGAGCGTACCTTTAGTGAGATGCGGCGGCAGCGAGGTGGGTTTGGTCGTCTTGAAGTCGTGCAGCGGCGTGTTGGCGTCGCCACGGGCCGGCGGCGGCGGCCGCTCCAGCGACGAGCAGCGCTGGAAACACAACACATTCATAATATAATTCTCCTGGATTTTTTTTCTTTGAAAATAAATAAATACACCCGGACAAATTCACTCACGGTTAATTAGACCTAAACTAATATCTAACCTTGTAATATGGAATCTAACTAACTGATACTACTACATATCAATACACAACTATGTCTTCACATATTGCTGACTCCGGGCGGGAACCGAACCCGCAACTTCCAACAAAGTAAGCGCTCTCACTGCCACTGCGCCAACGGGGTTGTCAACCCGGACGAATTCACCGGGTTATATTTTTAAAGTGTCTAAAACGTAAGAACAATACGTACAGTGGGTAGCGGCGGGCGCGCGTAGTGCGACTGTTCTCTGTCAGGATCAAATGTGAGCGCGCTCAGAGCCGGCCGCACGCGCTCAGAGTAACCTGCAACATAATAATATGTAATAAATACATTAATACTAAGAACTGGACGCCTGCAAGAGGGGCTGGCAACTGGAGGCTTCTAATAGAGAAGAGTGGCGGGAATGGGGGAGGGTGCCTTTGCCCAATAGTGGGATGATACAGGCTAACAGTAAAAGTAATACTATATTATAGTATAGGATAATTTATAACAATAAGAGATATTATTGTTTAGAGTTGCTTGTGATACATTATAGAGTACTAGACGCGGCCCGCGTTGTACCCGTTCCCGCAGGAATTTCGGGATAAAATGTATCCCATGTGTTATTCTGATGTATAACCTATATTACTGTAAAGTTTCATCCAAATCCGTTCAGTAGTTTTTGCGTGAAAGAGTAACAATCATCCATTCGAAACTTTCGTATTTATAATATTAGTAGAATTAGTTGGATTTCAAAATTTGTGTTGGAAAAAAAGAGAAATTAAGTACTTTAGTAATTAATATACATACTTAATACAAGGTGGGTGTTTATAAGTAAGTACTAAGATATATACAAGAGGCCTTATTGATAAACGCGTATTAACAGAATTTTAGCTATCAAATGGTTTGTCCCTTTCCGACATACGCTATTTTCCAAAGAGCAAAAGAGACAAAACACTTTTAAACAGTGTTTTAGTTAGAAAGTGTTTATGAATAAGGCGATATGAGTATAACTGATTATACTAAATGAAACGGGTCTGTATCGCGTTAGATAATTTAACGTATTTTACTAAAATACGTACCCGACGTTTCGAGCGGATTACACCGCTCGTGGTCACGGGTTATCCCGTGAGTGCAAATCGTGTGAGTTTAAAAAATATATGAGTATAACTGGTTCTTATAATAATAGTTAAATGGACGTACCAGTAGAGATAGTGTGTCGTCCCCCCATGATGGCGGAAGCGGCGCGCTCGAACTGCGCTGTGTCTTTCAGATCAGGCCACGTCGCCGACGCTGTGACAAACAATAAAGAAATCAAGTAATCGCCTTTAGGCGGCACTTATATTGAAACATTAGATTGATGTTTAAATCTAAAGTTAAGAGTAAGTCTAATCTAGTCTTACTTATTAGTTCCCGACGTTTCGAGGGGATTGCACCTCTCATGGTCGCGGGTAAACTATTATTAGGTATCTAAACAAAGATGGTTGAAGACCCAAAGAGTTTTTGGGTCAGCAATGGGACATTCCAAGCTAATACTAATTGGGCAAAGGCCTCTCATCTCACTGAAGATATCAGCAGTGAGGACACACCACGCTTGCCTGCTGCGGGTTGGTGATCTCAAAGCCATGTTATAGATAATAGAAGAAGATAAGAAGTGTAGATAATATATTTTTAAATTGAATCACCTGATTGCCCGAAAGGTAAGATGATTCCGTGCTTCGCAGGGCACGATAAGCCGTCGGTCCCGTTTACTCTCTACGGATAGTAGTCGTTACATGAGCCATGTCAGAGATCTTTGGCGGCTCAATAACTCTGACACCAGGATTGGTCAGGTTGACCATCCACTCGATGAAGAAGAAGAATATTTTTAAAACTAGTAATATATTTACCAGCATTCCCAGCTCTCTCAGAGTCGTCCAAGTCATCGTGCGCGGGTGTTGCACATTCGCTGCTCACGCTCTGGTTGTCAGAACCCTGGGGGTTGCAGTATACCAAATGATACATCAAGAATTTCAAGAGAATTCGCCAGCACACCACCATGTATATGTACGATGTGATAACATTGAAAAATTATGAAAAAGGAATTCACTTGCATTGTATTACCCCAGATACGAGTTATTCCCAAACCAAAGTCGTACGCAAAAAAAAAGGCTAGCAATGTCTTTTAGATATAATTATAAACACCTCTTTGTAACAGGGAAGGGAAAATAGTAATAATAAACCTTACATTGTTGGGCTTTATAAATGAAAAAAAAAACTATTGACCAATAACAAATATAAAAAAATAACATAGGTTAATTAAATACAAGCTAAGGGTTAATCAAAACTTAAAATGTGTATATAAAAGGTTATAGGTAAATAAAAAATAAGGTTAATAATAAAAAAGGTTAGAAAAAAAAAACAAAGAAAATAGTAATAAGAAACTTAAAAAGGTTAAAAAAAACAAAAAACTAAAACGTAAATTACATTATCAACGTAGAGCGAGGGTCTCTGGAGCGCGTCCTGCGAGCGGAAGCCCGAGTCCGCGCTGCACACGCTCGCCAGCCGGGCCGGCTTCGGGCGACAACGCAAACGTCAACGGACAAAACAAAACAAAATTGGATAAAAAACACAAAAAAAATGGGGAGAAATATTGAACCGAAAAAATATACAAAAAAACTGGCAAGAAATAATAAAAAGACAAAGTTTTGACATATTACCCGAAAATATGATTTCATTAAGCATTGGCAGCCTATTAACGTGCTATTAATTTAATAAAAAATATCTTCCTATTTAAAAATATTAACATTATTATACTATTTATGCTTACAAATAATACAAAAATAATTTTTTTAAACACCAAGGGCATTTCCAAAATCCGTATGACCTATGAGTGTGTTGTTATGTTACCTGCGACGAGAGGCAGTGGCGCTCGTCGCGGGGCGCGGGCAGCGTGCCGCCCGACGACGCGTCCGACAGCGGGGAGCAGCTCACCGTCGACCCCGACACTGCGGCACCACACCACGTCACCACGTCACCACATCACCAAAGTCGAAGTCAAATACATATTTCGATTCAGTTTCCACCCCAAAGAGGCTCTTTGGGACGAACCCATTCGGTCACCACATCACCACATCACCACATTACCAAAGTCAAATATTTTTATTCAGTTTCGACCCCAAAGAGGCTCTTTTGAACGTACCACCCATTAGGAATAACATCAGCAGAGACGAATAGGCATCAGAGTTCTGAGCGTTAGCGTTAACCAGTCGGTCCCGGTTATTTCAATCGTCAGACGATCTAAAAACTCGACACCAAGGTTGGATACTAACCTACTCGAAATGAATGAATGAATTGTTTCACTCCTGATATAAATAGAGATGTTACCCTTAATCTGTAGTGTAACTCACCATGATGCGAGGAGCAGTGGCTGGTGAGAGAAGATATGGAGGTGAGCGAGGACTTGCGGCTGCCGAGGCGCGACGCCGGCGGCGACTGCGGCGCCGACACCGCCTCCGCCCAGCCAGACGAGCTCGACTTCGTGTCGCATATCACCTGGAGATTACGTGGGGAATGGTGAGATATATAACATATCACCTGGAGTTTATTGTGGCTCTGGTGAGATACATGGAGATACCACCTGGAGATTAAGTGGGGAATGGTAAGAATATAACTTATCGCCTTGAGATGATGGTGAGTTATATAACATATCAGCTGGAGATTAAGGTAGGGATTTGTGAGATATATAACTTATAATCTGGACATTTAGGTGGGGAGTGGTGTGATTGAGTGTATGAGTGTGAGGTATGCATTAAATGTTTTATTCGCGATTAAGTCCCGTCTAGATTAATGTTTACAATGTGTTCATGTTGTGAAATTTTAAATTGTGTACCTAATCAAATGTGTGTAGCATACGTATCGAAGCTAACCAAGACTATTAACATCAAAATGTGTGTATGATACCTGTAGACTGGCCGCGGGCAGTGTCCTGGGCTCGGTAGTCTGCCTCATGAGCTGTTCGCTTCCTTCCTGCAGGTGTCCCACCTCCGCTAACATTGCGACTTCACTCTCCTGAAATACACACACACTAACTTTAACAAGCTGAAAAAACGCCACTGCTGTTTGATTAAAATTAAAACGCGAGTCTTTGAGAATATATCTCTTCTATCTTCTATCTGTCCTCTTCATACGGAAATAGAGAGAGAAAGAGAAGACACAGAGCCTCCATCTTGGAAAGCATTGAAAAACCAGACCAAAAGAGATTCGTATGTTTTTTATATGATTGTTATTTGTTACCCCATATCTCGATCGTTTTTTGAAAGATTTAAATCTTAAAAATACTTTTAGGCATACGAAGGGCTATGCATGCAAACGCTCTTATTATTATTATTACCGATTTCCAAAAAAAGTCGTTAACCTTCTCTTCGCTAAGTCGTTAAGTCAGATTTTCACTAAAAAACGCTATGCATTATTAATAAAAGCGGTGTAACTAATACACTGTTATACTGTGTTTTGTCTCATTTGCTCTTCGGAAAATTGCGAACGTCAGAAAGTGACAAACCATTTGAAAGCTAAAATACGCGTTTATTAATATGGCTCATAGTGTCGTAATTGAGGCGCTTACCACAACCGGGTTCAGAAGGGATACGAAGTGACAGAAGCGGCTCCGCTCCTCGATGAGCGCGGCCTTCACCGCCTTTTCCTCCATTTCTTCCAACTGCTGCTTGCGTTCCTGTACATCCTGCAATAAGACAGAAGTTCAACAGTTATTTATGGGATACTAGCCGCCTCACGGTGTTACGCGCGCTGTACCCGTTACCGCGGGAATTTCGGGATAAAATGTATCCCATGTTTTAATCTGATGTGATAACCTATATTACTGTGAAGTTTCATCCAAATCCGTTCAGTAGTTTTAGCGTGAAAGAGTAAAAAGCATAGATACACATATACATCCTCATTAACTTTCGCATTTATGATATTAGTAGGATAACTATTTTACCTGCATAGAGACATCCGCGCGTCGCTTCACGTCGCTCGGTTGCCGCCTCGCCTTTCTCACTTGCCGCTGCGCGTCGGCAACGCGTCGCCTCAGCTCGGTGCGCGCCCGCTTGCACTCCCGCGCGTGTTCGCGACTCAACGCGCCGGTCGCGCAGCCGCCCCGCCGCCACTCGTCCGCGCGATCCGATAGGGGAGTTATCAACGTGTCCATAAGGACGCTGGAATTATATAATTTCGGAAATTAACATTGTTAGACAGTTAGGGGAGTACTGGAAAAATGCTTACTATTGGAACAAATCTGATTTCGCGAAACATTTTATAGATAAGTAACAGCACCCCGCGGTTTTACCCGCTTTGTGCCCGTTCCCGTGGGAATGTCAGGAATTTTTATACATATAAACCTACCTCTTGAATCACACTATCTACTTATAAAACCGCGTCAAAGATCTAAGCATACATAGGGATAGACAGACAGCGGAAAGCGACTTTGTTTTATACTATGTAGTGATTCAGGACACATACCTAAACAAGTCAACCGTAGGTAGATATTAGCCTGTAATGTAGGACTGTTAGGCAAAGGTCTCTCGTCTCAGCGAAGATATCAGAACTGTGAAGATTAGGCGTAATCACCATGCTTGCCTACTGCGTGTTGGTGATCTCAAACCCGAGCCATGTTTGGAAAGTAGTAATCATGTTTTCTCTCCACCTGGTAATTGAACCCTGGACCTCTGTCTTGGCAGGCGAGTGCAAAGAAACCGAACACAGAATAATTATTCACATAGTACCGGTAGTTCCTCAGATTAGCCCATTCAAGCAAACAAAGTATTCATTACATGAGCCATGTCAGAGGCCTTTGGCGGCTCAATAACTCTGACTGCAGGATTGGTCAGGTTGACCATCCACTCGATGAAGAAGAAGGAGCAAACAAAACATCAAACTGTTCATTTGCTAGTAGTCAGTGGCCAACCGAGTACCTGTGTAGATCAGGAAAATCAATCTTTACAATATCGATGACAAATTCTCCATAATAATATCATCTACATTACAAATTTGAACAAGAATCTGGATAGCCCGCGCCAGGTTCTCGGTATAGTATTTCCAAGATTTACCTCAAGGAAATATCATGTTTTTATGATAAATACAGCGCACACAAGACAAATTAAGCACAATAAATAGATGAACGCTTATAATGAAACATTATATTATTATAGACTAGCAGCGCCCTGCGGTTTTACCCGCGTTGTGCCCGTTCCCATGGGAATTTCGGGATTTTCTATACATATAAACCTTCCTTTTGAATCACTCTATCTATTTAAAAAGACCGTGTCAAAATCCGTTGCGCAGTTTTAGCATACATAGGGTCAGACAGACAGACTGCGGAAAGCGACTTAGACTATGTATGTAGTGATGATATTACAGGTAATTTAATTAAAACCAGTTTTGAAATGATTAACATGATCATTGTTGGCGAGGCAATAAAGCTAGGTGACTGTAAATAAAGCAGTGATTATATTGTTAATCTATACTAATATTATAAAGCTGAAGAGTTTGTTTTGTTTGTTTGTTTGTTTGTTTGTTTGTTTGTTTGTTTGTTTAAACGCGCTAATCTCAGAAACTACTGAACCGATTTGAATAATTCTTTCACTGTTAGATAGTCTATTTATCGAGGAAGGCTATAGGCTACATTTTATCCCGAAATTCCCGCGGGAACGGGCACAACGGGGGTAAAACCGCGGGGCGCTGCTAGTTAAATCATAATCCTACTATCTAACTATCTGGACACACGGTAGTTTAAAGCCGCGTATTCACTTAGTGATTTTAATCCCCCCTCCCCTTTGTGGAACTGCCTATTAACAATTCTATGGCAACCAAAAATACCTATAGGTATATCAACAATATCTAACCTAACAATGACCCGACCAACCGTTCATTCATTCATTTCATTTCGTATCCAACTCTGGTGTCGGAGTTTTTAACCGCCTAAAGGCCTCCGACATGGTCTGACGATTGACGCAACCGGGACCGACTGCTTAACGTGCTCTCCAAAGCACCGACTGTTATCAGCCGCACATGTCTATACGGTGACTTCTGACCCTTATCACTGTACTGATATCTTCAGTGAGAAGCGTTTGCTCTGCAATTCTACTGACCTGATGAAGGTCTTCATTCTGGACTCGATGGCTCGGTGTCGGAGGCACACCCTGGTCAATGCTGTACCGATCTCTTTTGTTGCTCCTGAAAATAACAGAAAATAGAAAAATTACATATTGGATTGTGATGAAGAAAGAAGTCAATGTACGCATCATTCGAATCGAATACTTAAGGTGGATTGCATATGAATCTATTACACGAATAAATTACATTGTATAATGCAAAACATATGTATTATCTGATACTAGCAGCGCCCCGCGGTTTTACCCGCGTTGTACCCGTTCCCGTAGGAATTTCGGGATGAAAAATAGCCTATAACCTTCCCGTTGAATGTGGCTATCTATTACAAAAAGAATTATTCAAATCGGTTCAGTAGTTTCTGAGATTAGCGCGTTTAAACAAACAAACAAACAAACAAACAAACAAACAAAACAAACTCTTCAGCTTTATAATATTAGTATAGATTCCAACAATAGTCGACAAGTTGACCGAAAACTCAAATGATAATGATTAATGGAAAATAAAGATACTTAATAATTTCTTGGGATTATCTTCATAATTAATTATTCTACTACTAGCCGCGCCTGCGGTTTAACCCGCGTTGTACTCGTTCCCGCGGGATTTTGGTGATAAAATGTATCCCATGTGTTACTCTGATGTATAAATTATATTACTGGAAAGTTTCATCCAAATCCGTTTATTAGTTTTTGCGTGAAAGAGTAACAAACATACAAACAAACATACATTCATGCATCCTCACAAAATTTCGCATTTATAATATTAGTAGAATTCATGGAAACTAAAGATACACAATAACTTCCTGGGATTATATTCATAATAAATGCATTATACTAATACAGCTGTACCTATAATAAAGCTGAAGAGTTTGTTTTTATATGTTAATATTAATCCGATATGAACAATTTATTTTGTAATGTGATATAATATACCCGGACAAACTCACTCACGGTTAATTAGACTCAAACTAAGCTCTAAGCTTGAGTTATGGAATCTAACTCACTGATACTTCTACATATACATACCTACACAAATACTTAATGCCACTTTTCGTTGTAACTTGTAACTGAACTCCTAAACGGATGGACCGATTTGAATGATTTTGTTTGTATGCGTTTGGGTGGCACCCTTTATGGTTTAAATTCACACTAGCGACATCTATTGGGTCGCGGAACCACCGCGCGGGACAGCTTGTAAGAATATATAATTGACACCCGGACGTCGTCGCCAACAACTATGTCTTCACATAATGTTGACTCCAGGCGGGAATCGAACCCGCAACCCCCGACACTGTAAGCGCTCTCACTGCTACTTTGCCAACGGGCTTGTCAAAATTTGATCAATTTGATTGATCAATTGTGCTCCGCTCCGCTTCAACGCATCCTAATTAACAGCTGATCCCAATAACCTACCCCTACTTAACAAAAAGATTGATAAACGAAGTAGTAAAGAAAGCGTAAATTCCATATTGCACAGTTGTATAACAACATGACCTCTTGAACGCTACTGATATCATTGTAATAAACACAAGCACCAACTCGTGGCTTCAACTGTGATATCATCAAAAATAATAACGATATCGCCGTTTTATGTTAAAACTAGCCGCGCCCCGCGGTTTTACCCACGTTCTACCCGTTCCCGAGGGAATTTCAGGATGAAAAGTAGCCTATAGCCTTCCTCGATAAGTGGACTATCCAACACTGAAATCATTTTTCAAATCGGACCAGTAGTTCCTGAGATTAGCGCGTTCAAACAAACAAACTCTGCAGCTTTATAATATTAGTATAGATTGTCACCGGCAATTGCACTTATTAGTTCACGACTGCGGTTGCGTTCATGATCATTTCGAGTAGGTAATTAGTAGTGGCCAACCCTGGTATCGGAGATTTTAGCCCGCCTAAAGGCTTTCGACATGGTCTAACGATTAAAACAACCGGGAACGACTGCTTAACGTGCCCTCTGATTCAGAGGGCACGTTCAGAGGCTCTGAAGCACGGTAGCGCTCAGATATAAATTTCACTATAGGCTACCCATCCAATCTGCACGTTGCTTAACCAACGCAAAGAAAACTTGCCTTCGTAACAAAATGTCAATTTCACAACATACATCCAAACAAACTTATAATCCATACTATCCATACTTATACTATATACTATAATACTATTACTATATTACTATATTACTATATTACTTATTACTTTACTATTATTTTTATTATTAATATTATAAATGCGAAAGTAACTCTGTCTGTCTGTCTGTCTGTTACGCTTTCACGCCAAAACTACTGAACCGATTTTGCTGAAATTTGGTATAGACATAGATATGACCTTGAGAAAGGACATAGGATACTTTTTATCCCGAATTTCCCTCCGGATAAGATACTGTTACGCTTTCACGCCAAAACTACTGAACCGATTTTGCTGAAATTTGGTATAGACATAGATATGACCTTGAGAAAGGACATAGGATACTTTTTATCCCGAATTTCCCTCCGGATAAGATACTGTTACGCTTTCACGCCAAAACTAATGAACCGATTTTGCTGAAATTTGGTATAGACATAGATATGACCTTGAGAAAGGACATAGGATACTTTTTATCCCGAATTTCCCTCCGGATAAGATACTGTTACGCTTTCACGCCAAAACTAATGAACCGATTTTGCTGAAATTTGGTATAGACATAGATATGACCTTGAGAAAGGACATAGGATACTTTTTATCCCGAATTTCCCTCCGGATAAGATACTGTTACGCTTTCACGCCAAAACTAATGAACCGATTTTGCTGAAATTTGGTATAGACATAGATATGACCTTGAGAAAGGACATAGGATACTTTTTATCCCGAATTTCCCTCCGGATAAGATACTATTTTTCTATATTATGTTTACTATTTTTCACCTAAGCAATTGTTTGATGCTTCGCGCTCACTGGGACGGCACGGCTAGGGATTTTAAGTCTTGCTAATATAAAATCAAACGTATTCGTATATAAACAAATGCTATACCTACTTTAAAATAGCGCCACGGCATCGAAAAGGATTTGTCAATCCCGCGGCGTCATTTGAATGCATAGCCATTTATGCTGTATTTCTATGAAGCTACGTTCGAATTTTCACAAGCAAAAATGATAAATCCCGAGACGTTCCGTCCCGGTGAGTGTGCAGCTTGAGTCATACTTTGGTAAGATCCTAAAGGTTAAAAATAAAACTACTGTCCAAAGTAACAATCTAATGCGGACGAAGTCGCGGGTAAAAGCTAGTTCTATATAATAACAAATTACGACTCTCCCGGTTCGCTACCCCACCCAGCTTTTGCGACACATTAAAATTCAACCTGCCCATACCCAATTAATAAGGAATAAAAATAACATGCGATCTAGATATAAGACGACGCATCTTGTTATTTTATTCAGTTTACGTTGTTTGGAACCCCAGCATGTTGATATTAGTGCAAAACCAAAGTTTAATTTAAAAAAGCGGCCAAGTGCGAGTCGGACTCGCCCATGAAGGGTTCCGTAGCAGCGAGTAACATAATAAAGAAGTTCTTGAAATAAATGTTTTTTTATTTACATTTGAGTTATTGAATGAATAATCAGTTTTTTTTTGCGGTTTACGATTTATGTCGTAAAAAAAAAACTACTAACTAGACCTCGTTCAAACCAATTTTCGGTGTTAGATTACATTGTTATGTACATCATATATTTTTTTTAGTTTTATCATTCTCTTATTTTAGAAGTTACAGGGGGGGGGACACACATTTTACCACTTTGGAAGAGTCTCTCGCGCAAACTATTCAGTTTAGAAAAAAATGATATTAGAAACCTCAATACCATTTTTGAAGACCTATCCATAGATACCCCACACGTATGGGTTTGATGAAAAAAAAAAATATTTTTTTCATTTCTAAGTATGGGAGACCCCCCTAAAATTTTATTTTTTTTCTATTTTAGTGTGAAAATATTAATGCGGTTCACAGAATACATCTACACACTAAGTTTCAACAACATAGCTCTTATAGTTTCGGAGAAAAAAGGCTGTGACATACGGACAGACGGACGGACAGACAGACAGACATGACGAATCTATAAGGGTTCCGTTTTTGCCATTTGGCTACGGAACCCTAAAAAATGATGCACAATTCAGCAATTATTTGGATAAGTCTCGTTCTAACTTATGTCTGCAATGTAGGAGCACGTAAGTACTGTGTTAAATACTTTGAGGCGGGTTTTAAAATGTACTGTTTGTCTCATTAAGAACGGATGGCAGGCAAATGAAACTACAGAGCAAGTCCATGCATACAAATATAACAAAGCAAAGAGTTTGTTCTTGTTTGAACACGCTCATCTCTGGAACTACCACTGTCCTTTCAGAAAATATGATCCAATCAGGTGGAAGGTGTCTTTAATCCCAAAATTCTTTAGGGAACGCAACGTTACAACTTAGGTTACCGCGTTACTTAATCTCCTTTCGAGTAACTTTATGTTTTCTAACCAACCCTCATTAGGCAAGCGTGGTGATTACGCCTAATCACAGACAAGAGCAATCTATGTCTGTGCCTAATCATCCTCACTGTACTGAATACTGATCTTCGGTAAGATGAGAGGCTTTTGCTCAGCAGTGGGACATTACAGGCTAATACTTTTACTTTACTAGAATGTCCCGTTTCACGAGACGGTATGAGAGTGCAGTGCAAGAGTTTGTACCAGTGTCCGTCGATGCTGGAGCTGGTGAACAAAACTGATAGGTCACAGCAAGAGACGGACCTGTTGAAGAACTCACGGTGTGGCATAGACGGAAGTACTCCAAAAGTAAGAGCTTTGAATCAACTCTATGTGATTGCAGAACGTACATTTTGTTTCAGTAAGCGATGTTAGCTCATTGGGGGGCTCTGCGGGTGAAACCAAGGGGCACAGCTAGTTTGTATTAAAACGGTCTTTAACATTACAGGTTTGCTGTACAGAACCTTGCTACACACCAGAAGGAAGGCCTGGCGAGTGTGTGAACATAGTCCAATGTCCACACTTGATGGACATGTTGAGAAACATATCGGATGTCAATAAGAACTACATTGTCAACTCAAGGTAAGTGTCACATTCTGTTATCGTACGCTAGTGGCATAGTTTGACTAAGCGATGTTAGTTCATTGCGATTGTTAAGCAACGTGAAGCTCGACCCCTACTTGGATGGGTGGCCGATAGTGGCGTCTATCTGAGCGCTACCGTGCTTCGGATGGCACGTTAAGCAGTCGGTCCGGGTTGTTTCAATCATTAGACCATGTCGGAGGCCTTGGGGCGGCCTAAAGTCTCCGACACCAGGGTTGGCCACTAGCCTACTCGAAATTTATCAATGATATCTGTTATCGACATTAATTCAAAGGTCTTCGACGATATGATCTCTTGAACCCATTCTCAGGACTAATTACTAGCCCGGAGTCAACAATATGTGAAGACATCATTGTTGGCGATAACGCCAGGGTGCCAATTAAATATTGATATAAAGTATTTGTGTATGTAATAGTAGTATCAGTTAGTTAGATTCCATAAAACAAGCTTAGAGCTCAATTTGGGTCTAATTAAACGTGTGTGAATTTGTCCGGTACAAAAAAAATAATAACCCTTTACTTGTCTTTGTTTTGTTAAATAGATGTAAAGGTCCTGAAAAGAGAAGCGTATGCTGTGGTGATCTACAAAATCCGAGACCTAATGATAACTGTGCCGCTACTGTCACAGCTTTTCCGCCTCAAAGAAACTCCGGATGCTGTGGAGTCGATAGCTCTGTAGGCACCAAGCTCGCTGGTAAGTTAAATCTACACTTAACATAATAAAGCTGTAGAGTTTGTTTTTTGTTTGTTTCATTTGTATGCGATAACCTCAGGAACTACCAACCCGATTTGAATAATTATTTTTGTAATGGAAACCCACATTCAATGGGAAGGTTATAGGCTATTTTTCATCCCGGAATCCCTATGGGAACGGGCACAACGTGAGTAAAACCACGGGGCGCTGCTAGTCATATTCAATTCTGATGTTAGCACTTTTAATTCGCAGGTGGTTACCTGCCAACGATAGATAAATTCCCATGGTCAGTACTGATTGAGTACGTTAAGGACGGTAAAGTGAGGATCCATTGCGGTGGCGCGTTGATCAGCAACCGATACGTATTAACGGCGGCGCATTGTCTTACTGAAACTATTACTGGTCAGGAGACACCGTAAGTTATGTTACCTTTTGTGCATAGAAGTACCTTACACTAACCCTTTAATTGGCAGTCCGCAGTGCAAACCGTATCTCAAGCAATTTCACAAATTGCGTTATTCAAAGGGTCAAAATCTAACGATTGAAATAACCCGTACCGATAGTCCATTGAAATGATGCACATTTTATCTTCCAGCTCATACGTAAGACTTGGCGACTACGATGCAGCAAACGAAGGGCCCGATTGTGAACAGATGGGTTATGGGATGGACCAGCACTGCAATAGCGGAGCCGTCATAATACCGATTGAACAAGTTATAATTCATCCGCAATTCAACAGGATGAGAGGACGGAATGATATTGGTCTCATTAGACTGGCATCAGCAGCGCCTTATAATGGTCAGTTCCATTTATTCTCCTCCGTTCAAAGATAACGATACAATAGGATAACAATATCTGTGAATTTTCCATCCGGTTCTTAAGACGTCTTCCTAATCGCATCAGTTGATTATTTCCTTTCCCGCTCAGTAAATCGACCAATGTATTGAGAGAGACATGTACACATGAAAGGATAAGTACCCAAGACGTTAATATTTCAGATTTCATCAGGCCGATCTGTTTGCCTACTAGCGATGTAACACACAGTTCACCGCCGCTGTTCACCGCCGGTTGGGGCGCAGGGCCGGAGGCTAATCTTTACACCAACATTAAGAAGGCAGAGAGCTTGTTATACGTGGATAGAGGTGTAAGTTTCAAGGACATGCTATTGCAAAGCAAAAACCCTTTTTCATGTTCATATTTGTGGAACTAATGACTTATTTTTCGAGTGCACCCATGCATGTTGTTGACCAGGAAGAAAATAAATATTTGCATATTTGGACGGGAAGAACATTTTTTATTCGCATTTACAAGTAAGAATTAAAGTGGAAGGTAGTTAATATTTATTTTTTATGTTTCCAGATATGCCGGCAATATTATAATGTTCCAGGTACGAGATTCATACTAGGCGCTGGTCATTTATGCGCCGACGCTCAACCAGGATTGACTTGCAGTGTTGACGATGGAGGTCCTCTCATTTACGCAAATGGTAGAACCTTTGAAGTACTGGGAGTGTCCATGTTCGGACCTCTCTCCTGTAGGAGACCTATCCCCAGGCTGTTCTCAAATGTTTTTGCATATGATAGCTGGATTAGAAGCACAATTAGAGCTTAATGTACTGTTTCTTTTTGAATTCTTCTTTCCTTTTTAACCTGTAAGCTAGTTGCATCTAGAACTGTTTTCTTAAGTTCAAGCAAAGTATCTATACTACTATACTTATTATAATAAAGCTAAAGAATTTGTTTTTTTTTTGTTTGATTGTTCATCCCGAAATTCACTTGGCAACGAGCACAACAAGGGTAAACTAGTAGGGCCAGGGCTAGTCACTACATACTATAAAACAAAGTCACTTTCCGGTGTCTGTCTATGTATATTTAAAACTACGCAACGGATTTTGACGCGGTCCGCGGTAGATAGAGTGATTCAAGAGGAAGGTTTATATGTATAAAAATTCCTACGGGAACGGGCACAACGCGGGTAAAACCACGGGGAGCTGCTAGTTTACTTATAAAATATGTGACACCAATTTAGTAGAACTTTGTAGTCTATGTTTCAACTACTATAGGACTCAAATGATGAGCTCAAACATGATTAATGTAAACAGAGATTTATTTGAGACTAGCTGACCAGCACATGTTGTTTTGCCATATAAAATTAAGGGGTGGACCACCCACTTAGAGGTATGAAAAATAGATAGTAGTCGATTCTCAGACCTACTGAATATGCATACACATAAAAATCGGTCCAGCTGTTTCGGAAGAGTACGGTAACTATCATTGAGACACGAGAATTGTATATATAAGAAGACTAGCAGCGCCCCGCGGTTTTACCCGCGTTGTACCCGTTCCCGTAGGAATTTCGGGATGAAATAGCCTATAACCTTCCCGTTGAATGTGGCTATCTATTACAAAAAGAATTATTCAAATCGGTTCAGTAGTTTCTGAGATTAGCGCGTTTAAACAAACAAACAAACAAACAAACAAACAAACAAACAAACAAACAAACAAACAAACAAACAAACAAAACAAACTCTTCAGCTTTATAATATTAGTATAGATATCATACGTTAGGGTTAGCTCTATCGATCTCGGTAATTCCAGGAACGGTATGTAACATTATTATTAATAAAATAAGTTCACAATAAGACAAATTGTAATAATAAAGTTGACATTGATAACATTAAAAAAAGCATATTGGCTTTTCCAAACCAGTGTAGTCATTCCTGGGATGGGAACTAAGTTCAAACAACCTGTTCCTAACTTTAAAACGAACCACGACTTTAAACCTTAGCCCCTGACAATAAAGTCCAACAAAAACATCAACTAAAGTACATAAAATAATCAATTTTGAGCTCTAACCCCCCAACATAAACACTAAAGCTTATACCTACTAATATTACAACGCAAAAGGTCTTAAGAGACAAAGCGATATTCGACTTTATAAAGATAGATTTATGAGTCAGATTGCAGGAATAAATTATAGGTCTAAGTATAAGAAGTTTTGCGGTTATAAAACACGGTACTGCCTGGCTGTTGTCAGATCATTTGGAAGCGAGTGCCGGTAGCGGTCGGACGGGTGGTGTGACAAAGTGCTATGTGTTATTACTGTTAAATAAATAATAGAACCATGTCGCCCTTCGCAATTGTCCTGAGTCTTGTCCTAACTTACATCTGCAGTGTGCAAGGACGTGAGTACAATTTCTTCTTACATTTTGTTTGTATGTGCTTTGTTTACAAACTTGTTAAACCTGATTATGTTTGCAAACTGTTTATGTTGGCTGGGATGCCCCGGTGACGACAATATCTACATATTGTAATTGCATTTTTTAAGTTTCCAGTTTTTCCTTATATACCTACTTACTTAGATACGTTTCCAAACTCATTTTTCCTCTATCTTCTTAAGTAAACATACGGTTTACATTGTCAAACAAGATCTATTTGTGAACTAATGGAACTTAACCATTGTTTACACAGATTTATAAGAAAACTAGCTGACCCGGCAAACGTGGTATTGCCATAGGTATATATATATTTTTAAATAAGTGGAGAACCTTAACATTTAGGGGTATGAAAAGTAGATTTTGACCGATTCTCAGACCTACCCGATATGCACACAAAATTAAATCAAAATCGGTCGAGCTATTTCGGAGGAGTGGCAACAAACACCGCGACACGATAATTTTATAAGAGATAGCTGTGCCCCG
Source organism: Cyclophora punctaria (assembly GCA_951394245.1). Lineage (NCBI taxonomy): Eukaryota > Metazoa > Arthropoda > Insecta > Lepidoptera > Geometridae > Cyclophora > Cyclophora punctaria. The sequence goes on from OX596191.1 coordinate 1,490,428, forward strand.
CGATTTCACCCGCAGCGCCCTCGTTCCCGTGGGAATTTTGAGATTTTTATGCCTTATTTTTCTTATATAAAAGCCTTGCCCTGACAATAAGGAACACATTAAAAAAAGAATCATTCAATTTGGTGCAGTCGTTCTGAAGTTATGCGCTTACCAACACATTTTGCGATTCATTTTTATATTATAGACTAGCAGCGCCCCGGGGTTTTACCCGCGTTGTACCCGTTCCCGTGGGAATTTCGGGATAAAATGTAGCCTATAGCCTTCCTCGATAAATAGACTATCTAACAGTGAAAGAATTATTCAAATCGGTTCAGTAGTTTCTGAGATTAGCGCGTTTAAACAAACAAACAAACAAAGAAACAAACAAACAAAACAAACTCTTCAGCTTTATAATATTAGTATAGATATTCCCTGAATAAGTTTCTTTATCTTCTATTTTAACGAATATATATTGTTATATAAATAAAGTGAAGTTTATTTATCGGTAGTTTGAACGCGCTAACCTCTAGAACTACAAGTCAGATTTGAATACAAGTTTAATCTTATTAATCTTCTTCATCTTATTAACTCCCAACATATGTTGACCCTTAAACATCCAACATAGTATCTCATCTCACATCTCATCGGGACCTTGAATACGTATGTACATTTGTTTTATTCATCAAACTGGTTAAACTAGACTTATAGTAACAATAGTCATTAATGTAATTATTTGATTACGTAACGTTCTGTATTAAAGGAACCCGTTTTAATGTATATACAAATGCTTATTACTTATGAGAAACGGTTCTTCATAATAATGTATAACTAATGGGGAATTAAATTTATTATTGATGAAATTAATTTAATTGCAAATACTATTTAGTTTTCATGTCGAATAAATTAGGTTAGCCAACCCTCAAGTAGTGGAGCTGCTCGTTGCTTAACAATCGCTTAGTCAAACTATTCCACGAGCGCTACTGGATAAAGGCTTCTAACTCTCTGAGATATCGGTACAGTAAGGAGGATTAGGAATTATCACTCTCTCTCTCTCTCTTCCTGGTATGTGTCCCACATGGTGGTGGGGTCAGCCTTCCTTATTTTTCTCCTCCACTTCGCTCTTTCGTCGACGTCGTCATCGGAAATCTTGCACTCAGCCATATCCTTGGACACTACATCCGTCCACCTTGTCTTGGGTCTGCCTCTGGATCTTCGACCGGGGATGGAGAGTTGTAGCGCCAGGTTCCCCACGTAGGAATTATCACTACGCTTGCTTAATTAGAATCTAATGAATTTATTATACTAGTTAGATAGTATGACTCGATAATTAAATACACTTTTAATTACAAACTACACACACACACACACACACACTTGACTTTTTTTAGGAAAACCCTAACATTATACTTATTCAAAATCGTGCGCAAAACAAGATATTTTGAAACAATGGATGATTCAAATATTTCTAAAAGTACTTATTCCAAAAACAGTTCGACTGATTAAATTAAATTTTTTTGTAATGAACACAAAAGCATTTACATGAGGTTTCTAAGTTTATAAATGCGAAAGTTTGTGAGGATGGATGTATGTACATATGTTTGTTACTCTTTACAGTAATATATATAGGTTTAACATTAGAATAACACATGGAATACATTTTGTCCCGAAAGTCCCGCGAGAACGGGTACAAAGCAAACACCGCGGGGCGCGGCTAGAAAATAAGTTTCCTCATGACATGAGTCTAGAAATATACTCGTACATACGAGTACAGTGCATGTTCAGATTATTATGCAATTAATAACATATTAAGGTTATCGGACCGTTACAGTATTATTTTATCTACATATATGTCTAAACAAGGAAATCATTAGATAAACGTTATGTAAAGGACATCACTAGGATGTCAGATTAAGTTAATGTCATAGGTGACCGCACTGACTGATCTGGCGTTAATACATAGACCTGGTTACATCGCTTCGATTAATCAAGATTTCCTTTGAAACTATCAATAATAATTAACCAGAATCATTTTGAATTGAGACGACGTTTACGGATACACTTCGCTTTTATTTAACACTGGCGGTTTCACCCGCAGCGCACGCGTTCTCGTGAGAATTTCGAGACTTTTATTACTTATGCCCGTTCCTGTGGGAATTTCGGGATGAAAAGCAGCCTATAACCTTCCCGTTGAATGTGGCTATCCATTACAAAAATAATTATTCGAATCGGATTGGTAGTTTCTGAGATTAGCGCGTTCAAACAAACAAACAAACTCTGCAGCTTTATAATATTATAATAATTATAGCTTTTTATCTGACGTTTCGGCCCCTTTACATGAACCGTGGTCACAGAAGACTGAGGTGTTATGCGTCTTTCAAGACAAAGTAATTCATTTTGTATTTGGCGGTAGCTGCAATATTTTTATTTTATTCCTCCTCACTGTACTGATAACTTCAGTGAGATGAGAGGCCTTTGCTCAGTAGTGGGACATTACAGGCTAACACTACTACTACACTACACTACATTACTGCAAAATAGGTTTTAAGAGAAAGAGTTGTTTTTATCAATCCCCACAAACTCCACGTCATCACCCCGTTCCCGAGTGGATATCGGGATAAAAAGCCTCTATAGGTTCCCCGATAGACTAACTACTGTTAACAGAAAACCGCACGATCTAAATGGCCAAAAATGCTAGGTTATCTAACGGCACATTATTATTATTTCTGTACATTACATATAGATAAACGTTCAGTTCTTATCTAGCTATACCTACTAATAATATAAAGAGGTATTTGTATTTTTGTTTGTATTTAGGGTAAACTGTATAATGATTGGCACTTTAAGCAAACTTCTGGCAACATGTGGCAAGTTCACATTGAGAAAGAAACTTGACAATGCTATTAATTACTTTTTCGGGTAAATTGATTTCATGAGCTTAAATAACAAGTCGCATTAATTTAAAAAATAATCATTTATAAACTGGAACATCGAATTCTATGTATTTCTATGGAATGTTACAATCATTGGCACTTACGTATAATAATTGGCATATAAATTAAGTATAATCATTGGCACTGTAGGCAGTCTTAAAAATGATACCGTCTTACTTACTATTCTTCTTAGATTTAAGTTAAATTAATTTTCTGATAAGCCAATACCCCACTCTTTTGGTACAGACTTTTGAATTTCCGGTCGCATTCTCTTTAGAGGGAAAATAATCATTGGAGGTGTTATTTCACCGTTTGCTCCGAAAGTAAACATGACAGTGATGCAGGATTTAGACTGTGCATGGTCCACCTCGTAGACATTTTTTTCTCCCTTTGGTGCAATGACTCTTGTATTTTTCGGGCACAAAATGAAATTTGTTTCATCTCCATTATAGACTCGTGATGGATCGCCAAGAATTTCGAATAGCCCATTTTCTTTTAGATAAATTTCGATTTGTCTGAACCAGTTTCGAATTTGGCTTTCCGACACTTTTGAGCTTGCTGAGGTTACAGCTTCAGAAGTTCTTATAGAAAGCTCCGGGTGCCTTTTTAAAAATAGCTTATACCAACCCTCCCCAGGAGTATTCTCTATGAAACTGTTTGGTCGGGGATTTTTAGTCAAAAAGAGATTAACACTTTTTATGATATCCACTTTACGCCGTGGAAAACCTTTCCGACTAGACTCAATGATCCATTTAACAAGCTGACTTTCTTCTTGGCTAGACAGAACTGTATCGGGACCAGGTCGACTTTTTACAAAATCTTTAGATAACCGAAACTGCAAAGTTGCACGTGGAATATTGTATTTTCGCGCAGCAGTCTTTTTTCCCATCCCATTTTTTATATCTTTTAAAGCTTCTTCTAAATCTGCATTTGAATACCCTTTTGAATAGCTTTTGCCGCTCTGGACTTTCGGCATTCTTCAAATCTAAAATAATAAAAAGTTAAGGTATAACCATTGGCACTACTATAAGATATAATGATTGGCAGTGCTAAGAATTGATTTTGGATAAGAAAAGGCTTGAATTACTAAGGAACAAAGTTGAAAATCAATCAAAATATTGTTTGCTCAAGAATTTGACACGAGACAAACAAAAGTCAGAAAGTATAACGATTGGCATCATGGCCAATCATTATGTTGTCAAACAAATTAAAACATAGTCATTGGCACTAGTAAAAAAGTCGCCACATCTTCAATACAACTCCAAAATAAAGTTAAATGCGCTTTAATATCATAAATGGATTAAATATATAGAAAAAATACATAGCAACTTACCTAACAATCACTTTTTTCACACTAAATCCAGTCACTAAACCTACACTTTTCATTAAAATTTCACCAACTCGTCCAAACGCATTTTAAAAAAAGGCGGTTATGGAAAGACTTTTGACATTTGACATTTACATAGGTGTTGCCAGTATAATAAATTGAATATTCTACCAAATATTGTATTGCTATACCATAAAAAAAAGAAAACATTCTTAATATCCAGAAAAAACATGTGAAGTGCCAATCATTGAGGGGGTGCCAGCATTAGTACGGTTTACCCCTATGTTCGGGCTAATCACAAAAACTACTAATCCGATTTGAACAATTATTTTTGTATTTAGTAGCTATATTGAATAGGAAGGTTATATACTGTTTTATCCCGAAATTCCTACGGGAACGGGCACAACGCGGGTAAAACAATAACGCGTTGCCGATACATTTCCACAAATGCTGTCAGTTGAGCAAGACGTGTTAGGCTTTCAGTGGGCTCTTAAGAAATATAGTGATTCTGGAGAACCCCCCACATAAGACATTAATTATTATTTGATAGCCATAAGGAAAGTCTAAGATACCTACAATCTTAATACATTGTCTTCTCACAATTGTTATTTTTTCAACTTTAATAGGTACAAACGTGATACATAAACATGACTCATATAAAATTACATGGGAAGTGTTTATAACCAATTATTTAATACTCGTACTCTTCACTGCACTGATACCTTCAGTAAGATACGTAAGTAAGTTCGAGTAGGTTAGTAACCAACCCTGGTGTCGGAGTTTTTAGACCGCCTAAAGGCCTCCGACATGGTCTAACGATTGAAACAACCGGGACCGACAATTTAACGTGCCTTCCGAAACACAGTAACGCTTCAGAAGATGAAAGACCTTTGCCTAGCAGTAAGACATTACAGGCCAATACTTTACTTTACTAGCGACCCGCCCTGCCTTCACTTTGGTCGATCACTATGGGAGGTTCCCTTAAGAAATTCGGGATTAAAGTTATATAAAAACCTTCCACTTGAATTGATCTATCTATTGGTGCAACTCACATGAAAATCGATTCAGTTGTATTTGAGATTAGCATGCATATACAGAAAGACGCGGTACCTTTATTTTTTAACTGTGCAAAGAGGACTGAGGTATATACTATGTACTCGTATATGAGATCAATAAACTCTTGGTCAATTACCGAGTGTTGTTGTAGATAACTTGAGTTTGAGGAAACATATAAGGAAACTTGACTGTTCTGAAGACATGTGATTCAATTTAAATAATTTAATGCCTAATTTTAATAAATTTAAATAAAAAGGCCTAAGCTTATTTCTATCTGAGCGCTACCGTACTTCGGAGAACACGTTAAGCAATCGGTCCCAGTGGTTTCAATCGTCAGACTATGTCGGAGGCCTTGAGGCGGTCTAAACTCCCGACATCAGAGTTGGCCACTATCCTACTCGAAATGAATGACTTAAAGCCTAAACACAATGTTTATAGACACAAATCTCGTAATTCTCTAAGATAACAACAAATATGATAAAGTGAATCCCTGGAACTACCGCCTAGATTTGAAAAATATATTCTTAGAGAACAGTTGTAAGTTACTTTGCATCCCAATATTCCCACGGGAACGAGCACAAACGTTAAAACCGCAGGGCACTATTAGGTAAAGAATAAAGAAAGGATACTGGATATACCGACGTCTTCAGTGAGACAAGAGGTCTTGACAGGCTACTTTACTTTTCTTGATATTTGCGAACCGATAACCATTGTCTTCAAGATTAATTATTCATATCGATAGCAGATAAAACGAATCAAAATAGTGCACAAAATGCTTAGGTCGATAGAGGTTATCAAGCAACATTCCAATTTCAACATAAATATTTTTTTAAAGCTACATTAAAAACATTAATACCTAAGAGGAAAACTCGAAGCAAAACTAACTTGAGTCTCATCGAAAAGTCAAACATTAATTTGGATGAACTTTTTTGAAAATATTCTGTGACGAGGGTTTGGTTAGGTTAGGACAAGGTGTTTTTATTGATAGAACCTGTATTTCAAGGTACTGGCCAGAAACTAAAAAAAACTTACTAAAAGACAAATAGGTATGTGAGCAAGACTGACTAAACTATACATATAAAATTCAAAGTCCTGACTGACTGACTGATAATCAACGCACAGCCTCAACCGCTACACCTAAAAACATGTAATTTGGCAGGAAGGTTCTTCAAGTGACGTATGTGCACACTGGATTTTCGAAAATTCCTACGGGAACGAGCTCAACGCGGGCAAAGCCGCGGGGCGCTGCTAGTTTCAAATAACACATTAAGAACTGTACGGGGACCAATCGACCAATCAGAACGCATTACGAAAAAAATTTGACAATGTCAATGCTTTATTTGATATTATCAATGCGTTTTGATTGGTCGATTCAGTTCCGCTCCACTTCAACGGAAACAGGGCGCTTTTCCAAATGCTTCAGTTAAGTAAATGAGTTATATATATTTGGAAGCACCAATCTCTGGAGCCTCCAATCGGTTGAGAAATCTTTTTCAAATATACAAATTACCAAGCATTTAAACTCCTCACTGTATTTGATATCTTCAGTCAGATGAAGGACCGTTACCCTACGATGGATGGAATATAAAGTAAAGTAAAGTATTAGCCTGTAATGTCCCACAGCTGGGCAAAGGCCTCTCATCTCACTGAAGATATCAGTACAGTGAGGATGGATTATAACATGGTTTTATTTCTTTAGTCAATTTCCCACACAAACTTACTTAGACACTTACTGCCTTATTCATACACGCTCTCTAACTAAAACACTGTTAGTGAGTGTTTTGTCTCTTTTGCTCCTTGGAAAATAGCGTATGTCAGAAAGGGACGACCCATTTGATAGCTAAAATGCTGCTTGTAAGCGTTTATGAATAAGGTCCTTAGTCAGTCATCCATCTTGTCTTCCTTGAACTAAATCAAAAACAATTGATTCCAGAATGTCCTACGTTCCGAGACGGCAAACGAGTGCACTGCCTGAACTTATACCAGTGCCCTTCCATGCTGGAACTGGTCAATAAGCCAGATAGAACACAACAAGAGACTGATATGCTGATAAAGTCCAAGTGCGGTTATGATGAAAAGACTCCGAAGGTAAGACTTGAAACCAGCACTTATTTTATTAAGCTCTTAAATCTTCCGATATCAGAATTGGCCACTAACCGATTGGACAATTCTCACTCTGGAGTTATATCTTGTTCACTTTTCACATTTATATATATACTAGCCACGCCCCGCGATGTTACCCGCGTTGTACCCATTCCTACGGGAATTTTAATATAAGTAGGATCTTCAATGACGGTTCGTTTACAAATAAAACACTATAAGCCTAACAAAAAACTTGACCATTCCAGGTATGCTGTCCAACGCCTTGCTACACTCCAGAAGGCAAGCCTGGTAGATGTGTGGGCTTGTACCAATGTCCTCATCTACTCTCTATGCTGCAGACAGCAAACGTACCGCAAGCTAGCAAGAACTACATTGTCAACTCTATGTAAGTATTAAGGGTGAATTAAAATTGATCTATTTGCTTGCATGATTGTAAGTCAGATATTGAGGGACATATCTAAGAACTGGATAAGACTGGAATACAACTGTCTGATACAACGCAAAACAAAAATAACTTATTACGTGTAACAAGAAAATAATTGTTCGATTGCCGTCAAACCAGTCTTAATGAATAGAGAGGGTCAAATACCCAATACAGAAAAACAGTTCCAACTCAAAATAGTAAGCATCATAATATAACTCGTACGTAATACAATTTACAATGTCACATCGCATCATTGCAGCCGAAACTGGTTTCTCATGATCTTATCATCTGAATGTCGAGGTCATGATATCATTGCTCATTGCTTGTGAACAAGTTTAATTAATAATACTTACCAACATAGTAACATTGTGATTATGGTGCTAAGAACGGAGTAATCTCCGAAACTTGAGTCTGATAGAAATAGAGTATTGGTGTATTACAATACAATCCCATTCATAGGGAAATCGTAAAAGTATAAGCCAGTAATGTTCTGCTGCAGAGCATCGTTACACTCACCGAAGATATTACGATAATAAGCAACCTTCTACATACTCCCAGGCTATATTCCCTATCTACAGTCACTTACTTGCCCCGACGTTCCAGTGACATGAAATTTCAAATGAAGCTAACTACACTTGTATCTTTCAATCCCAAATGCAATGAACGAAACGCCGAAACTCGATTGAAATCCAGATTCGATTGTATTCGGCTAAGTGGAATTCCCACGGTGATTTAAACGTACTCACACGGGTTTTTTCGCGTTGGAAAGTTTATAAAGCAAGTAAATAACTTACTTTTTATTTCCCGACGTTTCGAGGGGATTGCACGACCACGAGAGGACCGGGTACCGGGTTTATAAACTTTCCAACGCGAAAAAACCCGTGTGAGTACGTTTAAATTATGTGTTCAAATCGTGTAAGTTTAAAAAAGACTATTCCCACGGTGGTATAGGAACGCTTGGCCATCATATGCTTTTCGACATCATCTCCTAGCTTATGTGCTCAATTTCTCAATGCTTCCTTTTTCATTCGCAGCTGCAAAGGCCCCGACCCGCGCAGCGTCTGCTGCGCCGATCCGCAACACACCAGAGCAGCCGACGATAACTGCGCCGCTACTCTCACGGCCTTCCCACCCGCAGCCAGCACCGAATGCTGCGGAGTCGACAGCGTTGTGGGCAACAAGATCACTGGTAAGGGAAACCAGTTTTTAGATAAAAAATGGGTTTAATGAGATTTATTTCAATCGGTGGATATGGAACCGATCTGGTCATAACCGTCAGAGATATCTGTTGACAAGTTTAGCATTTCACTACTTAGCGAAATCAGTAAGGTGCTTTAGACGAGCTATATAATATAAAAGGATTACTTCTGATTCACAAACCCGTTAAAAGCCTAAAACACTCCACCAATGACAGCTTGTCGTTTGGTGACTAAAAATTTGAACATTCTACGAAAGCAATCTTTTTTACTTCTTCTTCGAACGACGAGACGAGAACGTGAGACGTTACAGTCTAATACAAGAAGTATTAAAAACCGTTTTTATACAATTTATTAATACAAACCATCTGTCTTATTCCAGGAGGTAACGCGACAACAGTAGACATGTACCCATGGTTAGCCCTGATTGAGTACGTCAAGGACAACAAAGTAAAGACCCTGTGCGGTGGAAGCTTGATCAGCACCCGTTATGTGATGACGGCGGCGCATTGTCTCACTGGCTCTATTCTTGGTTATGGAACACCGTAAGTTATACTTTACATATATGGACGCGGACAAGAAAGTGCCTGTAGTTAAGCATACTCCTTTTGAGCATGCATGCATGCCGTATAATGATTTCAATGAAACCCTTTATTCTCGATCTACAACTGGCTGAATGATGATAGAATTTGAATAACCAAAATCTTTGAGCGCTAACTAATTTGGAGTGGGCAAGTTGGTTCCGCCTTTCAGTTTAAGTCAGCTGCACAATATTGCGATTTGGTTAATCATAAAATGCTTCCCAAACTACTTTTTTCCGATAAATAATCTACTGTTTCTCTTCCAGAAAATACGTTAGACTCGGCGAATACGACACTTCCAACGACGGACCCGATTGTCAAACACTAGGTCCTAACCAGGGCAAGGACTGCACTGATGGAGTCGTCACTATAGATATAGAACAAACAATACCGCATCCACAGTACGCAAAGAGCACCAAACAAGGAAAGAACGATATTGGTCTCATAAGACTGGCATCTCCAGCACCGTTTTCTGGTATGTTCGATTCTTTATCATTAAATAAAGTTTTGGTCTATAACAACACACACAACTTAGCAAAAGTTTCTCAAATCTCTGAGAATACTTTAAGGAGGATTAAGCTTAATCACCACACATGCCTACTGCGCATTGGTGATCCCAAACCCGAGCCATGTTTGAAATGCGAATTGCAAATAATAATATCCTTCGCTCGCCTCGGGAGCCCCGAGATTCCAGTCTTGACAGACAAAGACACATGCCACTGAACCACCGCACGTTATCACCTAATATAACACAAGTCAATGAAATTTTTCAATTCTTTTCAGATTTCATCCGACCCATTTGCTTGCCTACAAGCGATACCACAATTAATCCACCAAATAATTTCATACTGTACGCCGCCGGCTGGGGCGCCGTGTCTGACAGCGAGCCTTTCAGTGTCATCAAGATGCACGTCGACTTGCCGTACATGGACAGGGCTGTAAGTTATAATCATAGATTAAAGCCATTCCCTATAGATACGAACAGTTACATTCAGTTGATTAATCATTGGAATGGTATGCCGCCAAAAATCCGCATAGCATTTGTGGAAGAACAGTTGCATAATCGATTGTCACTACTTTTGTCACACCAGTAGGTGCATCACTACTTAATGTTTAAAGTAGCTACTTTTTTATACTCAAAAAATAACTATTCATGGTTCAATTTATCCATGTATCATAATCATAATAGTGTTTAGACCATACACTTCTCAATCCAGACTGATGTTAAAAAGTGATATTTATTCTTGCAGCAATGCCAACAGCAGTACACTGCTCAAGGCTTGAAAGCCACCCTGGGTACTGGCCAGATATGTGCCGGTGGCCAGCCAGGCAAGGATTCCTGCAAAGGTGACTCCGGCGGTCCTCTCATGTATCAAAACGGAAGAACCTGGGAGGCTCTGGGAGTGGTTAGCTTCGGACCTACTCCATGTGGCATGCCTGGCGTGCCCGGGGTGTACTCTAAAGTATTCGAGTACGATAGCTGGATAAGGAGTAACATTAGGGCCTAAATTAGTTATTGACAAACAGGCATTATTGCTAACATTTAGGGATACACATTGCTTCTAGTTATCAGTCAGCTGTTTTATGCTGTTAAGGGTCCGAAAGATGGGATATAAAACATAACAAGCGAACTGTGTCCATATGTAAATGTAGTTTCATTAAATACGTAAGTTTACCAGTTGCCATGTTTTAGAGAATACATTATACATGTCATAGTAAATATGTAGTTTTTTATAAGATATTTGTTAGCCCTGTACGAATTTCAGCCGTCTCCGGTTGTATGTTGTGTCTTGTGCCAAAACCATTAATTAGATAAAGGATGAGTTTTATAATGGTCATAATAACTTTTAAAGTCCAATTAAATACTAGAGATAAGGATAAAGCTCAAACAAAAATAATAATGATCACGTGAGTACTATCTCCGCTTTTCCAAAAATATTCCTTAATTACCATTCTTGGGAATATGATCTCAGGCAAGAGAATAATGTTTTATAAAATCAACTTTACTTATAATAAAATACATTGTTAATTAATAACAGATCTTTCATTTAACCTTGACTGTCTTATATTTAAATAACCTGAGCGAAATAAAGTCAATTTCTGACTTTCAATCATTCATTTCGAGTCAGTTGGTGGCCAACCCTGGTGTCGGAGTTTTTAGACCGCCTAAAGGCCTCCGACATGGTCTAACGATTGAAACAACCGGGACCGACAGCATTACGTGCCCTTTGAAGCACGGAGAAATACTCATAACCTGAAATACTAAGTTATTAGTTATGTTAATAAGTTACCTCTGGCATTAGTAGCCGCGTCTGCGATTTTCTGGAACGAATCCAGGAAAGCGGCTATCGCAACGAGCGCTGATCTGAAACATAAGAAAATCATGCTTAATATTTTCATTTTCAATAGTGACATTTCTTTATGAGCATTCTATACTAATATAATGAAACTGAAGAGTTTCTTTTACTTGTTTGTTATAACGCGCTAATCTCAGAACCTAACAATTCTACTACAATAACTATTTTCGTAATGCGTCTAAAAATCAGCGCTGCAAGGGTCACACGTCCGTGGCGGCATTACGCTGAGACGAGGCCTGTTCAGACCTCACACAGTAGTTCTGTCCGTGTAATTGTTTAATGTATGTTCTATCTGCAGTTTTCTTTTTGTTTTGTTTTTCCTTTTGTTGTTTTTGATTGGATATTGTTCTATATATCTATTCTAATAATCTAATGCATAGCCATATTCAACAGGAACAGATTATTTTTCATCCCAAAATTCCCTCGAGAACGGGCACAACGCGAGTTATACCTGGACGCTGCTAGTTTACAGTACATCAGCGGTACGTACAAATTCAATATTGCACTATAAAAAGCCTCCTAGATCACAAACCGTCATACACAATTTATTTTATAGAAGTCAATACACTTGCAATTGCATCTGTCATTGGTGTCCTTCACGACAATCATACGCATGATGCCGGGTCCAATTCCAATGAGAACCCTCAATTGACGCTAAATGACGCGATTGTTGAAGCTTCCTTGAGTTCCACCGTTCGTACCCAATTTAACTGCAATGTCGTTTGGTTACTTTAAGCATGTTTTAGTGCTACAATGGGCTGGTTTGGTTCTATACATATGCATGTATAAATGGTCAGTTGGAACTAAGATAAGGTCGGAACCAGAAATAGGTCTCGTTATAAGTTTAAAAGAAAGAATAGAGCTTCATATTTCGACATTCTACAATTGTATTGGTTTTAAGGAACCAAAGTACGAGTATAAGGATGTCTTATAATGTGCCAGTGTAGTGTAAAGGTATTTCATGTCATGCAATACTTGATTAGAAGACGATATCATGCTATCACATACAGAGCAAAATGCCAAAATATGACATAAACAATTCTCATTTTATGAAGAAGATCTATATATATAAAAATGAAACCCGTTTTCCTTGGTCAAGGCATCACGCATGAATGGCTGGACCGATTTCCACGGTTTTGCATTCGTTGGAAAGGTCTCGGGCTCCGTGAGGGTTATAGGGAATAAAAATCTCAAAATTCCCACGGGAACGGGGGCGCTGCGGGTGAAACCGCGGGGCACAGCTAGTATATAAATAAAATAGTAACAATTTACAGTCCTCTTAATATCAACCATCTATACTCGTATTATTGAAGTTTCAATAGTCATATTGCCTTATTCATAAACTATCTCTAACTAAAACACTGTTAGTGAGTCTTTTTTCTCTTTTGCTCTTTGGAAAATAGCGTATGTCAGAAAGGGACACAAACCATTTGATAGCTAAAATGCTGCGTTTATGAATAAGGCCTATAATTTCTTACTGAAATATATATGTTTAGAAGGTACTTACTTCAATGCGGAATGTAATTTCGTCGCTTTTGATATGAATTCCTCCCACATCGGTGCGCTGCTCTGTAAACAATAGAAAAATAGGATTAGTATAAAACAATTACACGAGAAGTACATCCTTAATCCAAAACCACAGGAAAAACTAACATGGCTAAGTGTGCGATTCCACTGAAGCAGGGCGGAGTTGTGCTGAGCCCGATTGACCAATCACAGCGCATTGAGATTGTCAAACAACTTATTGACATTGTCAAAATGTTTTTGTAATGCATTGTAGTTGAGCGCACAGCTCGGCTTCTCTCCCGAAACTCACCCTAAAAGGGCGCTTCGCTTGTCTATACTAATATTATAAAGAGGTATTTATAAGTTTGTTTGCTTGTATGTTAGAGCTAATCTCGGGTATTACTAGATCGATTTGAATAATTCTTTTTGAGTTTGCAATGGATAGCCACATTCAACGGGAAGGTTGTAGGCTATTTTTCATCCCGAAATTCCCACGGGAACGGACACAACGCGGATAAAACCGCGGGGCGCTGCTAGTATTCTATAAAGAGTTTTCTCGAGATTTTAACTTGTGCTTACGAGGATACGTTAAATTGACGGTTTTGGTTTTCCGACAAAATCACAGACACCAGGGTTGAGTAGGGACTGTAATTCTAATACGGAGCGTGGTTAATAACTACTCGAACTTTTTTTATGTAATTTGAAAAGCACACAGAATCTATCTAAATTTGTTACAGTGCAATTAATGCTTTCAATGACATAAGCTGAACATCTTATGAATCGGAACACTTTGCTGGATCTCCTAGCAACCAAAACTCAAGGTAATCTACAAATAGACAATACGAACGGACACAACCAATTTGTCTATTACTAGCGATCCGGTCACGCATGCTTGGGATATTGAAGATATCCCGTTGGAAAATTGGGATAAGCCCGGTCGAAAAACAGGACGGGGGCTTCTCATTAACCGACTTCAAGAAAGTTGGGGGCTCTTTATTCGAATGTTTATAGTTTTTATGGCGTTCGGGCGGTGTCCGTAACTTAATGGTTCGATTCTTTTTAATACTTTTGATTCAGAAACAGTTTATTTGGAAATGGTCCTTGGTAACTTGTATTAAAGGCACTTGATCTATACAAATATTATAAAGAGGTAAAATTTGTAAGTTTGTATGTTCGAGCCAATCACCATTCCGATTTGGATAATTATTTTTGTAATAGATAGCCACATTCAACGGAAAGGTTTTTGGCAAATTTTCATCCCGAAATTCCGATGTGAAGGGACACAACACGGGTAAACCCGCGGGACAATGCTAGTATTTTTATAAAATTTAAAGTCCTTTATTTTCATATACGAAATTCTATTTCTTTCATCCCAAAATTCCCACGGGAAAGGGCACAAAATAATAAAGCTGAAGAGTTTATTTGTTTGTACGCGCAAATCTCAGAAATTACCAATACAATTAGAACGTCTTTTTTTTGCAATATATAGCCACATTCAAAGGAAAGGTAATAGGCTATTTTTCATCCCGAAATTCCCACGAGAACAGACACAACGCTGATAAAACCGCGGAGCGCTAAGGACTAATATAATGTTCAATATTATATAATATTAATGAGCTGTATCGATTTGTCTCTGTCCCCAGCAACAGTCCTCGGCTATAACCACACCAGATTATGAAGCAGTTACTATAAAAGACGTCACAGAATACGTTATAGTAAGTATGAGACAACGGGCACACGTTTGTTTCATAGTATGTTTCAGTTATTATCATAATTTGGAATGTATAAAGTTAATTGTATTGTGTTTTATTGGCAAGGTGCGAAAATATCCGATATTGCATTACTTATGATTACTACTTGTAGGTATATTACATGAACACTATAAAAAACAAAAAGAAAATTATATGTTCTACTTATTAAGGAAATACTAAAAATCAGTTAATAAATAAAAACATAAAATCTTCTTGTATTTGTTGTAATAAAAAACATAACATCTTTTATATTAGGCAAAATAATAAAAAACAAAATATGTTTTTTATAAATTAAAAATTTTTTTTTTTCAGCCCTTTTTGTTTTGGGATATTTATTTAAAAAAATATTATATATCGTGGAACCCAGCTTGATATTTGTATATATATATTCGAACCCTGTTTGTTTGGTAGCATTTACAGTTAACCTCAAGTCCACTAAAAATAGCTACACGCAAGTAAACTTCAACCAAAATATTTCCCCTCCAAAAACAACCACCTGAGCTCTTAAAACCCCTCAAATTACAAAAAAGCACAAAATAAAAACTTGGACGCCGCGCAATTAACCCTATCAACGCGCGAGCGGGTCGTAGGGGCCCACTCTCGTTTTCTCCCCACTTTTAACCCCCGGGCGCCTGCCCCGGCCGGTCAAATTGTCATGTCCGCACTCCTACTCAACCGTGATAATGTCGGTGTAACACGTTATGCACTTTTTATACTATACGATTGTTGATCTGTATGTAAATATAAGCTAACGACGTTTTCTGAAAAATTTAGTTCCTTCTTTGCATGGGAGGGGAAAAAATAAGGTAAAGTTATTAAGTTGTAATGAGAGAAGTAATTTTAGAATATATCGATTAAATAAAAAGCTTAAGAAAAACTAAAAAGCTTTCCCGAAATAGGCATTAAGACATTAAATCATTTTAATTTGAATATTTTGGAATTAACATAGATAAACTTCTATCTAATTCGAACAGTAAATGAAGCAAAAATGTTTAAACATCTCACATTATCCAACACACTACCAACAACAAAAGCAAAAAAAGTCGCACACAAATCGCATCGTACCACCTAAACGACCGCGCCTACAAGTCAACGACCCGAACCGTCGCTTGTTAGGAAAACCTGGATCAATTTTCCGGTTATATTTCGCAAAACCTAACCGTTTACATCGGAATTGGGTCCGTTACGTCACCGTGACCTCGTTACAGACGGAAACCGGTTGACAGGGACCAACCTTGTTGTGGTAAGGCTGCGTTTTATGCAGCGGGAAGCCTTTTTCTTAGAAATGGACGATTTGTTGTAGAAGTACGCACATGGAGAGCAACAAAGTTATGAATGTAGTGAGGACATTTTATCACCCAGATAATCGATCACCTAAAACATTAAGTTTCGGATTTCTCGACAATTGGACGTTATGAGCACTGGACTTATGGACAAAAATAATCCTACTGATATTATAAATGCGATAGTTTGTGAGGATGTATAAATGTTTGTTACTCTTTCAACTACTGAATATATTTGAATGAAACTTTACAGCATTATACCTAGGTTAAACATATGGGATACTCGAAATTCCCGCGGGAACGGGTACAACGCGGCTGAAACCGCGGGGCGCGGCTAGTTAAACAATATTTATTTCAGACCTGTGACCTATATAAGAGTCTTCTGTGACCACGGTTCCTGTAAAGGAGCCGAAACGTCAGATAAAAATGTAAAATAAAAGCGAAGTGAATCCGTAAACGTACTTTCAATACAATTACCTAGTTAGCCAGTTTTCTAAGATTAATATTTTTTCCTTCACCTTTCTCTTATCTGTTGAGCGAACAAAGTACAAAGCTGCCTTAACTGAAAGAGGGTAAACTTTGTCTATTCGTGCACCAAAGCCGTGTGTCACTAATGTGGGAACAAAACTAATGTATGAAGTTAACACATTATGGGAGATGGAAGAAATAATATAGTTTCTACTCGTAGTTGGGTCTAGGTTAAAGAGAAATGTGTGAAGTAGGAATATATTAGGGTTTTATTTTACATTTTCATACGTTACCGTCGGCCCATGTTATTTTCTACGGATAGTAGTCGTTACATGAACCATGTCAGAGGCCTTTGGCGGCTCAATAACTCTGACACCAGGATCGGTCAGGTTGACCAATCGATGAAGAAGAATAAATATCTTTGTGATGAATTCATGCAACGGGCTATTTATCATCCTAAAACTCCTACGGCAACTGTCACAACGCGGGTAAAATGGCGGCTAGTACTTCTTATAAAATATTGTCAAGAACAGAAAAAAATCACACACTTTTTTTGGTTAAGCCATTTGTAACATAGCGCAATACAATAGATGTTATCTAACACACTATAATTTAATGGGCCATTAAAATTTTAACGCCTAATCGCAATTCAATGATCATCAATAAACTTTAAAACAAGAACGTTACAAGTCCATAAAAGTCACCAAGCTACAAAAGCCAAGTCGTTTGAAATTCATGTTACAATGATAGCTGGCTATAAAATTACTAAGGTACGGCACGCGCTTACGTTTGTGATTCCATTAAGCTGAGCCCATGGACACATTTGTACAGGCATTTTTTGCAACAGTATCATCACATCTGTAATGGTGTTTTTCTAACATTGTGTTTTGTAAATAAAAGAAAATAAAAGAACAATGTAAAATAAAAGCGAAGTGTATCCGTAAACGTAGTTTCAATTCAAAATGTAAAATGTAGATTGAACGTACCGTATCTTTCCTCTTTATTCCACAGTTACCCAACATTATTTGTGAACAAATTAATGCCACCAATAAAACTGAAGCCCATAAAATAAGTTTGCGAACTGATTCCCTGTACATTTGCGAATCAGGATTTTAATGTTGGAACTATGAGTGATTGCGTAATGTATCGTAGTTAGAATTGTAATCGCGTTTTGGGAATGAAACTGTTCTAGTTATTTTGCTGTAGGTTTTGACAACATGGATCAACTTAGATATTTAACTTAAACAGTGATTTAAAGTGTTTTGTCTCTTTCGCTCTTTGATAAAAAGCGTATGTCGGAAAGGGACAAACCATTTGTTAGCTAAAGTGCTGTTAATAAACGTTTATGAATGAGGTCTTTGGACTATTGGTAATTTTAAGGAAAATTGGACACTGCGGATCTGTGCGTACTTTGACAATTAGGCATTATGCGACTAGATCATAACGCTATCATTCCAGCCCCAGACACAGTAAGCGCTCTCACTGTGCCACGCCACTGTGCCAAATGGGCTTGTTAAAACCATCTTTTTTGTAATCGCGAAGCAAAAAGTTTATATTTTAAGTTTATAAATTTGATTAGGATGCTGGGTAGATTAGGGTGCACAATTATAATGCAGGTTTTTTGAGTTTGATTGTACTTCTATTATTCATATTTTACGATCTTTTTAGCAGGGAAAGTGGTCCTAGGTTTATTTTATTTTAATCGGTTGGTGTTCCCCAATTCTAAAATTCTCGTTTTATGACTTTTGTTATTCAAGAACAACTATACAACTGATGCAGAGACGTTATAAAAATCATTAAACATGTAATAAATTACTCTTGCCACACCTGTGACGTTAGTGACATGATAAATTCGGACATAAAACATCAAACCCTCAAAAGCTGGATAATATAAACAAATGTTCATTCAACCTGCAACACGGCAGATAAAAATACTTCGGTATAGTCAGGTTACACCATACGTCAAGTAGGGTTGACTTCGTAAGGTTTTCTTAAAATGTATTTTATGTCATCATTTTTGTTTGTTCCTTTACAGCAGGTCGCAAAGTAAGATGATTCCGTGCTTCGGAGGGCAAATTAAGCCGTCGGTCCCGATTACTTTCTATGGATAGTAGTCGTTACATGAGCCATGTCAGAGGCCTAGGGCATCTCAATAACTGACACCAGGGTTGATCAGGTTGACCATCCACTCGATCAAGAAGAAGAAGCAGGTCGCATTATGCCAATTGTATACTAAACAATAATATGCAATACACAAAAGTAGTACCTATATGTCCTGTTTAATATAATAAACATATCTTCCTGGCTATCAAAACCTACGTACGTAAACGACCTCACAATATCAGAGAAACTATCGATATCCAAGCCCCAAGTAACTGCACGTGAAACCGCTGGAAAGTGCTAACTAGTCCGAAATAGGACACAAAGCTTCTTAAATTCTTCGAAAGCGTCGTTCACACCTTCTCGTACCAACCCTGAAGCCTAAACAATTCTAAATGCAGACCGAACCCATAAACCACGTATACCCCACAGGTGACGACAGAGCGATGCAAGATTATTACACCAGTACGAGATTACACCGATTTACGTCTCCATACGATAGTATTAGACGCTCGGATATGCAATAGTTTCTGTATTAGATGCTTCATTGATGAAACGTGAGCTTTGTACAAGTTTATTTGTTTAAGATTAAGTTTGGAGAGTGGTTGGATTTATTTGGATTCATTAATTTCGAGTAGGTTAGTGGCCAATCCTGGTGTCGGAGTTTTTAGACCGCCTAAAGTCCTCCGACATGGTCTGACGATTGAAACAACCGGGACCGATTGCTTAAAATGCCCTACGAAGCACGGTAGCGCTCAGATAGTAATGCCACTATCGGCCAGCAATCCAAATAGGTGCCTTGAGATGCGGTTGGCCAATTTGGGAAAAAAGATCTATAAATGACTCGCCTAATTTGGTGTGGTAGTGCGGTTAGACGATATTTGTCGTATTTAGAATATTATTGGATTTTACCTAACAAAAAATCATCGTCATTGAAATTATTATTTTTAAAATCTAAGCCACATAAGGTTTCCTGGACCGTACAATCGCAATACAAATTGTGCATTAGATGACAATTTAGTTCAATAGATATGTTTTTAAACTTTTATAACACTTCTTTCTTATCGAGTGGATGGTCAACCTGACCAATCCTGGTGTCAGAGTTATTGAGCCGCCGAAGGCCTCTGACATGGCTCATGTAACGACTACCATCCGTAGAAAGTAACCGGGACCGACGGCTTAACGTGCCCTCCGAAGCACGGAATCATCTTACTTTTCGGGTAATCAGGTGATTCAGCCTGCAATGCCCTAACCAAACTGAGGACAGTCTCACAAAGTGATTTTTGTGAGATATCCCCACCGGGAATCGAACCCGGAACCTCCGGATCGTGAGCCGAGCGCTCAAACCACTAGACCACACTACTTCAATATATTAAACTACAGATCTTCGTTTCCTAATGCTATTCTTTAACTTAAACTTACTAAAAGAAAACTAGTAATCACGTTTCATTCATTCATCATTCATTCATTCAGTAGTCAACCATTCAAAAACACAAAATTCTAATTTACCAATATTTTTCACCTACTAAATGCCCACTATCAAACCAATTCCATTACCTTAACAATAGTGACATTGACAAATAAGACCCGACTGAAGGCAGTTCTTTGTGAACCAGCTGGAAGGGCGCAGGGTTATCAAGTGTCATTGACCCGGCTATAATACAGTTATTGTGGTACCTTCGGGATTACAAAGAGGTCATGAAATAGATAAAGTTGCAAAGTTGGAGGTGATCTTAGTATACAAATGACAGTTGGCTTAGTAGTATGATAGGTGACAGCTGTCATCCATACTAATATTATGATGAGGTAAATTGCAATTTTGTTTGTATATTCGAGCTTATCTCAGGAATTACTAGTTTGAATCGAATAATTATTTTTAAAATGGATAGCCACATTCAACGGGAATGTTACAGGCTATTTTTCATCCCGAAATTCCCACGGTATCCAACACGAAAAAACGGCTTATCGGTTATATTATATCCATGTCCTGTTTTCTTTGAAACTATTAAAAAACTAAAGTATAAACTGAACGAGATCAAGGTAACTAACAACCATTAAAAATAATCCAACACTGAGTACTGGAGGCAAATATAACATAGTTTTAATTGCGATTCTTTTTAACAATCTTGTGCGGTACAAACTTTTAGTGACCGATGAAACCGTTATCTATACTAATATATAAAAGAGCTGAAGAGTTTGTTTGTTTGAACGCGCTAATCTCAGAAACTACCAAACCGATTCGAATAATTCTTTTTTTAATGGATAGCCACATCCAACAGGAAGGCTATAGGCTATTGGTCATCCCGAAATTCCAACGGGAACGGGCACAACGCGGGTAAAATCACGCGCTGCTAGTAAGTGTAGTCTCTACGACTATAATAACGGTGAATCATTTGTTTGAACGCTCTAATCTCTGGAACTAGTAATTGGATTTGAAAAGATTTTTTTGTTTATTATAGTCACTTTCGAGAAGTTGGTTCTTAGCTACTTAAGTCTCCCGAAATTCCCACGGGAACGGGTACAATGCGGGTAAAAACGTAGGGAACAGTTACTACTCTATATAAGTGGAGATTAAAATCAACACTCCCTTGGCATTTTAATAACACCATATTGACTGTTACTCCTTTGAAATGTTATCTTTTACCAATTGAAAAGCAATTTGAATACAAAAGGGGCGATGTAAGGGATTAGAAAAAAGATTAAAAATGGTGATATTATTGATTAGTGAATACATTACTGTGGATCGCAACAAGATGAGTTCTTGTTGTATGAGGATCTACCACTGAAGATGATGTGAAAAAGTCCTACTTAACTAATATTATAAATGCGAAAGTTTGTGAGGATGGATGTATGTATGTTTGTTACTCATTCACGAAAAAACTACTGGACAGATTTCGATGTAACTTTACAGTATTAAAGGTTATACATGTAAATAACACATGGGATATATTTTATCCCCAAATTCCCGCGGGAACGGGTATAACGCGGGTGAAACCGCGGGGCGCAGTTAGTGGGTGATAAATAAGATTGGTAGTTTCCGAGATTAGCGCGTTCAAACAAAAATCAAATTCTTCAGCTTTATCATCCTACTAATCCTACTAATATTATAAATGCGAAAGTTTGTATGTATGGATGTATGGATGTATGGATGTATGGATGTATGGATGTTTGTTACTCTTTCACGCAAAAACTACTGAACGGATTTGGATGAAACTCTACAGTAATGTAGGTTATACATCAGAATAACACATGGGATATATTTTATCCCGAAATTCCCGAGGGAACGGGAACAAAGTGGGTAACACCGCGGGGCGCGGCTATAGACTATATAATACTAGCTGCGCCCCGCGGTTTAACCCGCTTTGTACCCGTTCCCGCGGGAATTTCGGGATAAAAATAGATGTTGGCCGATTCTCAGGCCTAACCGATATGTACACAAAATTTCATAAGAATCGGTCGAGCCGTTTCAGATGAGTTCAATTACGCACCCCGTGACACGAGAATAATATCCTACTAATATTATAAATGCGAAAGTTTGTATGTATGGATGTATGGATGTATGGATGTTTGTTACTCTTTCACGCAAAAACTACTGAACGGATTTGGATGAAACTCTACAGTAATGTAGGTTATACATCAGAATAACACATAGGCTATAGCTTATACATCAGAATAACACATAGGCTATCTATACTAATATTATAAAGAGGAAAGGTTTAATTTTTTGTTTGTTTGTTTGTTTGTTTGTTTGTTTGTTTGTTTCGAATAGGCTCTGAAACTACTGCACCGAATTAAAAAATTCTTTCACCATTCGAAAGCTACACTATCCCTGAGTGACATAAGCTATATTTATTTCCGAAATTCCCACGGGAACGGGCACAACGCGGGTATATGTAACCCAAGGTATGAAAAACATGCCTAAAAAAATTGGTTATTGGCGTGCGCTACTAAATCTATTGATGATACACAAAAACAATGTTCTACACAATCAAAGTACATATCATTGCGAACAAATAAGTTCGCGAGGGCATATGTCTAACTATTATAGTTAAGACACAATAACCGTTTTAAGTTAAAATTAATTAGTTAATTATAGTTTAAAAAAACTAAAAAACACGCTTTTGTTGCAAATTGAACTAAAAACTAGAAAATAATTTTTCACCTCAAATCAAAATTATAATAAAATTTAAGTTATTAACACAATGATTCAATTCAGAGTAAAAAGCGTGGGGTGCTTAATATTTTTTTTTAATATTACAATCATCATTGGTATCTATGAGAGGATAGTTATGAACTACAGTAAAATGCACCCCACGCTTTTTTACTCTGAATTGAATCATTGTGTTAATAACTTAAATTTTATTATAATTTTGATTTGAGGTGAAAAATTATTTTCTAGTTTTTAGTTCAATTTGCAACAAAAGCGTGTTTTTTAGTTTTTTTAAACTATAATTTTATTTTTATTTTTTAGTAAATCTGGCAAATCCATATAACATTATATGCAACTTTTCATCCCGTAATTCCCACGGGAACGGGCCCATTACGGGACGCTGTTAGTGTCTAGTACCATTTAGTAAAATAAAACAGAACTCCCGTTCCGTCCCACAGCGAGCGCCCGTTGATGTCTTTTATATGAAGTAATATTTTTTTAGTAAATCTGGCAAATCCATTTAGGATAATGGGAAACTGAAAACTTAAATTATTGCATTGTCATCGGTCCTTGATATGTATGCAAAATTTCAAATTAATCAGACTTCTGGAAGTTGGTGAAAATGATGTTCAAAGATTCCATTACATACGTTCGTAAGTACGTACGTACATACAGGCCAAGCTAATAAAAGCGTGTTAATAATGGGAAACTGTTATTAAATTATTGCATTGTCATCGGTCCTTGATACGTATGCAAAGTTTCAAATTAATCAGACTTCTGGAAGTTGGTGAAAATGATGTTCAAAGATTTAATTACATACGTACATACATACATACATACATACATACATACATACAGGCCAAGCTAATAAAAGCGTGTTAAAAAAGGAGTGTAATTTTAAGTTGATGATATTCATATGATGATATAAAATCGGACAGTTAGTTTCAGAGTTATGATGAGAAATATCACTACATAGTATAAAATAAAGTCGTCTCTGTTTCGTGTCTGTTTGTCTGTATGCTTAAATCTTTAAAATTACGCAACGGATTTTGATGCGGTTTTTTTGTAATAGGTAGAGTGATTCAAGAGGAAGGTTTTTATGTAAAAAAATTCCCAAAATTCCCACGGGAACGGCCACAACGCGGGTAAAACCGCGGGGCGCTGCTTACAAAATAGTAATGCTCGATGGCGGGTCTCTTATGGCTACTTACTGTTTCGTGCGGTCAAAGCGCGCGGGGATATAGGTACCTACCTACAGGTGGCTTCTCACTACGCGTGCTACTACGCGTCGCGCCGCTCCACGCGCAAGAACACGCCACGCGACACGCCGCGCCACCCGTTTGTGCGGCGCGTCGCGGCGCGTGCCTTCTGGCTTTACACCTCAGTTTGATTCAGTCTGTTTAGCGCAGCGCACTATGTCTTGTGAGTCGAATTGCCACCTCCAGCCATGGAGCAATGCCACTGAAGAAGAAGGCATGGCTGTTGCATCAGCCGTTTTTGTCTTATTTTGTGGATATCGTTTACTTAATAAAATTAACAAAAAGAAGAAGAGGAGACGCTGGTGGATGTCAACGTTCAATAAGAGCCGGTCAAGGTAATCATTGTTTGTATTTTAAGATAATTACATAGGTACGTAATTTTTAAGAATCCTATCAATATATTTGATGGTATCTATTGGTAAGTTTGGCGCGTTTTAAAATGAAACTTTGCTGCCGGAAAATTTAGTAAAAATTATTGTATTTTTGTTTCAGATACAATGGATCAGATATGCTATCGGATTTTGTTAAAGAACCGAGCAGAAAATTTGAGAACTTCTGTAGAATGTCACCAGAAGATTACGAATATCTAATGAATAAAATAGGCCCTATAATTGCAAAACAAGATACCCATATGAGAAAATGTATTCCAGTACAAGAACGGTTTGCAATTGCTCTCAGATTTTTAGCAACCGGAGATAGTTACACAAGCCTTTCATATCTTTTCAAAGTATCTATCCAAACAGTTTCAAGTTGTGTCACGGACGTTTGTAAAGCATTGATAAAAGAACTATCACAAGAAATAAAAGTAAGTAGTAGAATTAAGCATTTATTTTTTTAAATCGTAAACAAATAGAAATTGACATCATCCATTTAAACTAAATTACTACCCTCCTCTTCATAGAATTCTTTTAATAGACTTTGCGAAGCTGATGTTTCGACTTGCGACAGCTGTGGAGATGGATAGTTTGGGGATGGCTGTGGTGAAGATAATGAATGATAGGTTGGGGATGGCTGTGGAGAAGATAATGAATGATAGGTTGGGGATGGCTGTGGAGAAGGCGTTGGATGATAGTTTGGGGATGGCTGTGAAGAAGGCGATGGATGATAGGTTGGGGATGGCTGTGGAGAAGGCGATGGATGATAGGTTGGGGATGGCTGTGGAGAAGGCGATGGATGATAGTTTGGGGATGGCTGTGAAGAAGGCGATGGATGATAGTTTGGGGATGGCTGTGAAGAAGGCGATGGATGATAGGTTGGGGATGGCTGTGGAGAAGGCGATGGATGATAGGTTGGGGATGGCTGTGAAGAAGGCGATGGACGAAAATTTGGGGATTGCTGTGGAGAAGGATATGGATGGTAGGATGTGGATGGCTGATAGTAGAGATTGCCGGAATGTCCAAAATTCGTGGGCTGTGGTGGGTTGATTAGTATTTGTGCATGTGGGTTTGACGATAGTTCTTTTTGCTTCAGATTGAAAATCAATCTATCAATTTCCAACATCGCTATTTCACGTGTATTTTCTTGTAAGCCTCTCAATTTTTTGCACAATAATTGTGTGTATAATGAACATTCATCTTGCGGGATTTGGGGTTTTTGAGTCATTTGTTTTAAATAGTCGTATGCTTCGTTCATTTTATTTTCTATATCAATATTTTTAGCACGTTTTTTAGGAAGAGGTTTTGGTCTTTTAAATTGAACTGATTCTTCATCATCCTGTTTACTATCTTCAGAGGCATCTAAATCACGGTTATCTTCTATTTCTTCTATGTCGTCAGTGACCTAAAAATAAGAAATATTCATGATAATTTACAATATTTTTATTTGTTTTAGCTGCCACGGACATCATCTGACTGGTTAAGGATAGAGAAAGGATTCCGCAGAATTTGGAATTTTCCTCACTGCTTAGGAGCTATCGACGGAAAACATGTGCTAATACAAAGTCCTATTCATAGTGGATCTGAGTTTATCAACTATCACAAAACATTCAGTGTTGTATTAATGGCTTTAGTCGACGCGGATTACAATTTTATTTTTGTGGATTGTGGGTGCCAGGGCCGAATAAGCGATGGTGGTGTATACAGAAACACCAACTTATATAAACAAATCTGTAGAAAGGAATTGGGTTTTCCACCGCCAGACTGCTTACCGCTGAAAGTAACACCTCTACCTTACGTATTTGTTGCAGACAGTGCATTTGCTCTAACGGAAAATATGATGAAACCATACGCAGGAACTCATAATAAGGGATCTAAAGAACGCGTGTTTAATTACCGCCTTTCACGAGCTCGAAGGATTGTTGAAAATGTCTTTGGCATTATGTCTGCGGTGTTTAGAGTACTAAGAAAACCCATGCTTTTACAACCAGATATTGTAACTGATATTGTGATGACATGTGCATTGTTACACAATTTTTTGAGACGGTCTAAAAGGTCTAGACTTATATATACCCCTCCTGGATCCTTTGATACCGAAAATGATGATGGCGAGATTCAGCCCGGTTCTTGGCGTGATGACCAAAATGGAGTTGCTTCCCTACTACCACTCCAAAATCGGCCAAGAAGAGCACCTCTTTCCGCCAAGAATATAAGAGACCAGTTTGCAGAATATTTTATAACAAACGGTGCGGTTGCCTGGCAAAATAATTATTAATTTTTTAAGTAAATAAAGTACTTACCTCAGAATCCTTCGTTTTCTTTGGATTATACACATCATTCAAAAATTGGGCCATCACATTATAAAATGGCCAGTCAGGCTTATAGATTTCATCAGCACCGCTGCCAGACTTTATTGATTGGCAAACTTTACTTCTTAATTTTCTATAGGTTCCCATTAAAGAATCCCTTTTCTTTTTAATTTCTTGTAACGGTATGGTACCACCTTTTAAATTCTGTTTAATTCGCAGCCAGGCATCATGCTGGTCGTTTTTGTTTTTATGCTCCGCATTTTTCGAATTCCACAGAGAGGGTTCGCCTTCATACAAAGTTAAAAATTCGGCGATCGTTTCATTCGGCCACTCCATATTCACCACAGTACCTCAACGTAGGACGAGTCAAAATGAAATGAACGAGTTCAATCGTGTTCGTCTGTCTGGGTAGGTACACGCCGCGCCGCGCCGCGCGCGCCCGCGCCGACACGCGCGAGCCCGCGCCGCGCCTTTGAAGTTACCGACTTTTAGCGGATAGGTCGCGCCACGCCGCGCCTGCCCGCGCCAAGCTCTTCACACTGCGCGAGGCGCGTGCCGGCGCGGCGTGGCGCGGGTCAACACGCGCAGTGAGAAGCCGGCTTACGAACTACGAACGACGAAGACGTGCTATGTAGGTATTATCCCGAATTCTTCCTCACATGAAATCTTGATTGTGTATACATATATACTCGCGCGAGACATGTAATATTTTATCCCCAATTTCCCACTTGAAATTTTGATTGTGTATATTCCTGCGGGAGACACGCAATGTTTTATCCCGATTTCATGTTTCTTTGTGTACCTCTTTAAATTATTAAAATCGGACAGTTAGTTTCAGAGTTATGATGAGAAATATCACTACATAGTATAAAATAAAGTCGTCTCTGTTTCGTGTCTGTTTGTCTGTATGCTTAAATCTTTAAAATTACGCAACGGATTCTGATGCGGTTTTTTTGTAATAGGTAGAGTGATTCAAGAGGAAGGTTTTTATGTAAAAAAATTCCCGAAATTCCCACGGGAACGGCCACAACGCGGGTAAAACCGCGGGGCGCTGCTTACAAAATAGTAATGCTCGATGGCGGGTCTCTTATGGCTACTTACTGTTTCGTACGGTCAAAGCGCGCGGGGATATAGGTACCTACCTACGAACTACGAACGACGAAGACGTGCTATGTAGGTATTATCCCGAATTCTTCCTCACATGAAACCTTGATTGTGTATACATATATACTCGTGGGAGACATGTAATATTTTATCCCCAATTTCCCACTTGAAATTTTGATTGTGTATATTCCTGCGGGAGACACGCAATGTTTTATCCCGATTTTCCTACATGAAATCTTGATTACCCGAAGCGAAGCGAGGGCGGGTCGCTAGTATTAGTATACATATGATAGTACATTCAAGACGGGATTCATTCATTCGAGAATGGTCATAAGACGGTTACAATGAGTTGCTCCTAGTAGAACCTGTGATCCTTTAAGATTTTCAGTCGGGAGATTCCTCTTGTGACCGTACCTGTAATCAAAAGAAAAACATAATTAGTACAAGGTTACTGGTTTTTTTAAGTCTTCTGTGACCACGGTTCCTGTAAAGGGGCCGAAACGTCAGATAAAAATGTAAAATAAAAGCGAAGTGTAGGTATCCGTAAACGTAGTTTCGATTCAAAATTAATACAAGGTTGTTAAACCCCAAATAAACTATAGCTTTTAGATTAGACTCTTTACTCATTAGTGTCTATGTCTAGACTTAAACAATAGGATAGTATTTTACTATTAATTGAAACGTACGTTAATGTCATTATTATTTATTTAAAACGGGAACTTACGTACGACGGAGACTACTGTCGAGAGTTCCTCGACACGTTTCGGCCACATACGGTAGCCTTCATCAGGAGGTGGGTGAAGCGCTCGCGACAGAGTCTCTCCCCGCAGTGCGGGATATAATAGGATAGTAGTTAAAGCTAAATAGCGATGCGCAGTTTCGGAAGACAAGATTGATTGTCGGTCTCGGTTGTTCAATCTTCATGCCAAGAGGCCAAGTGTACTGATGGTTCCTTAAGTTGAAGCGAACACTACTCATTTTGATTTAAAACTTCGTTTACGGATACACTTCGCTTTTATTATACACTAGCAGTGCCACGCAGTTTTACCCGCGTTGTGCCCGTTCCCGTGGGAATTTCGTAAATGTTTTTATTCATATAAACCTTCCTCTTGAATCACTTTATCTATTAAAAAACCGCATCAAAATCCGTTGCGTACTTTTTATGATCGAAGCATACATAGGGACAGACAGACAGCGGAAAGCGACTTGGTTTTATACTATGTGTAGTGATTTTTATCTGACGTTCCGGCCCCTTTACAGGAACCGCAGTCACAGAAGACCTATGTAAGTGAACAACACCCAGAACCTTAGTTCTGCAATGCAAGCCAATGTCTCCAAGGTCCTCTTCCATCTTTATCTCTTCTTATTAATATAATACTAATATAATAAAGCAGAAGAGTTCGATTTTTATTATATTTGAATATCATCCAAAAAAATATATTGATACATCCTACCGCCTATTTTGATTTTAACCAAATCGAGAAACGTCCGGGCCAGTTGGGAATCAAATGAATTCCTGGAATAGAATCGAATTAGGAGATCCGATGAACAGAATTTAAAAGGAAACTGGATAGGGATGGATATCGTATTCGGGAATATGGGATTTGGATATTCTATTCAATTCATTATTATGTGAGTTTGAACCGTATTTGGATTTTCTTCTATATTGATATTAGCTAATCCGACAAGCAACGGTTCTACATCCGTATCCGTATCCGCGTGACAGGAAATCCTGATTTTTATGCGAATCTTTCAATTCATCAGCTATTAATTTCGCTGAAAAACTATCAGCTAAGTTAATCGATAATGACCTTTTCTACAAAAATACAGGATGTTATATTCTGACATTTTACCTATAGTTCAATTCTCGGGCATAGCAATTTAAAAATTCACGAAGTTTTTATTGTTACTTAAATCGATGACGCAGTTTAGAAAAAAATCTCAATATCTCTTGTATTTTCTGACTAGCTACTGACTGGTATCACCCTGTATAAAGTTGAAAAAGTATCGTTTGTTTCAAACTTGTCTACATTGGCCGATTTTAAAGAGCTACGCTGTTACAACGTTGAAGGAAGGCTCAAATTATACGATATATTAGAAAAATAATATAACTTGACATCCCTAATTGAATTTCCACTGATCCAATTTTTACCTCCATCGGCTGTGGCGAAAGTTAATTGGACAGAGTCAAAAATAGACTCCTTTCCGTAGATCCCCTTACAATTATTTATAGATCATCAATTAGTTTCTGCTAAAGAAAACATATCAGGATTACGTTTATATGGTTCGGGTGGAAATATACTTATTTATCTACCCACATTCACTAAACAGTGGGAGGAAACATGAAAACATAATGTACAATATATTTTTCCACACGAGTCTTCAAATGACAATAAGGACGATTTTCAAAGCAAAAACAATTCATTTTATTGAGGAAAATATACTTTATTTGTGGAGAAAGAATGTTTTTTCTTTCCAGATGCAACCTTCTCTTTTTTTTTGGTTGAAAAATCAACCATGTTAGATTACATTTTAGGCAAGAAGAAATAGATTACGTATAGTTAACTATCACACTCCGAGACGTCCATTAACACTTACCTAATTGAAGTAATTTCTCATATATTACATACTAGCTGTGCCCCGCGGTTTCACCCACAGCGCACCCGTTCCCGTAGGAAATACGGGATAAATAGTATCCTATATCCGTCTCCTGATTCTAAGCTACCTGGGGAGGTTATTAGGTGGGGACCAATTTTCAGCCAAATCGGTTCAGCCGTTCTCGAGTTATAAATAGTGTAACTAACACGACTTTCTTTTATATATATAGATTATAATCACTCATTAAATCTCCAATAAGGAAGCTTTTGACGTCTCTAAGTACGGACGTAAGGCATGACAGCCATTTTGAAAAAACAGACACAACTCAAACTGGCATAGACTTTGACCTACATAAAACCCACCAACGCATAACTAATGCAAATCCATCATATATTAAAAACCCCATCTCGGATGACTCTCTAACACTCTAACCAGTTTGTCAAGCACTCAACGCGGTAGTTGGATCGTAAATTGTGTTAAATCGCGGAATTACTCTTGGTAGTGGCTTGTTTACTGTCACGCTGAAACTGTGTGCATCACGTACATACTATACAGTAAGCTATGTGATATAAAATACATACTATGCAGTAAACTATGTGATATCGTATTTACAGAGTGACTCTCTATCAGTCAGTATGGGTGGGTAAGTCTGAAACTAAAAGAGACACGAAAACCATTTGTTAGGAACCATGTCCTCCTCGACTTTAGTGACAATAGGAACAAAAAGTGGCAAAAAGAAATAAGCATTTATGTTTTTCTGCAAAAAAATAATTATTTAAAAAAATATATTGATATGTTTTATTCAAACTCCTAGATTTATTTTAATTTCACACATTTGAATTGGAAAAAGTCATTTCTTCATATCTATTAAATCGTACAAGATCTGTGTATCTTATAGTTTCGAGACTTGCCCATACTGTCCGATTTAAAAAACCCACCCCGTATACCAAACTGTAAACTGTGTACTATCGCATAGATACTATGCAGTAAACAATGTCGAGTGGGACACTTAGCAAGACTAATGGAGGGAATGGGAGCTGATGTTAATATTAATGATTGCATTATGGTTGCAGTTGGAAATAAAACACTGCAAGAACACAATAAAGTTAAAAATGAAGTAAAGTATTAGACATTTTTAGAACTACATCGACCTAGAGCTAGTTAGAGCCTAGCTCTTATGTCTGTTGGGAAAAGGAACCTCGCTGAAGATATCAGTACAATAACCATATTTGAAATTAACCTAATTATCGAAAAGAATTGAATAAAAACATATGAATATGATAAACAAGCAAAGTGCAATGCTTGTATTAGTTATTAAATCGAGCCAACCTTTCTAAAGCTAATCGCCATCGAAACTAAGCGTATCAAAACTATAATAACGCATCAACGCATCCGAATGATAACAGTAAAAAATATGACAGAAACTTAACGAATCAAAAAACATTGGGAAAAAAACTACGAGCACAAATCAGACAAAACTAACAAACAGATAATTAACAACAAAGAAAGTTAAAACAGTTGCCCAAAAAACAAAAGATTGGAGCGAAATAATTGAAAATCTCCTCACTACAGCCCTGGGCTGACCCAAATCCGTTGATAATTAAGCGGAGGAGGCTGCAAACAACCGCGGGAAACTCTTTGACTTTCACCTTTCATAGGGATCATTGTTTCAATACGGTTTTTTATCCAGATTTTCGACCCAGTTACGGTCCCATTGTTCGACACCAACAATATAAACGAACTTGGGTACAAGTTCGGGGATTTACGTAAGATCGGTCTTGTTCTGTTTGCTTATTAATTTATGATGTTGTAGAAACATTGAAGGGGAAATAAGTATCTATAGGAACATCATAAGTACCTATATGAACATTATAGGTTGCAGTCAATTGATGCTCAGCGGAATTACACAAAACTGCGTTAAAATCATGGTTGATTGCATTAACTCTACCTTATCTCGCAAGATGATGATTTGGCTTTAATTGCTTCATAACAGTTACTATTTCACTATCGGTTTCATAAAGAACATTAAAGCGCTTGCCTAAAACTGCCTAAAGCGTACCAAGCATTGTGCAACAAACCGCACTTCAATAAAACTTCTCATTAACCTATCAAAAACGTTCATTGAACCTCCATAAAAAAGCAACAAGACCGATAAACCACTCAAATTTCCATTTCCCTATCGAAACCATTCAGATCTAATTAAAAATGGTCTTTGTTCTAAAAACTGCTACTTTCGTTTACCGAAATCCAGTGGGCGATAGAAAGCAATATCCGCTCTCGACATATCAAATGAAGCGTGTATTCTATTTCTACACGGTTAGAGTTTAAAATTGATTTATAAATAAATCAAGCGTGGATGGGACGTAGGTAGAGTGAGTTAGTGATGCGAACGTGTCTTCTGTATCGATAAACAGTTTAAAATTCGCAACGCTTGTTGAGGCACGTATTTCGTGTCGAGAATTCAAGATTCGTGAAGTTACTACATTCAATATTTGGGTAACTGTCGTGTAGTTAGAGTACGGTAATGTTAATTGAATGTAAATGTATGTTTGCTTTTAATCAGTGAGTACCTAGTTAATGGTTGATGGTAATCGGCGGTGATTTGGTTTCATTGATTTTTATGGACATTAAAGATAGTAGGATAATGACCAGCGATTAAATGTTTAGTTCTGTTGCTGAATCTCAATTAAAATGTAGCAGACAATATTTATTGATTGGGGTTTTGGGCACTACACGGCAAAGCAGAACTTTCTTAATCATTCTGCTGATCTGTTTTTAGCATCTAATATGGATCAGATAGATGTTTATCTAAAGGTAACTCATTAAGTTCCTTTTTCTTTGATGCAGTTTTAGGCTGCGTTTCTATTGGAGCGGAGCGGAGCCGTGCGGAACTTAATCGACCAATCACAGCACACCCTGTGTCATAACCTTTTTAAAGATGAATTTTGCCATCGATACTAACACCACCATAGAACGGTGTCCCACCATCACTACACCATCCTACAATCCCATAGCGTAGGTTGTACATTGAGAAATTTCAACAACAACGATCAAATGATAAGACCTTATACAGAAACCACAAATACCATTTCATGCAACATCATCTTACCCTTTCACGCTTTACTAATAAACATAATGTGGAAAAGAGACGCAGCGTTGTGGAACCGTGAAATATGGATTTGGATCAAACGTATTTGTATGGCAAAGTAGGGCTTGAATGTTGATAATGATTGATGTGCTTTTGTATACAAATCTGTACATTTTAGGTTTCGACGGCCAAATCTGAGTTTGACAGTACATCAGATAAATTTTCGTACGATTGAGTATGCTATTAATATAGCTTTGAGCTGACAACATGACAGAATTTAATATCATTTTCATATTATTCATACCCAGGTTTACTACATAAAATTGTACTCCAATGATAAATCAATATTTCCGCGAACTCAAGTGCTATAAAACTACTATATTATATTCCAGGAAGACTAAAATCCCAGTTCATTTTTCACGAGATTCACAAAGCGTGGAAAATAGGGCAGCAAAAAGTAAAACGCTAAAATCTCGTACATTTCCGAACCTTTGTAATGCTGAGTGTAACAGTAACGGACCGAACGTAACTAATTCTAGATTGGAATACACTGATAGCTGTTTTTAGTCTTTAACCGAGCAAAATGAGGGTTGTTATACGTTAGACGTGTTGAAGTGTCTGTCTGTAGCATCTTAGTAAACGATTTTTTAATACAAATGTAAAAGAAATGATTCCTTAAAAATCGTATACGCGACAAATTATTAATTTTTCGATTTTATATCAATACTAGTATCGCCACGCGGTCTTACCCGTATCGTTGTATTCGTTCCCTTAAATTTCAGGATCAAATGTATCCTGTGTCTTATTCTGTTGTATTATCCTATATTTTTAGATATGAGAGAAAATTCCATATCGGCGAGTTTAATTCAATTGGCAAGGAAAACAAGCTCGTGTATTGAAAATATCAGAACATTTGTGGTATTCAACAATATTTTGATTTACAAGAAATATTTTGTTATAAACAATAAGATAAGTTGTCTTGCGTAATACTTCCTTGATCGACTTAAATATACTTTTGCGATTCTTTCAGTAGTTAGAGCAAAAGTTTATGTAACTTCCCTTTGACTTTTCCATATTGATTCTAATATTATTTCATACTCGTA
This sequence comes from Cyclophora punctaria, assembly GCA_951394245.1. Lineage (NCBI taxonomy): Eukaryota > Metazoa > Arthropoda > Insecta > Lepidoptera > Geometridae > Cyclophora > Cyclophora punctaria. The sequence continues at coordinate 1,525,474 of OX596191.1, forward strand.
CAAAAGTTTTCAAAGAAACCATCCAGTTGGAAGATGTTTGGAGATCGCAGAATGTAAGTCTGTGGCTCCTTCCTTTGAGTCTCCATATAAAATAAGGTCAAGACAAATCCATATACTAGACAAGTAGTGCACTGCGGTTTTACCCGCGTTTTACCTGTATCCGTAGGAATTTTGAAATTTAAAATATCCCGTAACCTTTATCTTGAATGTAGCTATCCCATACAAAAGGAATTATTCAAATCGGACTGGTAGTTCCGAAAATTATACCGTTCAAACAAACTAAAAATCTTTTCAGTTGTATTATATTAGTATAGATAAGTATTTCGTTAAATGTTGAATAGAACATACACGCTTAGTAAACTCTACAATGCAGATTTAATTCCTCCCTTTTGCACAAAGAGAGTTGTAGAAAGTTTAACAAAGTTTGACGTATATGTTTGGCCGTGTTAGGATAGTAGTTTCTAAACAGATGCATTTAATTATTGATCAACAAAAAATATTATATTAAAACAACGGTAAACTAAAAGTCTGTAGGTAAACAAACTTTACTTAATGTCCAACAATTTTGAAATAACACGTTTTAATATCGTTTACCTATCGTTTTAACATAAATTATTTTCACTACATATTCTTGAAAGTAAAAAATATTTTCAGAGTATTTTTTTCTTTCGTGGGTGTGTATATTTTTTTTGGCTTATATACAACCAGCAGCGCCCCACTGTTTTACCCGCGTTTCACCCATTCCCGTGGAAATTTTGGGGTGGAAAATAGCCTATAACATTCCCGTTAAATGTGGCTATCAATTACAAAAATAATTATTGAAATTGGACTGATAATTCCTGAGATTACCTCAAACATACAAACAAACAAACAAACTTACAAATTTTACCTCTTTATAATATTGGTATAGATGGGACATTACTTTTTTATTTAAGACTTGTTACTTATATACTCAGTTTCTAAAAATCCTTCTAAAGCTCTTTCCTCCATCAAAAAGCTACCACATGTCCTACAAATACTTCATACACTAACAATGCTAATCACAGATTACGAAAACAGAACACTGACCCCCTTTCTTTAAAATATTGACCTTGAATCTATTAGAAGCTCACGCCGACGCCATTGCTGTCGCCAAGTAGGCGGATCATTATAAATAATACATTTTATTTCGACGTTATCTCATTAGTAATGCGTATGAATGATAGTTTTTCATTCTTCGTTCATGGTACGCACATTAAAGAAATTTAGTTCAGGATAAGAAATATTTGTTACACATATTTCTTCGTCTAAGCCGTTTTAAATAAACACATCTATGTTGTTGTTAACGCCTCGGTGGTCTACTGGTATGTGCACTCGCCTGCCAAGACTGAGGTCCCGGATTCAATTCCCAGGTCGAGCGAAAACATGTTTCCTACTTTTCAAACATGGCTCGGGTTTGAGATCACCAACCCGCATTAGGCAAGCGTGGTGATTACGCCTGAAACCTCCTCACTGTACTGATATCTTCAGTGAGACGAGAGGCCTTTGCCCAACAGTGGGACATTACAGGCTAATACTTACTTATGTTTTTTCAATCGTTGGTCCATGTCGGTGGGCCTTGATCTAAACACTTTGAAAAATACCACCCTAGATTAGACCCATTTAGCGCTCGTGGCGTAGTGTAACTAAGCGATGTTAGCTGTCAGAGCGATTGCTAAGCAGCGTGTAGCTCGATTTTTAACGATTGTTAAGCAAGATTTATGACCAACCCTGGTGTCGGAGTTTTTGACCGCCAAAAGGCCTCCGACATGGTCTATTGAAACAACCGAGACCAGCGGCTTAACGTACCCTACCACGCACGGTAGCACTCACATAGAAATGCCTCATTCAACCACCCATCCCAGTAGAGGTCGAGGTGAACGTTCCTAAACATTCGCATAGAACTAACATCGTTTAGTCAAACTACGCCTCGAGTAGCCATATTCATCTAGTGTTTTAAATTGACACGCCAACTCTACAGAAAAATTTCTTCAATTTCGAGAAACAATAAAAACTATCAAAACACACAAAGCACAATCATATCTAGAATGATATCGAAGAAGTCAAACGCCAAAGGTTAATCTCGCTCGTAATCTATTGATGACGTAACGATGACCTAATATTTGGAGATGATAAACATTATTATTGTTTTTATTACTAACTATGAGACACATAAATAAATATAATTGGAAAGATAATGTTTGTTTATATCTATATGTATATATAAAATTCAAAGTCCTGACTGACTGACTGACTGACTGATAATTAACGTACAACCTCAACCGTTACACCTAGAAACATGAAATTTGGCAGGAGGGTTCTTCAAGTGACGTAAGTGCACACTATGAAAGGATTTTCGAAAATTCCTACCGGAACGGGCTCAACGCGGGCAAAGCCGCGGGGCGCTGCTAGTTTTACATAAGTTTCTTTTGGCTTTCGTTTATGGTAGATACTGGATCAAAAGTAGATTACAATAAATAAATTAATGATTAATTAATATGATTATTCAAATCGGTCCGGTAGTGTCTGAGAGTAGCACGTTCAAACAAACAAACAAAAAACAAACTTCAGCTTTATTATAGGTATAATCATAATATTAGAAAATGACATAATGTAATTTTATTATGTCACAATTAGATACACAACTGGGGACTTCATTCCGCTTCTTATTCTCTTTTGAAAAAAGCGTAGGTTTGTAGGTAATTAGGATAATTGAAGCATTGTCATGCCTAAGGTATGGAAAAACAATAAGTTAAGCCATAATCTTAAGTAAGTACCTAAGTAAGTATTAGCCTGTAATGTCCCACTTGTTGGGCAAAGGCCTCTCGTCTCACTGAAGATATCAGTACAGTGAGGAGGTTTCAGGCGTAATCACCACGCTTGCTAAACTTAATATGAAATAAATATTACAGTTCAATGTTGCCTGCCACAAATACGATCGGAAGACACTGCCAAAACTATAACAATATTACCACGAATGCTTGTGAGTATTGTTTTCTTTTTCACGCCAAAACGGTTGCACTGAAGATGATAATATTTTGCATTAATTTGAAATCCAGGTCGACAACGTAGCGCGATTTACTCCTCGATTGAATAATATATTTTATTCTTCTTTACAACCTAAATCTTACGCCCGTACTCAGAGTCGTCCTATGCTTCCAAAGTAGAGATTTAATGAGTGATATTGACATGTCATGTATAACATTGCGTCAATTAGTTAAGTGCAGATTTAATGGGCGAAACTAGTGCGGTAGTTAATCTTTCTCTCGGGGATTTTGACCAGCTCTGTCAAATGCAAAAGAATTAAGTAAAGGCCAGCGATATATTTCTTCATTCATCTTCAACTAATTACTCATTAAATTTCCAAAATAAACATTCACATCAAGTTTTAAGATCTTCAAAATACTTATCAACGACAAGGTATCAATTTCTTGACGAAACGTATTTCCGATGGGACCTTGTATCATTACGATATTGGATAGAAGCCAAACCTGAAACCGTAACGTCTGGAGTGAAAAAAGATTTGATTATATTTTTAAACTGAATTTTTGGGTCTGCGAGTACACAGACGTGGAAATGAAGATTTATATAAAGTAGTTAATCAGGTATAATACTCGCCGTATTTCTTATGTTATCTTAGTTTGTGTAGAATGTTAACAGAAATGTATAATTTACCAACCAAAGACAATTCTTTGCATAAATAAATTCTATAATCTTCTAAAAGCTAAGAAAAATGATGTATAGAAATGAGTGTAATTAAGAGAAAAAAAAATTGTTACTTCCATCCAAGTTACGATATCCAAAATTTTTTTCTCAAACAAAATTTAGCTTCTATCTATGTATATCAATTGAGTCTTTTGCGCCCAATTTGTAAATACTTTGTATAAACCAGTAACGAGTTCACATTCACAGTCTACTGCTACACCAGAATGTCTAAAGAAATCAATCCTTATTCACCCACGTAGACAAACGTCCAAAAAAATCAACAGATAGATAAAACGACGGAATTAATGATCGAATCAAAGCAGGTGGCAGGTTCATAAAGCAAATATGCCGTAACTCCTTGCAGGTCGAGCTATTCCCTGGAGATTTATCGGTGCTTACGTTTTTATTGGCAATGTTCGATATTTCAACGTTAATATTGAATGCAGCAGGGTTTCTCAAAATGGGGCCTGATGGCTTTCCCAGGAGGTCCGCCTTCACATCGCGTTGATATTTTCCTTTCCCTGGCTTGTATATAAATAGTAGTAGCACTTTGCGGTCTTACAAGCATTTTACCCGTTCCCCCGGGAATTTTTGGAAAAAATGTATTCCACGTGCTATTCTGATAGTTAGCCTTTTTACAGTAAAGTTTCATTCAAATCCGTTCAGTACTTTTTGCGTGACAGAGTTACATACATACATCCTCACAAACTTTCGCATTTATAATACGAAACAATTATTAACAGTGGTCCTTGGTACGGATGCTAGAGGTACCGCGCAGCAAAAAGGTTGGGAATCCGTGGACTAGAGGTTTAATTAATAGAAAAGGGATCACGTTGGTAACTAGGCGTTGATTTGTTAGCAATAAACATCTTAATAATAGTTTCATTGGTAGAAATTGCTTCACTGGCGTATCCTCAGGGTTCAATTAACGTCGGCTATAGACGTATATCAAACAGATAACGAGATAAGAGTTGTCACATTTGCTTGTTTCAAGAACACCTTCAAGAAAATTATAGATCTGTAGTATAATGGCTTAATGTGTAATGTGCATGCTGCCACTACAATATGTGTGGCCGAAATTACCATTTCTATTTGAGCGCTGCAGTGTTTGGGACGTCCGTTCAACTGTAATACACTGTCACCCCAATTTGAATAATTCTTTTTGTATTGAACAGCTATATCCGAGAGATAGGTTATGAGCTTCTAGGAAACTAATGGGAAGGTTATAGGCTATTTTTCATTCCTATTTTTTTACGGGAACGGGCGAAAAAGAGAGTCACGGCTAGTTTAATAACAATATAGACCCATCGACTCGAAGAAGTCCCAAAACCAGTCCAATCCAACATACCTCAAGTCCTCAGGGCATCATATTGGATCACCGTCCACGTACGTCTGCCGGGAGTTGTTCATTATATACCGTAACGTGTTCCACTTGTGTGACCAGAATATTGACGTTCAGAGTTGAAACGAGACCGACTTTGGGATTTAGTTGGACTATTTTGCATTCATTCATTCATTCGAGTAGGTAAGCGGCCAACCCTGGTGTCGGAGTTTTTAGACCGCTTAAAGGCCTCCGACATGGTTTGACGATTGAAACAACCGGGACCGACTGCTTAACGTGTTGGTCAGACTGTTTATAATAGACTAAAAGCCGTATATTTTTAAATATCGAAGTATAACTTTGATGTGTATGTTTCCATCTGGTTGTGGGAGCAAACAGATGGACGTGATCAATCACAACGAATTGATTTTGTCAAACAACGCACGGGCGTGGTTAAAATCTTCCCGTCTGATTGTGGCAAAATATAGATAGACGTATTAAATGAATAATCCAAATTCGACTTTATTCACAATCATGGCTGCGAAACTCACCATTAAAGCAGCTTTAAAAATAAAATAAAAAACTGCAAATCCATTCGATTAAGGCATGCTAAAGTTATGACACCAGTATTTTTGCCATGGGTTAATGTAAACATCCATACTAATATTATAAATGCGAAAGTAACTCTGTCTGTCTGTCTGTTACGCTTTCACGCCAAAACTACTGAACCGATTTTGCTGAAATTTGGTATAGACATAGATATGACCTTGAGAAAGGACATAGGATACTTTTTATCCCGAATTTCCCTCCGGATAAGATACTGTTACGCTTTCACGCCAAAACTACTGAACCGATTTTGCTGAAATTTGGTATAGACATAGATATGACCTTGAGAAAGGACATAGGATACTTTTTATCCCGAATTTCCCTCCGGATAAGATACTGTTACGCTTTCACGCCAAAACTACTGAACAGATTTTGCTGAAATTTGGTATAGACATAGATATGACCTTGAGAAAGGACATAGGATACTTTTTATCCCGAATTTCCCTCCGGATAAGATACTGTTACGCTTTCACGCCAAAACTACTGAACCGATTTTGCTGAAATTTTTATTGTTGATAGCTATTTTGTGTATTTATTGATTGTCCTTAGTGGGCTTTTGTGTATTTATTGATTGTCCTTAGTGGGTGGTATGTTTAAGTATGAATGTTTATCACTAGATGGCGTTGGTGTGCTGAATGTCTGCATCGCGCTAACGTTGTGTTCTGGGCTTATACGTAGGCAATGTTTGTAATTCGATATAGGCGAACAATTTAATCACTGATAATATAAGTTTATAGTTAATTCGAGTATTTTATTCAGTTGTTCCAATAATTCCTCACGTTGTCTCTCTGGCAAAAGTAGATTCTCGAACATTTTGGTGTATGTCTATTGTTTATGTTTTATTTCATTACTTTTTTAATAATTATAATTGCTTACTTCATTATTATTGGTTAATTTCTTTTGGTTTGTTCCGTCCGTCCCGGTGAGTGTGCAGCTTGAGTCATACTTTGGTAAGATCCTAAAGGTTAAAAATAAAACTACTGTCCAAAGTAACAATCTAATGCGGACGAAGTCGCGGGTAAAAGCTAGTATCCTATATATATATGATATTATCTAAAACTTAAAATAACTCAAAGCCTAACGCCACCTCCCTCGTTGTTTACATCCTCGCCCACGACAATTTCATCAAAGTAAACCAAGAACTGTTTAAAAACAAGCGTAGGAAAAAAACATTTTTATATTTCCTCAAAAACCCTTGTGACGGTAGAGAGCTCTCCAAACTGGGGTAGGTAATTAGTACGAGTGTGGGAGTGTCGCCTAAGTGGTTTTAATGTTTGCGTTAAAAATATACTTGTTTATGATGCCAGGAATAGATTCCTATGGGGCGCTTATGGGAAGAAACGGATTCCCGATCGCGTCCGGACGATTCGATAAGGTTCCAGAAATAACCGTGAGTTTGTCAACACTCTAATGATATTCCCTTTGGGAGGAAGGAACGGGGGCAGAATTCTGATTAGGTTCAATGTTTACATTTAGCGGAGCAGGTTTCATTATTATTAATTTATATGTTGGGATCATAAAAATATTGGCTTTGTACTTCTTATCTCTTTACTAATAGAATATTAAATCATACCAATTGGCAAGGTGAATTAAAATGTCACTGCGGACCAAGAATTCTTTATCGCATAGGTTTTCAAAACAACTTGCAAACCTTCGACTACTCTCTTCTCGAGTCGAGATGATTATTTTAATTTCATGTTTGTTGAGTCTAAAATTTTGCCAGGGCTGTGCGTTGTTATTCGCTTTCCAAAGAACCTCCGTAGTGCAGGATACGGGGTTGTTAGGACACTCTAGCATGATATTGCATTAATGATAGAACTAAAGATAATAGGCGATATAACTATTCATGCTTTCTAAAGTAAATGCCCCATTTTGGTTTGTTTGAACGAGGTTATCTCTGCCATTACCAGTACGAGAACCTGATTCAAGAGAAATAATATAAGCTACGTTTCATCCTAATATTTCAAGCACAACACGGGTAAAACTTAATACGCTACTAGTACCTACACATCTATGCAAGTATAGCACGCCAGCATTATTGAGCCCTACCGCTTTGTGGCTTCACAATAGCCACATGAATATGCAACGACAGGTGAATGCAGCTAATATAACAGGCACCGATTTATAGGGAACGATTTTTTGGGATAATTGACATAAATTGTATTAGTTGCAAGACTTGATACTTTTTAGGTCCAAAGTCATCTTTAACAATGATATGAGTACGAATGTCTTGTTTGATAGGTGATAAGTGTTTTTAGAGGTTAACAATTTTGTAATTTCTGTTTAATTTGAACTAACAACAAACATACTTCTATTTACACAAATTGTTGCTGAAGTTTAGACCACCTTAGGGCCTCCGACACGGCCTCAGGATCAAAACAAACGAAACCAACCATTTATCGTTTCGTCCAAAGCACTGTAAAGTTGAACTAGTAATGGCACTATCGGACAGTCAAAGCACATCTTTTTAGTTGATATATACAACCAGTTTCCTTAATATAAAGACACTTCGTATTGTATACTCTATTTTTTCTGAAGAGAGTCAAAATATGGTCAATTTTCCAGCCGAAGACGATTCCTTCTTCCCATCACAGAATTCTTCCTCAAAGCAAGGATTTGTCTTTGATTGAAAAATCAGTCATAATATTTTGAATTTTGAGTCTTGTAAAAAATAATACAATATACTTACCAAACAAAAATCCAGGTACAATAATGTTAAGAATAAATAGTGTATTTATTTCACACTCGAAAACAGTAACAAGTCTTTCTACATCCTAAAAATCGTTTAGGAAAGTATAAACAAACCCACGATTCCGATTCCAGTCACGTAGGATCTTATGTTAAGTGTAACGTTATTCGATTCGGTTACGTAACATGCAGTTGTCCAAACAATATAATATTGACGTGTGTAAAGGTCTCGGCTATCCATTGTTAAAGACTTTTTGATAAAGATTATGTTACTTCTGATGGAACAGTTGGGCTCGTTGAGTGTGGCACGTGTTGTGTGTACAGGTGGTTTTAGGAATTGAGATATGGAAATTGTTCTGAAGGTATTGGATAATATTGAAGAATTTCATTAGATTTTTATGGAGAACAATCGAAAGTTACGGACAAAGTGGAAAATATTGAAATAATCTTTTTAATCTAACCGCCTATAACCGTTTTAATGTTTTATTCTTATTTCGCCCGCACTCCAAGACACCAAATGCTTCCTTAGTAGAGATTTAATGACGGAATTCAACAGTAATGAATTATACGTCAAAACCAAAAAAAACACTCTTCACGCAAAAAGTAAATCATTCCCTTCAAAAAACCAGACATATGTTTCCACCATTTTCCAAGCTAGTTATCACCTATCAAGAACTCAATCACCGGAACCTGTAACAATTTGTATTGTTACAAACTATACGCAACAGAGGAACAGAGCATCCTACATGGTGCAACCTTTCAGCGGAGTGGAAGTGAGAGTTTCAAGTGTAATTAGAATTTATTGGTCGCTTCCTGATGATATTAATCCTTTTCGAGAAACTTCTTTTATTGGCGAGATTGATTTAATGATTGACTAACGCCTCGGTGGTCTGGTGGTACGTGCACTCGTCTGCCAAGACTGAGGTCCCAAAGTTCAATTCCCGGGTCGAGAGAAAACATGTTTCCTACTTTTCAAACATGGCTCGAGTTTGTGTCGGCAAGCGTGGTGATTATAGCATATCGTCCACATTGTACTGATATCTTCAGTGAGATGAAAGACCTTTGTCCAGCAGTGGGACATCACAGGCTAATACTTCACTACATAGTATAAAACAAAGTCGCGTCTGTTTGTCTGTATGCTTAAATCTTTAAAATTACGCAACGAATTTTGATGCGGTTTTTTATAATAGGTAGAGTGATTCAAGAGGAAGGTTTTTATGTAAAAAAATCCCGAAATTCCCACGGGAACGGGCACAACGCGGGTAAAACCGCGGGGCGCTGCTAGTTTTACTATAAATGCGTTAATTTTATTTTATTTATTTATTTAATGCTAATAAAATGTATGGCCACAAATATGAGAACCTGTGTACATTCTGTTAGCGTACTGGTTTCTTAAATTTAACATTCGCTTTTATTTTTAAAAGGGGCCGAAACATCAGATAAAAACCTGCAAAAAAAGCGAAGTGTATCCGTAAACGTAATTTTAATTCATTACGTTAGCGTGTTCCACTTTTGCCGCATATTCTTGAACTTAAAACCATTCATTTAGCTAACTTGAAATTGATAAAATCAACAACCCAGTTCACCATTTTAAAACAATTCCCAGAACAAAATGATCAGTTTAATTAACAAGCTCAGATGTCCAAAGTACCGAAATATTGTTTGAACAATAACAAATACATATTTACTCGGAACATAATGACAAAAATAAGCGACGTTATGAAACCTCAAATTAAGCACGCCTATATTACGGTGTGGTACAAGTTTAAAGAGGCCTTCGTTAATAGGTGCTATTAGGCAGTTGGGGGACAGAAATTGGTTTATTCATTATACTAACAACGTCCTACTACTTTGCCTGCGTTGTGTCCGTTTCAATTGAAATTTCGGGATGAGAATAGCCTATAACCTTCCCGTTGAATATGGCTATTTATTACAAAAATAATTATTAATATCGGATTGGTAGTTTCTGAGATTAGCACGATTAAACAAAAAAAAATCTCTGCTTTATAATATTAAAGTATACATAAATAACTTTTTTTAATTAGTCTTGATTTTTAAGAGCACTGTCAGCTCTACTTGCATTCCTGCACGACGGAGACATGATCGTATATATTTAAAAGAACATAACATGAAGAGGTAAAGCAATAGCCCATAAATAAAATTTTAGAGATACAAAGGATTTTTCAATCTTGAATTCTTAGAAATTTGTGTTTTCAAAGTAAGTCTCTTATCGCCGTATTCAGAGACGCCCTTGGAGTCTATGAAAGTTACGCCAATTAGTTAATTGACGATTTAATGGACGTCATTGAATAGGACAGTGAAACTGCTTCTCTTATAACTCGGGCCGCCCGAAGGGTCACGGTACCGCTACGCCAGCCGCCACGGCGCCGCCGCAGCCGATCATAATGAATGTAAAGCGACGCGGTACTGTTATACACTGCAGTCGACGTTTACTTGCTTCAGATATACTGGTATTGAGATATTTGACTTGAACTAAAATCGTAAGATCATGTGTGAGAGCTGAAGGCCGTCTAAACGATGCTAGGGCGACTAATCTTTACGTATATGTACGTATGTTTGTTATTCTTTCGCGAAAAAACTACTGGACGGATTTGGATGAAACTTAACAGTAATATAGGTAATACATATGAATAACACATAGGATACATTTTATGTCGAAATTCCCGCGGGAACGGGTACAACGCGGGGCGCTGCTAGTAACACATAAGTTACTTTGTGTCCCGAAACACCCACAGAAACGGGTAAAATCGCGCGCGCTGCTTATGTTCAGTAAGCTGAATGCTTTGCTCTTAGACCTTAGAAGCCTTTACATTCTATATTAAACTAAATTGAAACCGACAGCTCTGTAGAAGGTAGTTCGGACTGTGCAGTGAAAACCACTATGAACTTATAAGGGTTTTTTATTAACCACAAATGTAATTTGCGAACGGCATTATGTAGTTCTAATTTCGAAGTGAAAGTGTATGGTTCGTAAGTAGTTTATTTCATAGAACTTACGAGAAATCCATTGATGATGATAACTATTGAAGTATTAGCCTATAATGTCCCACTGCAGAGCAAAAGCTTCTGCGATCACTGATGTTATCAATATAGTAAGAATTAGAATTAGCATAAAAATATTTGCGTTGGGAATTGATAGTTTAGAAAAGTGTTTTAAACTGCCCCAGAAAAATCGTAGTAAATTTATCTTATACAAATTGTATTTAAAAGGAAAATTTACTCTGTTCAACGAAATTTATAATTTCAACAAAAATTAAAATTTCTTCCTAAATCTGGGAAAATAACGTAATCGCAATCTGCAAAAGATTTCTCACTAGTGCTATCTATCGGATCGCGGGTGGAACCACCGCACGGATATACTCGTATTAAATAAATAAATAAATAAATACAATACGTTACTAAATACCTCAGAATATTATTAACCATATACAGTGCGAGACTAGTTCTTAGCGCCTATCCAAATACAGAGATCACCTCTGGGTGTAATTGTGCTATTCAGAGCCAAGACACGTACTCGCTTTTAACATAAAGTAGTATTTACTAAGTTACTTATATGAGAATATAGGATTATAAGTACATAGTATAAAACAAAGTCGCTTTCCGCTGTCTGTCCCTATGTAGGTATGCTTAGATCTTTAAAACTACGCAACGGATTTTGATGAGGTTTTTTTAAATAGATAGAGTGATTCAAGAGGAAGGTTTATATGTATAAAAAATCCCGAAATTCTCACGGGAACGAACACAACGCGGGTACAGGGTATGTAGTGAAGTAGACAGACTAACCTAAAGTAATGCTCACATACGTAGGCACATACCACATCATTACCATTAAAAACAATAGACGTAATCAATGAAACCTACACATTTAATTTGATAACCAAATCAGTTCTGATTTCGCAACCACTAACAACCACAACATACCTACATTTAAGAACTAACATTAAAAAACCAATCCTTATAATGTGTCCATAACTACAATAAATCTATACCATTTCTGGGGTGAAACAAAGACCTAGAATTAGGCACCAAATCCTTGTTAGGTCACGCGTTTGACTATAGGTCATACTATTGATATCCTATTGTTCGTCACGTCTAGACAAATGACAATCGCTCTGCATTCTATTTGGGTGTCTACTGTCATAAATGTATAGGAAAGTCACGGTCAAGACACATTCCCATACATTTTCAGTTTACAACTAAACATATTGAAGCGACTGTCATTTGTTTCACGCAGGCCCGGATTTACCCTTAAACAGTTTTTTTTCTATCCTAGGAGCACTAGGAGCCCCCAAAGACGTACAGTAATATAGTGCAGAACTCACTTAGGGCGGGTTGCTTCAGCTAACGCTTACGCACCAGTAAACGTTGACACAAAATCTCAGTCTCAACAAAAGTAAGAAAATGAAAAATGAGCTTTTCAACTGGCCGGCCGAATAACTTTATAAGAGAATCATTTAAGTTGAGAAACAAAGTTTTTATAATGTCAGTTTCAACAGATAGACATAAGAAAATGAGACATCGTCGCTTTCTACTGTTCGGCCGGCCGAATAACTTTAATACATAGTATTTTAAGTAAACAAACAATGTATAATATTTAACAGACATTTAACTGTATCGTGATTTTTTAACGAACGTATGTTACGATAACCAGCCGTTTGAAACAACCCATTCTTTCATTGTCACCAATTTCAACCCATTTTCTTTATGTATTCTCAATACTTTTTGGTACAAAGGATCACTCAAGGTTTAAATCTGGTCTTTTCTATAGGGCTGTCAGTGATTATGGTCTTGTCACTCGATACGAAAGCTCGAGTGCAGTCGTCTAGAGTCTAGACGTGGTACGTCTCAATTGATGCCCAAGGTTGAAGGACTCGATTAGCAGAATGATTTTAATGATAGAATCGGATGACAGAAATCCGATCGGTGTTACTGATATAGGTACTACAATCATATTTTACAGAACGTCTTCAATTGAGGTCTTATTATTTAGGTTCACCTACATATTTCAGAGCTTGTAGTGTAAGCTGACTAAACGATGTTAACTAACTGCGATTGAATTGAAACTACGTTTACGGATACACTTCGCTTTTATTTTACATTTTTATCTATCTTCTGTGACCACGGTTCCTGTAAAGGTGTCGAAACGTCTGATAAAAAAGTAAAATAAAAGCGAAGTGTGTACGTAAACGTAGTTTCAATACAAAATGAGTAGTGTAGTGTTCGCTTAAACTTTATAGACCTAGAGCCCGTGAACCCCAGACTTTCGTCATTTTATAAAAGCTGAAAGTTTGTCAGCGCATGCTCCCACACACAGGTAAGAACGATGGACTATTATGAAGTTTGGGTTATGGTGGCTTTGGCAGGTATACGGTACTAAAGGTGTGTAAAATACCGATCTAAATTCATCAAATAATTAAGTGTCATTTGTGACATGACATATGTCATTTGAAAGCTCTTGAAGAGTTGTACAAGTCACCCTTTGACGGTGATATCGAAATCGACGGCCAACTTGGTGTTTTCGACCATTGAAGATTGGAGTTGACCTATGCTATGGACGCTGATCCTAATGCTCAACAGTGACATGACCTATATCATTTGAAAGCTCTTGACAAGTTGTATAAGTCACCCTTTGACGGTGATATCGAAATCGACGGCCAACTTGGTGTTTTCGACCATTGAAGATTGGAGTTGACCTATGCTATGGACGCTGATCCTAAGTGACATGACCTATGTCATTTGAAAGCTCTTGACAAGTTGTACAAGTCACCCTTTGACGGTGACATCGAAATCGACGGCCAACTTGGTGTTTTCGACCACCGAAGATTGGAGTTGGCCTATGCCATGGACGCTGATCCTAATGCTCAACAGTGACATGACCTATGTCATTTGAAAGCTCTTGAGGAGTTGTACAAGTCACCCTTTGACGGTGATATCGAAATCGATGGCCAACTTGGTGTTTTCGACCATTGACATTTAGTACCGTATACCTGCCAAAGCCACCATAACCCAAACTTCATAATAGTCCATCGTTCTTACCTGTGTGTGGGAGCATGCGCTGACAAACTTTCAGCTTTTATAAAATAACGAAGGTCTGGGGTTCGCGGGCTCTTGGTCCATTAGAAACAAGTAAATTCGATTGGTAAAACAATGTGTAGTTCAAAGAAATCATCGCTTCTTGGATGGCTGACCGATAGAGGCATTTGTATCTGAGCGGAGGGCACGTTAAATTGTCGGTCCCGGTTGTTACAATCGTTAGTCCATGTCGGACACCTAATAACTCCGAAACCAGGGTTGGCCACTAGCCTACTCGAACTTACTAACTTTACTTGCCACACCAATAAAAACGAATCCGACTAATAGCTTAATTTCCTATCAGTACATTGAACTACTATACGCAACTAATACATCAAATCATTGCCAACATACCCAGAGACCTATAAAGACTTTCATACACCTTAATCTATGTACGGGGCACGTAATCTATCACTATGGCCCAGTTAAGTGACTGCAATCCGACTAGATAGCAGTCGTTAAATAAACCAATTTCCTGCCTTCTTTCCATTAGTTAATGTCTATGTGATATCGATGGATTTAAAGATCTGCAGGCCTATTCCCGGTCCAGTGTGCGCACTGAGATGACGTCATAGTGGCGTTCGTGATTGCCATTAAGGCGTTTGACAGCTCCGGTGCGCGCACTTTGACGTCGTCTCAGTGTTTAAACACTCAACGCCACTATGCTCATCAATGTACTAGAAAAAAAAACCGGTAAACTCAAATCGGTATTCACACGGCCATAGTGTTTAACCACCGGCCTTCGTTGATTGCAACTACTATCCAGTAGTGAGGAACAATAAATCACTATAACCCTACCATGTTGCGAATAACGAATAATGTATGAATCTATGAGTCATGATGAAACCTTTTTAAATTAGTAGGGTTGACTTTTTCTTTCCGCCAAATAATTCTAAGCATTAATTTCTTCTATTAGGTATTGATTTCTAATAATTACTATTAAAATGGCTCGTGCTATATTAGGTGCCGCGGAAGATATTCGCCAAAGACAGGCGCTCAGACTAGAACGGAGACGGCTGAGGGATTGCAGTAATCCATTGGATCTGCCGGAATCTCTTTTTATTCAACATTTTAGAGTGACAATTTTCCGGCAGATTCTACTAGAACACACGCCGTCTCTACTCCACCGCTCGGCACACTAAATACAACAATTGTGTTGAATGTGTAATGTGTAATTGAAGCTAGAGACTACAGTTATTTATAAGTAAATAATGCAAAGAAACATTAACTTCAATTCAATTCATTTATTTATTTCAAATGTACCTAATTACATTATATTTGGCTCAGTTATAAAGACATCACCTCCCATACTTGTATAAACTGTGTCACGGAAAGGTTACTTTATTAAATACCTTACAAACTAACATATATACATTTATATAACTATAACTATGGTCAGGGTTGTTTATTCATCGATTTGCTTCCCTGAAGCGGCGATATACGACTCCTGTGGGCCAAAAGTCTGGAGAAAAACATTGTCTTGTACTTCGCAGGCACTTGAAGCATGCTTGAAGCACATACGACTTGAATGTCGTTATGAATTAGAATGTTTAGTTTAGTCGCTAATCTGCCCAGTAAACGAAAGACATTGATCGATCAATCACAGAATTATTTGCCGTTTGACATGCTAATTTACTTGCACTTTCCTTATTTCTTGCCTTGCCAATAATTTCATAAAGTAATCTACAAACAAAGCACAACACGCACAAGTAAAGTTATCGTTATGAAATATGAATTATTATTGTATTGTATTGTTCTAATCGCGAAAAAGAGTAAATAAATACCGCGGAATTTTGAAGGTTTCCAATCAATCTGTTGAACCTGTCAATGTCAATGACAAGTGCGCGCCTAGCCACCACAGACAAATAATTTGTTACAAAACCCGGTCAAATTAAGAAGTTCAATTTTCGTTTAAAATTGTACGTACGTTGGATGATATTTAATTTTACAGACTATTTATCGGTACTTACCGGTTTTTGTACATAATAATAAAGATGTCCAAAATTTTTAGTATGTTGGCAGCGTTAAGCACTGGGCACGAGATGCCGCGGGAATACCAATTGTTTCACGTCCTTCAAGCGCACTGAGCTTCAAGCACCGGTGCGCACACTGGACCGGGAATAGGGGGGCTGGACTTCCTTTATTAAAAAGCCGATTGTTAGGACTGAGAAAAATATAACAAAAGAATTATTTGCCAAAATGGCGTCTTTTAAAAGTACTTATACCGAAATTGTAATGTAACCTTTGAATAATAATCTTGATGATCATCACTTTCGGTTAACATTACCTCGCAAACAAAAAATCTTAAGTACCAAATGTTATTGTCACAAGTGCGTGAACCGAATTTGATTAGCATACTTTGCCAAGTACAAAGCTATTGCTAATTTTAAGTTCTAAACTAATACGAACAGTAAACAATAACACTTCAGCTTCACTTTCTCGTATTTCGATTGTTTCAATAAACCAAGATTTATCAATAGCCTTTGGGTCTTGGCGGTCCAAAAACCTAGACACCAAGAGCCAGTAACATGTACAAGCCTACTGATAACAAATACAACTAACTACTATAAATACCGGTACAGACAAACGAATACCGCCCGCAGTGTGTCACCGTAAAGGTCAGTGTCACAATAGGATACATCCACAATCAATCACCAAGTCACGTAATCACACATTTTCTCATTTGCTAAACAATTTGGCACGTAATCTATGGAAGAAGACGGAACGACTGAAAGCCTGACCTGTTCTGTATTCACAATATCTTTAAAGCTGTGTGTACACTTAGCGTCCCAATGTATGTTTACGCGGATTGCTTCAGCTTACGATCACGCACCAGTTAACGTTAACACTAAATGTTAGTATCAACAGACAACAGTATCCATAGAATCACCGTCTATATTGGCAACTGCACTATTACTTCTTCTTCTTCATTGACTCGAAGAAGTATCAACAGAGAGATAATCTATACTAATATTATAAAGCTGAAGAGTTTGTTTTGTTTGTTTGTTTGTTTGTTTAAACGCGCTAATCTCAGAAACTACTGAACCGATTTGAATAATTCTTTCACTGTTAGATAGTCTATTTATCGAGGAAGGCTATAGGCTACATTTTATCCCGAAATTCCCACGGGAACGGGCACAACGCGGGTAAAACCGCGGGGCGCTGCTAGTGAATGATAAAAGTTGTGCAACGAGGTGGCATGGGGAACACGGTGACGTGGCATGGGCATGGGACTCTGGTGGAACTCCTAGGGGTAATTCCAATAGCGAACCTTTGTTCGCTTAGTCTGTAGCATCGTGATGTCTTTAAGACCACATTGAACTCATCAGTTCATCTTAATCCGAGTTCACGAGCTAAACTAATATCAAAACTTCAAAATGTATTCACTAAATCCGAGTTCAGTTAACGGTGGTTCAGATAGTAACAATGAATACGGACCTCAGTAGCCAACATTTGTGTCGAAGTTTTTACACTGACTAAATGTTTCCGCATGTAAACCGTAAATATTACCTACATTACAGCTAAAATGTAGGCACGCTTAAAATACCTAGGTAGTTTAGTACAATACCAGGCTTACGCTTACGTACGCTTATTGTCGTGTGTTTCGTTCGTAAGCGGCTTTAACCATTCAGTATTCACCCCATCACCTAGTTTAGCACGGGCCGTATTCATTTCGAATACTAAATCGCTATTTTTAACAATGTTTACCGCAACCGTTTGTAGAATTAACAACTTTTTGTTGTTCATCGTTAGGGCTATTATCGCTTGAGTTTATCAGGTAGGTTAAAAGCTTAGGGTTCCGGTATCAATGAAAGTGAACTTTGATTTTCAAGGTTAATTGTTATGAACCTATACGTAAAGATGTGTATGTGCATGTTATCACTTATCAGTCAAGGTCTATCTTATTAACAGTTTACAGAACTATAAAGATTGAATGATCATATGATTCTATCGTGTTGATCAAAGTTGATAATATACTAAAATCAAAATTACATTAAAAATTATCGGTTTTGTCTGCAATTTATACAATTTTAACTAAAAAACCAATTGCGCCCAGAAACTACATGATATTTTAGGTTTATTTGGTCATACTAGTCGCGAGTCTGTGTAGTGCGTATGTACCTAATCAAATCTTGCATATACAACAATCCCGGTTCCGATTGAACAGTTTTGCTGGTTTTGATCACAATGCATAATAACAAAACAAAAGCTGCTTAAAATACCTTCGTTCATCGTGTCAATATTTATGGATCCAGTTAAAATTACATACCTAGAGGCAGACGAAAAAATTGCGGCAAAAAAGTCTACCTTTAAAAAGCCTTTTAATAAAACTTTGGAAATAAAAACCCGTTAAAATACTTTTAATACCTTAAAAAATTGGTTACACCTTGTTTTCCATTCCATCTCCAAATCTCAACCCACATCACCACCCACCAGAGCCGAACACGTCACATAGGCCCACTTTGCGACAGCACATTGGGAGTAAAACTTGACCCCAAGTGCCATTATGTAAGCCGTGACGTAAGAGAACTGGCACGGTGTCAAGTGTGGGTGAACGCCCTGTGAGGGCATAATGTGAGGTAACCATGTGCATGAGCAGGATTGGGGAACGGAATCCATATTAATATTATAAAGTGGTGATTTTACTATTAAGTAATTGAAACGTACGTTAATGACATTATTATTTATTTCAACGGGAACTTACGTACGCGGAGGTTACTGTTGAGTTGTCCCTCAACACGTTTCGGTCACGTACGGTGACCATCATCAGGAGGTGGGTGAAGCGCTCGCGACAGCGTCTCTCCCCGCACGTCAGTGCGTGTTGAGGGACAACTCAACAGTAACCTCCGCGTACGTAAGTTCCCGTTGAAATAAAGAATAATAAAGTGGTGATGTTTCTAACTTTGTTTATGAGGGCTAATCTCGAGATTTACCAGTTTACATCCAACGGGAATCTTTAGGCTTTCATCCCGAAACTCCCACGGGAAAGGGCACAACGCGGGTAAACCGCGGGCGCTTGATAGAAATATATAATTTGACTAAGCGAAGCTCATAGCGATTTTAAAACAACGTGCAGCTAGCTAG
The DNA here is from genome assembly GCA_951394245.1 of Cyclophora punctaria. Lineage (NCBI taxonomy): Eukaryota > Metazoa > Arthropoda > Insecta > Lepidoptera > Geometridae > Cyclophora > Cyclophora punctaria. The sequence goes on from OX596191.1 coordinate 1,544,990, forward strand.
TCCTTGGATGGGTGGCCGATAGTGACATTTTTATCTGAGCGCTACCGTGCGCACGTTAAAATATCGGTCCCAGTTGTGCCAAACGTTAGTTCCTTTAGGCGGTCTAAATACTCTGACGACAGGGTTGGCCACTAACCTACTAAAACTTACTTACATTTTACACACTTTTATTTTTTGTAGATAGTAATTTGTCTTTAACAAAGGTGAATAGACGAAGTTGTCCATTACTAATTACTAATATCCTATCACTGCTGTTAATGATAAAGTCAAATTTTCCGGCGGAAACTTCCAGAAAATCTTCAAAACATTCGCCCAAGTTTCCCCAATGCCTTGTTTCCCAAACAACCCGTCGTGTATATTAGGCCAGCCCGCCGCCAAAGCGGTGTAAAGCAGAATAACAAGGGCCCTCGTTACTTGGCAATGGCGGGCGCAACTTGCAGTTATGGAGGCTCCGACACTTACGACAGAACGGAGAAAACATTTGGTACCCCTAACGCCATAGTTTACCAAATAGTATCTTCTGTAGAGACATTCGGAAGGATAACCACATAGATTATGGAATAGTATCTATTGTTATGTCTGGGAGGAATATAAATATTCGGTACCCCTAGCGCCATAGATTATGGAATAGTATCTACTGTTATTTCTAAAAGACGTGAAAACTTACAGTACCACATTTCCAACATCAAGTGCCATAGATTAGGGAACAGTATCTATTGTTATTTCTAGGAGCCGTGGAAATAGTCAGTACCTCTCATTCCATAGATTATAGAATAGTAAGTAAGTACGCCCTTGGGTCATAGATAATAGTAGGTATTTATTGATATTTTCTAGAGCGGTAGAAACATTCGACCCCTCATCGAGCCCTCATCCCATAGATTATTGCAGTAACGATTATTTCAGCTAATCGTTACGCTTGGTATAACATTTATTACTATTATTTTACGCTTAGTTTGGTTAACATTGGATAAGTGGAGAAAAATGCTGGAAAATATTTTCAAAAGGTGACAAAAAGGATAATTTTTCTTGAAGAAATGCGTTATGTTATGCAACAGTATCAAAAATGTTATTGTGATAAATAAAGATCCTATCGAATTTCAGTATTGTATCCCATTAGGATCTTCATATTGTCAAAGGTAGTTGAAATCGCAGGGTACAGCTAGGCATCAATCAATACAATTTCTGGACTTTACCAGTGGTTGCAGATAACTATTAGTATTATATAGGTACTTTGACGAGGAAGGTCATAGGATACTTTTAACATGAACGGCCACAACGCATGTAAAGTCACAAGACGCGGTTACTACTTAACATAGAGCAATATCTATACTCGTATCTCAACCACAAGATATGAAAAAGGCAACTTGACAAAACAATCCCTTTAATAAGACACCGGGACCACTGTGCTCGTAGGTCATGAATTATGTCATTGGTGTTAGTGTAATAAGTGCTCTTTGTGCGAATTGGGTCGCACTGCGCACAGTCAGGGTTCAATGTTATTAGGTAGGTACTAGAAGAAGCTGCGGGTTCCACTTGCTAGATAGGACTTTTTGATTGTTGATGATGGGGGCTCTGTCGATGGAGTTCTTTCCACTTTTCCTTATTTTTCGGTAATTGTTGATAAAGTTTCAGTATTTTTTGAATAGCCCAGCCTCAAAATATAGCCTTGTTAACTTTATAAGTTAGCGCGTGTTGCTTCAGCTTACGCTCACGCACCAGTAAACGACAAAAAGTCAGTCGCAATAAACGTATGAAAATGAAAAATCATGACCTTCTTCTGGTCGCCGAATTACTTTAACAGACTGTCATTTATGTTATGAAACAAAGCTTACTATTTAACAGATATTTAACAGCGTAAAAAATCGTGAACTTTCGAACGAAAGTATGTTACTACATATAACCAACTTGTCTCTTCTTCTTCATCGAGTGGATGGTCAACCTGACCAATCCTTGTCAAGAAGAGAAGAAAATCAACTTGTAACAACCCACCCATAGCCCCAATTTCAACGTATAAGTGAACTGGATCAGTTCAACTTAATTTTAGTTCACAAGCAAAACTGAGATCACAACTTCAAAATTGATTCACTAAAACCGACTTCAGTTCACCGTGGTTCGAGATAGAAATGGTGAATTTGGCACTAAGTTATTGAGTTTAGTAGTCTATATTCAAGCTGAAGTTAATACTATGCAGATTGCACCAGAGCTAAGCCAACTGGAGTGCATGTCATGTCCCCTGAATCTGCATCCATGTCCCGATCGTTTTGGACTTCGGCTCCATCGAAACAAAACACAACCGAAACAAAGGCTCCTCCGGACCAATGCATCCGTACAAAAGGCACATTCCCATGTATTCCCCCCTATTGTTCCTCCCTCCGATTCGTATGTTTTCAAACCAAGGACACTCCTACAGCTTTATATCTCCCTGGTACTTCAAATGTTTTATTCACGATCATGCGACGCTTTTTGTAATTTTTTGAAGTTCGATGACCTAAACTTTGTGTTATTTAGTTCGCTTCATGATGTGTTATTAAAATAATATTCCGTGTATGTTATTGTTTGGGTACGAAATTATTTTAGTACCGTTCCTAGCTGACGTAGTGTAACAATAGAAATAATTTCGCGTGTTGCTTTTGAAGTATATTTTTAGTAGAGAGCAGACCGGCTGATTTGGAACTAAATAAAGATTTTAATTAAGAGTGATGTCATGGCTGGTTAAAAGATCACCTGAACTAGTAATGTGAATGAGGCGAGTTGAGATCGAATTTATCGATGAAAAGTTGTGAGGTTTTCAGGATTGAATCTTGCAACAATATGTTATTAATTAAGTGATCAAAAGGCTTTTACTCAAGAATTGCACAAGTCGTTACTAAATCTTTTAGGGTAAATATGTCATATAGAAACCTTACTTAGAAATGATGAAAATATTTTGAATCTCTATTCAAAATCTGGCTGGTTTATGCCTCTCTAGGCATAAACCAGCCCTTTTCAAATGACTTTAAAAAGGATAAGTTTAAAGTTCAGATAACGGTACTCCTTCCTAAACTTCGTCGCATGTGAATTGGCAAGGAACTAATAATTAATAAGACACTTAGGCACTAAGCTAGAGGCCCTGAGTCTAGACTGGCTACTGGCTATATTCAGTTCAATGGGTAGTGACCGTGAGTTTTGCCGTCACACCTCCGATAGGCATTAGTGGTGTGCTTATCTGAGATAAATAGATAAAAAATATGGTAATCTCATTATTTGCAAAACCACTAAAAAAACTTTGTAAATTAAATTGGACTAGCAGCGCCCCGCGGTTTTACCCGCGTTGTGCCCGTTCCCGTGGGAATTTCGGGATGTTTTATACATATAAATCTTCCTGTTGAATTATTGTATCTATTTAAGAAACCGCGTCAAAATCCGTGCAGTAGTATTTGAGTTTATCGCGAACAAACAGACAGACGCGGTCGAGAACTTTGTTTTATAATATGTAGTGATTGGTATTTATGCATATATTTTGATAGCTACAAAATTATAATTTACAAACATTAACTGGCAACAAATTTTATATTCATAACTCAATGCGGCACAAGATATCTCAAACTGTCAAAAAATATATTAAAAAATACACGCAAAGTGAGTATGATCAACATAGTTCAGAAAACCATCGACAAATCGTATCCGTAAACCCCACCACTACGCGACGTCACATTAATCTATGCGTAGAGTTCGTTGACACCGGCGCTTCTTTTTGCCGATGGCTCCTTACAACTGTTTCCTGTCTCGCGACGAGATGCGACATCCTCCTGACATATTTACGGGAACAGTTAAGATAACACATCTGTCAAAGATCGATGTAGTGTCGTAGTGTAAGTTTGAGTAGGTTAGCGGCCAACCCTGGTGTCGGAGTTTTTAGACCGCCTAAAGGCCTCCGACATGATCTAAAGATTGATACAACCAGGACCAATAATTTAACGTGTCCTCAAAAGCGCGGCATCGCTCACATAGAAATGCCACTATCGGCCACCTATCCGAGTAGGGAGCGAGCTGAATGTTGCTTAACAATCGCAATCAGTTAACACTGCTCAGTATAACTACACGAGTGCTACAACAGCCTCAACGAGGTAGTGTCATCGATAAACAGCTGAGATTGAAACACTTTCCTAATCCATACTAATATGAGATAGCTTTGATTTACTTATTGTTTTTGGTCGCGTTTATGTCTGGAAGTAACTAGTTAAAGAGGTCGTCTGTATGGGAATATAGGCGATTTTTTGTTCCAAAATTCCCAACGGATAAAACATCGGTAGCAGTGCCCCGGTGGCAATGGATATTAAATAATTCACACAATGACAATACATGGATTGACCAAATTCCCAAAACAGGGAAAAAGTACCGAGGTCCGAGACCTTTGCCAGTAGTAAGATAGTACAAAATATGTGAATTGCCTAAGATACATTTATTTAAGGATACCAGATAACTTAGCAAAGCGATGAAGAGATATTGAGCAATTTTCCCAGCCTCCGGCTAGGGCAACTTGGTTAATAAATAATGATTTCCAACTACTAAGTAAATAGTTAAGTTGTAGCGCTCGTGACAAAGTTTGACTACGCATTGTTAGCTCATCCTGATTGTTAAGAAACGTGCAGCTCAGCCACTGTTTGGATGGGTGGACGATAGTGGTATTTCTAAATCAGCGCTACCGTGCTTCGGAGGGCATGTTCAACTGAGTACCAACCTCGGTTGATTCAATCGTTAGACCATGTCAGAGGTCTTAAGGCGGTCTAAATACTCCGACAACAGGGAAGAACACTAACCTACTCTTACTTACATTAAAAGTTAATTTACTCATATGCAGTAAAAACTGAATAAGTTGTACTTTCTTAATAACTTTGGTATTTTATTTAGCTGGTAATGATCTTAAACGTTATTGATGGGTAATAAAGCCTTTTAAGTTATTCTGCATTGTTCTGAGCAGGTCTTTAGGGTACCTAGTGACCAGAAAGCTAACTGATTATATCCTGAAGAGATACCGCATATTCTTCGAGTAGGTTAGTGGGTAATCTAGGTAAGGTGCATGTCTGAACAAATGTATTGTTTTAGTTTTTTCTTCTCTTCTCTACTCCTCGTTAGTGCTCTCAATCCGAGCAATTTAAAAAAAGAACATACAAGAAACGTATATTTGCATAAAAAAGCACATTCAAAATCAAACTTTCAAACAGTAAAATTGACAAGACTCAACTTTCAAGAACTCCCAATAGAATACTAATACGACCAACCAGGAACAACCGACAATTGTAGCAATCCATACAAACTATAGACGCGAACCACATACACAAACCACATAGATAGAGTATAATGCGAGGAATACGCCACTTCCCGTGATTGGTAATACGATTGAAGGGAAAGCGGAGCGGCGGAAATAAATCCGATATGAGTGTGTCGATAAATTGTGACTACATGTCTTGGTTCGGAGAGTTTAGATTGTGCGATCCATTGGGAATTCAAGAGACTTTCTACTATGGTCTTCTTCTTATCGAGTGGATGGTCAACCTGACCAATCCTGGTGTCATAGTTATTGAGCCGCCAAAGGCCTCTGACATGGCTCATGTAACGACTACTATCCGTAGAAAGTAACCGGGACCGACGGCTTAACGTGCCCTCCGAAGCACGGAATCATCTTACTTTTCGGGCAATCAGGTGATTCAGCCTGCAATGCCCTAACCAAACTGAGGACAGTCTCACAAAGTGATTTTTGTGAGATATCCCCACCGGGAATCGAACCCGGAACCTCCGGATCGTGAGCCGAGCGCTCAAACCACTAGACCACGGAGGCTGTTAAACTACTACTAGTTACTATGGTAAAAAAGTAAGTTCGAGTCGGTTAGTGGCCAATACTGGTGTCGGAGTTTTTAAACCGCCTAAAGATGACTAAATAGTCTGAAGATTGAACCAAGCGGGACCATTTTACGTGCACTCCGAAGCACGGCAGCGCTTAGATAGATATGCTACTACTACCCATTTAAGTGGGGGCCGCGATGCACGTTGTCTAACAATGTCAAAGGGCTAACATCGCTTAAAAAACGTAAAATTAGTCTGTAATGTCCTACAGCAGGGAAAAGGCTCTCATCTCACCGAAGATATCAATCAGAACACTGATGATAGTGGAAAAAATATAGTACACTAGCAGCGCCCCGCGGTTTTACCCGCATTGTGCCCGTTCCCGTGGGAGTTTCGGGAATTTTTATACATATAAACTTTCCTCTTGAATCACTATAGGTATCTATTTTAAAAAACCGCGTCAAAATCCGTGCAGTAGTATTTGAGTTTATCGCGAACAGAAAAACAGACAGACGCGGGCCGGGACTTAGTTTTATAATTATGTAGTGATATTTTTTCAAAACTGCTGATCTATAAGATAAGTTAGTAACAATCAAATTATATCATTTTTTAAATGACAACCTTATGAGTCGGATTCAGAACATATAAAAGAGAAGGGTTGCCAACCGTGTCAAAAACTATCATCAATCACAAACAGTGTTCCAGTATTATGAACAGAACGTTTAAAACAATTCAAAGAATTGATGGTAATCAAGGTCAACGCATACGAGTATTTCCTTTCACAATAAACAAAACAATGCAAAGAAAAAACATCAACAGAGTGTTACAATAACATCGCTGTAACTGTTAGTTAATCTGTGTTACCTATCACATGCATACTCCATAGCATAACCACAGTCTGTCTGTCTGTGACACTTTTGCGCATCATCAACAAAATCATCAAAAAAATTATGATGTTTGGTAGAGAGATAGGGTAGAGGTTAAGAAAAATCATAGGCTTCCTTTTATCTCCTTACTCCTACGGGTACGCATGTAACACCGAGGGAAACATCTAGTCATTTTTATATGCGAAGTTTATTTACTTGTTATATTTTACGAAAAAAAACACAACAAAATTACGTCGTGAGTGAAGCCAAAATGGACAACCAGAAACTATTCACAACACTTTTATTGGTAGTACTTTGGTACGTAGTAATTAATATCTTAATATCTACAGAACTAGACAATCTATACATAAAACAAAGCCTTCAAAAATTCTGCATTCTGATTTTCACAGAAACTACTGCACGGAATTTTAGTACAATTTTAACCAACACACTAGAGTGATTCAAAAATAATGTTCGTAACTACTTTCTATGCCAAAATTCTCACAGGAACGGGAGTAAAACCAAGGTTCACTGCTAGTAATAACTCAACACACCTAAGCATTTAACACATCCGTAGTCAGACATAAGTAGAGGAAGCCAAGCGTCGTGTTCTAGGTATTGGAGTACGGTTCATTTCGCATTTGGGACAGACGTTCGTACGAAACCAAATATCCATGAAGCTACTAACTTACGTCTGAACCACAAAACCGCCGATTGGTCAATCAATATGCCATTGTTTTCGTGGTCACTTCGCCTTTGGGAAGGCTGTTCCATTTGTCTTTGTTGATTTTGCTGATGGTCTGTATTGTTTCATTAGTAATTAACCTTTTAATTTTGACTTGAAACTACGTTTACGGATACACTTCGCTTTTAACGAAAGGGGCCGCTTTTAAAAAAGTTAAGTGTATCCGTAAACATAGGTTCAATTCAAAATGTGTAGAATTCGCTTAATAGTAGAAACCTTTTAATTGTCTAATTAGACTTCGTAAATTTTTCAATTAACTCAAAAAGCCATATTTTTAATTATCAACTTTTGGGATCATTACTAAAGGGCTCCCACACAAAACTGCGATGCGATGCGATGCGAATTCGCATCGCAGAAACTTGCGATGCGAATTTCTGCGATGCGATTTAGTGCGGCGAACCGTTTGGTAGGGTGACCATTCCTTCAAGTGTAGGCCGTACTGGACGTGTTTTTAGGAAGCGTAAGATGGATCGCAAAAAGATTATTGCACTGCTGTTATTGTTCAATAGATATAAAAGAAAAAGAAGATTCTGGGTTCATCCATTTATTAGGATTATGAACTCTGATGGAAACAATTTTACACAAATGTACTATGCGAAAATCACGTGACTATAAACGCGCCATGATTGGTCACCATAGTTGTGACGTCATAATGTTATAGCTATTTAATAACAGTCCAGCGTTTACGGCTGAAACGGCGGAGTGAAAACTAACATTATGACGTCACACGCGCTCGGGTTTGTTCGGGAGCTGTCGGCGTGTCTTCGGTACTGGATTCAAAAATTAATTTTTATTTTAAATTAACTTTTGAATTATTGCGAAAAAAAATAAAATAAAAATAGTTTTGTCATAAAACTAATATATAATCTTTCCATTTATCACAAAAAAATTTTTTTTCAAAAGCCCAATTTCGGTCCTGAAATGTCCTGAAATGGTGTCATCAAGGATGACGTAATATGACAGGAATGTGCGATGCGAAGCAGATCGGAAATTCTTACGATGCGTCGTGCGAATTCGCAGATTTGTGCGATGCGATGCGAATTCGCAGTTTTGTGTGGGAGCCCTTACACTGACCCTCTTGTAGTGCCTCTAGTTAGGTTATGGTATGGTCATGATAAGGATTGTTAATTAAATTCATATACATAATGTATTATCAAAAAACATAAGGATAAGTAACGGAAATTACAAAAATAAATTGATAAGAGCCAAAATATACTCAATACGAGGAAAAATATATTTGTAAGGCTATAAAACAACGGCTATCACCGATTGAAAGTTTAAATAGCACAGGCATAGTAAAATGTGGGTTACTGTTATCCCGAAATTCCTTTGGCAACAAGTACGACACAAATATACGGGGAACAAATTTGTATTCTTCTTCATATAATGAATGTCCCACTGCATTTAATTTCACTGAAGGTCAGTACTGACGCATACGACATGGTAATATACTCAAATTGCAAGAAACATGAATGTAAACAAGTCCACGTTTATTTAGATTGTGTCTTCAATTCGGTTTACAGAAAGGAAATTTAAAATTCACCCTTCCTTTATCGAATCATCGTAAGCCCAGATTGGTGGAAAAAAGTTTGCCTATTTCCAATTTCCTTTGTAAAACTGATGAGATTTTAAAGTTACTTCAAGTTGGGTTTTAAAAAAAGTAGTTAGTTATTTACATAAATTATACTTTTTGTTAGTAACTCTTTTAACATAAAATGTCCTTGTTGAAATAGGCTTAATACCATTAAAAGCTATACAACTAAGAAAGCAAGTTACTCAGATCAAATTCACTGAGGATATCAGTACAGTGAGAAGGATTAGATATAATTATCACATACTACAAGAAAGCATCACAGTCCCCGGCCGCATCTGTCTGTCTGTTCGCGATAAACTCAAATACTACTGCACGGATTTTGACACGGTTTTTTTTGTATAGATAGAGTGATTCAAGAGGAAGATTTATATGTATAAAAATTCCCGAAATTCCCACGGGAACGGGCACAACGCGGGTAAAACCGCGGGGCGTTACTAGTTTAAGCATAAATTCGCCCTTTCGAAATGTCGACACGTACGTGACAGAGCTAATACAACTCTATAGACCATTTCTAAAGATAACCATCAACTCCTTAATGGCGTAATAGCAGTGCGTGACTGTCCCATACATTAGAGATCTCAAGCTAAGCCATAAGAAACGAAGATGATTCTGATAGAACCATTAGACGGAGCAAAAACGTGTCTCTCGTGAGAATCACATAATTAAACCGATGCTTCTGGCACTTTTTTTCATCCTATGTCATCATTAAAAACGCGATTGATTTTATGGTGTTCTGTTCTTGGGTCTTGAATTGATATCTTCGCGAAGGTTTAGTCCTGTAATGGGCCGATATAAATACTCTACTTTCTACCTACCCTTTACTATAGTATAAACTAGAACCAGTTGCTCTGAGTGTTTGAGAGTATAAACTCTCAGAAATGTTGATTCATATAGAACGTTACATTTCTTTGTAAGCCATATTTTTTACTCACAAAAAACCTTAATACTTCCGACCATAGTGAATATTTCACTGACATGTTTTGTATACCTTAGGGTCATCTATTAGTAAGTCATTTTTCTCTACTACCTGTCATCACGCGAAAGGTAAATAGAAACTGTAGGCTCTTAACCACATACATGTTTTTGTAGAACCGTCGAAGACGTGACATTTGCCAAGCGTCTCCACGCAGTATGGCTTCCAAAAAAACACCGCAAATTACTCAAGTGGGTAATGTTAATGAACATACCATGGTAGAAGAAGTATGTTGTGTTTTTTCGTGCGTAATACTTTCAAATATAAAAAGTGAAGTTAAAATTGGCTGCAAAATATACAAAAGTCAAAATAATTTAGAAAGGGGATCGCATTAATGCGTCTGTTAATTTAATTCCACATTAAAAAGCATAGTCTTGATGATGTTTTTGTATATAATGGAATACATTTTCATATTATTAAGTTGTTATTATTATATACTAGCTGTGCCCAGCGGTTTCACCTGCATTTTTTTCCTCACTGCTTACCGTTTAAACTTTAAACCTTCCCTGGACTTTGATGAATATTTCAAGACCAAAATTAGCCAAATCGGTTCAGCCATTCTCGAGTTTCAAGCTGACTAACGAACAGCAATTCATTTTTAGGGTTCCGTAGCCAAATGGCAAAAACGGAACCCTTATAGATTCGTCATGTCTGTCTGTCTGTCCGTCTGTCCGTCTGTCCGTCTGTCCGTCTGTCTGTCCGTATGTCACAGCCTTTTTTCTCCGAAACTATAAGAGCTATGTTGTTGAAACTTAGTGTGTAGATGTATTCTGTGAACCGCATTAATATTTTCACACTAAAATAGAAAAAAAATAAAATTTTAGGGGGGTCTCCCATACATAGAAATGAAAAAAATATTTTTTTTTTCATCAAACCCATACGTGTGGGGTATCTATGGGTAGGTCTTCAAAAATGGTATTGAGGTTTCTAATATCATTTTTTTCTAAACTGAATAGTTTGCGCGAGAGACTCTTCCAAAGTGGTAAAATGTGTGTCCCCCCCCCTGTAACTTCTAAAATAAGAGAATGATAAAACTAAAAAAAATATATGATGTACATAACAATGTAATCTAACACCGAAAATTGGTTTGAACGAGGTCTAGTTAGTAGTTTTTTTTTTACGACATAAATCGTAAACCGCAAAAAAATACTGATTATTCATTCAATAACTCAAATGTAAATAAAAAAACATTTATTTCAAGAACTTCTTTATTATGTTATTTAAAGTACGGAACCCTCCGTGCGCGAGTCCGACTCGCACTTGGCCGGTTTTATTTATATATATTAAAGACGTTGGTCTACTTTACACACAAACGGAAACGACTTATTTTAACGTTAATGTCAGTCCAGATCCTTATTACTAATGAGAGTAAAACTTACAGTTATCTTCTTATTGCTACTCAGTATATCGATTTCATTAATTACCTGCAAAAAAAAGAATGCTTATTAGTGAAATAACAATAAGGATCATGAGTAAAATATTAAATAACATGTGCGCTAACGTATATTATAAAAAAAAATCAGTCTTTCATAATCTTTGTATTACTAAATGAATATCTGATAAATATGATGTTAATAATTTGGATATGGCTGAGTGCAAGATTTCCGATGACGACGTCGACGATAGAGCGAAGTGGAGGAGAAAAATAAGGAAGGCTGACCCCACCACCATGTGGGACACATAGCCGGGAAGAGAGAGAGAGATGATGTTAATAATTTGAATTAAAAATTAAAAATCTCTTGGTGGTTCCTGAAATCTGTTGAATATGGGCTTATTTAAACACTACAAAACTCTACCAATATTTATTGCGTTGCAATTGGTGCATGACATGATAGCAGGTAAGTAATGCATTCTCATCTGCTTATATAAATTTATGACAAATAATTGATGTGCAAATAATTATATTTCTTAGAAGTAATCCAACACTAGATATTTTATCCGACCTTGCTCGCCTATAAAGAGTAATCGAACTTTGCGATTAGCCAAGTATGGTACATTGTTAATATGTGATCGAGATTGTTCAACAATTTGTGTTCAAAGTTACTTACATTTTTAATGTTATTACTTACATTCATAAATAAAAGATAGGAGCTTCATAAATGTCCCATCAAGCATCATAGACTTTGATATTAAATCATCATAAAACCTTTATAGCTAAAGGCGCCTTCATTTAGCAAAGTGTTACATAATTGCGTCCTAACAGGTACTTTGCATCGGAAAATGAGAAATTTCCTACTAATTATACGCGCAAGGGGCGATATTTAGCGGGGGAGAATTAATCGTAAGCTCATTATGAAATGACGCACCTACGTAATGGATTGTAAGGGGAAGGGGGTGGGGGGTGCTACTGAAATGTGAACAACCAATAACAGGTATTTATTGAAAGATTACATCAAATTGAAAGAACCTCTAGTAATTATAAGTTCTCTGTAAATCTAGATAATATTATGACAATATGAGCATCGCCCTGCAGTTTTACCTACGTTGTAGCCGTTCCCGTGGGAATTTCGGGATGAAAAATAGCGTTTAGCCTTCCCGTTGAATGTGGTTATTTATTACAAAAATAATTATTTTAATCTAATTGGTAGTTTCTGAGATCAAACTCTTCAACTTTATTACATTAGTATAAATAATGACAATATTACCTAAACAAAAATCCCGAATAACTTAAAATTGTTTGAGGTGTTCAATATTAAATTTAATAAGAATAGCTGTATAGTCTTAATTATAACAAAAGACAGCAAACCAGACCATATTATTTAACTGTCTCATCAATGTTACGATAACTGACACTGCAATACTGATAAAGAAAAGTATCCCAAACCATGCCCATTTTAAGATACATAGTTCCACAATTTCCCAGTCTGTTGAAGATAAAAATTACGAAATAAGAACTGTCTCCACAGAAGAACTAAACGAGGCGTAACAAGAACCATTTAAAATTTTCCCGTTCAAATAGAAAGATGAAAGAATAGATAAAACTGCGCCTAAAATTTCATAGTTATAATAACTCAGGAAGTGTAAACGAGTGTTCGGGAAACATTTGCCCAAAAATAGAAAAGATATCTGGTTTATTTTAACGTATTAGCGAGCGTAGACCTTTCTGTGGCAATTGCTTTTTTATTGATGAACACTTTTTTATCTGACAGTGAATATAAAACAGACCCGTGAATCAGATCTGATTTTGAGAGTTCAGTTTGTAAATCTTCCGTGCGAGTTCATTGAAATAGTCACCTTTTATTATTATTAACCCGTAGCGCTCGTTACGTAGTTTGACTAAGCGATGTTAATACTTTATCTGAGCGCTACCGTGCTTCGGAGGGCACGTTAAGCTGGCGGTCACGGTTGTTTCAATGGTCAGACCATGTCGGAGGCCTTTAAGCGGTCTAAAAACTCTGACACTAGGGTTGGCCACTAGCATACTCGACTAATTAATGAATGGTAACAACAAACAGGTAACAGTTAAGTAAAAACCATAAGTAAGGGGTAAGTAGTGGTGAACACCTATGGACTTGGGGCAATCGCTTTGTTCTTTTTGTTGTAGTATTATCTATGCGCAATGTTTGTGAATGTAATAAGAATTATTGCAATGCCTTTCGATAGTCTATCAAATAGAAGGCGACCCTTCGCGTTCTATTTGGTTCTATTCGTCTGAGAGGACAGTACAATGGAGATTGGGCAAAGAATAACTAAGCCAAAAGAAATCTTGCAGCATTCAGTGGCTTGTCCCAAAAAAATACCTAGTATCCAAAAAGTAATACAACAAATTAAAATTCATTGTTCTCTTTCACCCCGCGGAAAAGCCTTATTTAAACTTCATTACGAACCATATTAGTAAATCTTTTGATCAAATTTCATCCTCACCTTCTTCAGCTACTTAAATCTAGAAATTGCTCTTAATGACCGCACCTCGGACCGTCTCTCTTCAAGCACAACTAATGAAATAATAGAGCAATTTCTGCTGAGATACCATCGTCCATAGCTCACGGTATGGTAGGAAACACTGTTATAAGATGATCGTCTTTCCATTTCTTTCAAGTTGATACTATATCGGTCATTACGTTAAAATTGGACAGCTTTACAGCTTTATTCATAAACGCTGTCTAACTAAAACACTGTTAGTGAGTGTTTTGTCTCTTTTACTCTTTGGAAAATAGCGTATGTCAGAAAAGGACAAACCATTTGATAGCTAAAATACTGCTAGTAAGTGTTTATGAATAAGGCGTGTATACGAGTTCGAATTATTCTATACGAGTCTTCATTTAACTAACACGACTTTCTTTTATTTGTTTATTTATATATATAGAAAGGATCTAACATTCATATAACAATTACATAAACATTATTTAATAAGCTAACAAATCAATATTTGTTAACGCAGTCATAATAAAATAATGACCTAGTATTAAAATACAACTTCCTTTACGTCTATTTATAATTCTACTAAAAGTACCCCGCTTTTGCCCGCGTTGTACCCGTTCCCGAGGGAATTTCGGGAAGGAAAGTACCTTATAACCTCCCCGTTGAATGTGGCTATCCATTACAAAAAGATTTTTTCAAATCGGACCAGTAGTTCCTGAGATTAGCGCGTTCAAACTAACAAACAAACTCTGCAGCTTTATAATATTAGTATAGATAGTACAGCAAAGGTCGTAACAATTATATCATCCAAAAATAACTGCACGTTGACCCGAACTGATATAACCAAACAATTACACAATCATTAAATCGAATAAAATGCTACATTTGAACCCGGAAACAAATCGAAACACAACTAAGGCTTCGCGAACTAAAGCAATTCTGCTAAGGAAATTGTATCGCTAGGGTTGGTGGAGTCAGTATTTCCTGAATCGGAAAGGCACGTTACTTGCGATTTTTGCCATGCTAATGAAAGCAAGTAATCCAATTTACTGCCTAGTTAGATTTGGTAAAGAAATACTTGAGTAATATTATTTGACTAGCAGCGCCCCGCGGTTTTACCCGCGTTGTGCCCGTTCCCGTGGGAATTTCGGGATAAAATGTAGCCTATAGCCTTCCTCGATAAATAGACTATCTATCAGTGAAAGAATTATTCAAATCGGTTCAGTAGTTTCTGAGATTAGCGCGTTTAAACAAACAAACAAACAAACAAACAAACAAACAAACAAAACAAACAAACAAACTCTTCAGCTTTATAATATTAGTATAGATTAAACAGCTTTAGTTAGCTCCATGCTTATCAATAGACTAGTAGTGTCTTCAGTTATTACTGCTTTCTACCAGTTCTTATAAGCTATTTTATTTTCATGGTAACAGGATAGCGCAAGGGTAAGTACTTAAGTAATTTTTAAATAGGTCAGCTACTAAGGAAGTAAGTCGAACTTTTTGAGCGACTAAAAGCCTCCAACATGACTAAACACCCGGGAGAGACAATTTTATAAACCCTCCGGAGCACGGTAGCGCTCAGATACAATTGTCGTGCACGACCACCCATCCAAGTAGGGGTCGAGCTACACGTTGCTTAACAATCGCAATGAGTTAACGCTAGCAACTGCTAGTAAGTAAAGAATCGCCAGCCCTACATCGTCAAGAATCGCCAGCCCTACATCGGCAATAGCTTCCGTATTCCGACACAAGACAGTGACACGACAATTAGCACGGATTACGGTACTTTGTCGCACCAACGGAAGCTAAAGGCTTAATGTGAACGTCCTCTCTCACAGAATTCACGCTTATGTTTGTAATTATGAAAAGGTTGTTAAGAAAGTGTAACAAACTTTTGTGTACAGCTCCTAAGAGATGAATGAGATTGATGTGGTCAATATGAAAGTTATAATGTTGGTGCTTGTAAGTAGCTTGTAAGATGGTCTCGTAAATGCCATATCAAACGTATTAAGTGAAAAGAAATTAAATGTATCAAACTGCGAGGCGAGCTTAGATTTGGCAAAGGTAAACGCAAAAGTAAAATTAAAACACGCTAACGATGTGTTCTGGCAGTTGAGTTGGGCTCCTGAGCACTCATAAAGACGTAAATAAAACGTAAAAAAGACCTCTTCGTTTCGCTTTGAATCAAAATTTAAAAATAACTACTAAGATACTCCTACATTGAAAATCTATGCACCCACGCCATCTGAAAAATCATTCTTAACACCTACACAATAAAAGGCACAGTGTGACACACAGACACGAGTGATTCGAAGAGTGCCAATATTCCCTTTTGAGTTGCGCCTCCAAATCCATAAAATTGATTTTAAGTATCTCATTTAATTGAAACGTCTTACACAAGATCTTTCAGAACCGACCTTGAAAACAACTTTAATAAAAAAAGTCTCAATATCAATAAGCTACAAAAGTTAAAACGAACCGAGAACTCCAAAAGTCACATTAATAAAAGTTTGGGTTCCATTTTTTTAGTTAACCCTGCCATTATGGTGCTTTTCCCTCGGAGATATATGGTAAGCTTCGATACGGTGCTTTTGATAAAATAAAAAAGTTAAATAAAGTATTAGCCTGTAATGTCCCACTGCTAGCAAAGGCCTCCCATCTCACTGAAGATATGAGTACAGTGAGAAGGATTTCATATAAACTCCGACCCCAGGTTTGGCCTCTAAATTATACGAAGTAAATTAATTAACTGGGACGTAGGATATTAACTGAAGTAATTTATCCCATGATGGATCAGAATTACTATTAGTTGGATCAGAATTACTATTAGTTCAGCCTCCGTGGTCTAGTGGTTTGAGCGCTCGGCTCACGAACCGGAGGTTCCGGGTTCGATTCCCGGTGGGGATATTTCACAAAAATCACTTTGTGAGGCTGTCCTCACAAAGTGATTTGTGATTGCCCGAAAAGTAAGATGATTCCGTGCTTCGGAGGGCACGTTAAGCCGTCGGTCCCGGTTACGTTCTACGGATAGTAGTCGTTACATGAGCCATGTCAGAGGCCTTTGGCGGCTCAATAACTCTGACATCAGGATTGGTCAGGTTGACCATCCACTCGATAAGAAGACTATTAGTTAATCCGTTTGGCATAATACATGATTTAAGGTTCAACTTGTCTGTGTGGAGAATTATCGTAAAGATTTTCTAAAATGAGCCTCTAATTATCTTTTAGAAATGATGATCTCTGTCTTAAGATGATTAATGATTGCTGCTCCGATTCCGAGAAATCTGCAATTCTAGTTTTATAGAACTACCAATACGAATGGTTACTGAACAACAATTATATAATACGTATACAATAAAATACTCCACCGTGCACTTATAACATTACCCCACCCCTTTAATTAACACATACATAACAAAGCCACCGTTTCAACATACAAACAACCCCTTTCCCAAAGCCCGTCAACATGAAAAATTATAGACGCTGACGTTAAAAACAATTAGATATCGATCAGGTTTTCATGAACAGTCATTATCCATTAACTGTTCCACTTTTATATATATAGGAAAAATAAATAAAATATAATTTATTGCTACAATAGGACAAGAGTTTTAACAGTTATGTATACTCAAAAATAGGTCTAAAAATGTTCCCTAATTTGGACGGCGTTTCAGCTTATGTTCTACCGACATCAAAGTATCAGTAATGCAGGTACACTGGGTGCATACAGACATATGGACCTGCACTGTTTGCAGGCACTACAGTCTGTGCTATGACTGCATAGTGTTGGAGCGTCGCAGTCAATCTCCAGACTTGCCCGTTCCAGGTCATGACAAATCCAGAAGATAGCTGCAGGCCGTGACCTCATGCTGTCTCTAGTCAGGTCGGGTTTTTGTTCTGTCTGTGTAATGTAGGAGCGCCACAGTCCAGCAGAAATAGCCGTTCCAGATCATACAACATTCGGGACCTTTCTACACATTCAACATGACCCTTATCAGCCATCAAATAAAGCTTATTAGGTCAAATTACTATCCGTTCCAAACTGGCATTAATGATGAGGAAAAAACGGGCCTTAAGGAATAAATGATGAGCAGAGCGGAAAGTATCAGCTTTTAGTATTAGTTATTTATAGTGGGTAAATCCCACTCTTGACAAAATTTTGGGCCAGATACGGAAACTATTGTTTCTCGTTGTTTCACTCGCGTAATAACTTAATATTTATTAGCTTATTTATAAGTGGATAAATGGAATACAAATAAAAAACAAGTCAACAACAGGAATCGAAACTCGCACCTTCGCTTTTTCTTACCCCTCATACCATCGCTTTGTAGTACAGCGGTAGCAACGTTATCCCTCAAAGTTGTGGCAAAGTAGTTTTCCGTAGTTTGAAAGACACGATCAGCTGTAATCATCCCCCAACGGACGACCCGGTTAAAGTCCGGTGACCCGGTGTTTATTGAGCCGGGTCACGTGACTCGAGGCGTGCTATCAGGGATATGTGCCACGTTGTCATGGGAAGAATGCATTGCGAGCTGAAGCGTGGATTCCTTTGATTTATGGATCGGATGGGAGGGTATGAATTGGATTTGGAAGGGAATTGTGATGGATAGTTTATGTTATTGGTGGTAAGTTTGAAATATGTGTATTTAAGAAGATATAATTGAAGAAGTGTGACATTATCACGAGAGAAACTTGAATCAAACTAAAACATCTTGAGCATCCCTCGTGCCGCGTCGAGTGTAAATCATTGAAATGGGTCTCAAGTTAAGCACTTCAGCAACTTCGTATCAATTTATAAGCAACAGTTCCTAGTATTCAAGTAGGTTATGTTCGTAGTATTGACGAACTTTGGAGTCCAGATTTATAAAAAGAAAATAGTTAGATAAAACATTAATAGATGATAGTTGATACCTATGTTACCACCCCTACTCCAGCTAATCTTATCTTACAAAGCCGAGAGACATAACAATCACAATTAAGTAAGAAAATGACGGTCCAACCCAATCCCTATCATTAAAGCTAATTGAAAATCAAACCCGATTCCATTTCCATACAACACTCACAAACGGGCACAATCAACAAAAGCTGTTGACGTAACGTTCAAATCCGTGGTAACAAATCCCAAAATTAGATTTGCGTTCGCTGCGAGCATTCAAATTGCATAACGCAAAAACATATTAAGGCTAATCGGTTGTTATATTAAATTGTGACGCTGGTAATTGTGTTAGGTTTGCATTTCCGGTCAAATGAGACTTTGAATATGGATTAGTATTTTCAATGCGTACTTAAAGTGAAAACTTGGTTTTCGCCAAAAGAAAGAATCAGGAGACTACAAATCGATGATTTTTATAATTTAAATAGGTATTCTCAGTCCAAGCTGCAGATGACTCTTTCGCGCTTTATAGCCTGCTTGTTCGGGCACCGCGCGACAGCAATAGATTTTAG
Organism: Cyclophora punctaria; assembly: GCA_951394245.1. Classification (NCBI taxonomy): domain Eukaryota; kingdom Metazoa; phylum Arthropoda; class Insecta; order Lepidoptera; family Geometridae; genus Cyclophora; species Cyclophora punctaria. The sequence continues at coordinate 1,564,300 of OX596191.1, forward strand.
AAATACCTATTTTTCTTTTCTCTACGCCTTGAGGTTTCCTCTTAAGGTACAATTTATTGGACATTATGTCATATGCGAGTAGTTTCTTTCTCATCCTTATATTTATTTACAAGCCTTTCAGATAACTTCCCTTTTTTTCCTTACCATTCCTTTCGACATTTGACCCACAATTTACGAGCCAACCATCAAATAACGACTACTCTTAAACAACTAGTCTTTTTTTAGCGTATCCTTGATATGATGGGTATACGAGTAGAACAAGGCGTGAAGCAATTTTGTAATCTAAGCAGTTGTCTCCGTACTATGAGAATGATTGATTGAATGATTGTCGTTCTATTGACTGGTGGTCGTTATATCCAAATGCTGTATTATACCACTGGGGGGAAAATGTAATATGGAGATTTTTTGCTTGCATATATATAAATTCCTTCACATAGAAGGAATTTAATCAAAAAAATAATGTTATAATAGGATTATAATTAACTAGCAGCGCCCCGCGGTATTACCCGCGTTGTTCCCGTTCCCGTGGGAATTTCGGAATGAAAAGTAGCCTATAACCTTCCCGTTGAATGTGGCTATCCATTACAAAAAGAATTTTTCAAATCGGTTCAGTAGTTTCTGAGATTAGCGCGTTTAAACAAACAAACAAACAAACAAACAAACAAACAAACAAAACAAAACAAAACAAACTCTTCAGCTTTATAATCTATACTAATAATACTAATATTATAAAGCTGAAGAGTTTGTTTTGTTTTTAATATAATAATAAATGTATAATTAAAGAGTAAATGAAGTACCTACTTAATAACTGACACAAAAAACTAATGTATTAAGAATTAATACATGCGCTTTTTCTGCTAGCTGTTTTCATTTACTTGTGTCATTAATATTATTAAACAAAGGCAACAATAAATCGAAGTGCAATAAATAGGCTCAACGAAGAATATAAAGAATTAAAAACACACGTTTAAGAGAAATAACCGATTCGCTACGAAAGAACACAATTAAAACACAATTGTACAAGAAAAGAAACAAAAGAAAGTTCCCAAAGTACTGTTTATTAACCCACTGACTTGTCAACAGGGTATCACAGGTGACGGTACATTTTATTGTTTAAAGAAGCTAAAATCCCACGAGTTGAAAGCCTTTGCATACGAAGCAGTTGAAGATAGAATTGATCGAAACTTCAAATTGCTACTAATTGCCAAGTATCAAACAAAAGTACAGTTAACATACTCATAGAAGTACGATTTACAAGGGGTTGCTGATTCAGGTTCTATTAGAACACCGTACTCCTACATAATATGTAAATTGCCATCAAATGGTAATCAAAAGAAAATATTCAATTCAATCCAGAATAAGAAGCCACTGACTGAAGCGTACGAAAGTCACTCGTCTACCCAACCACAGAATAACACATCATTAAAAATGGATTACATACAAAAGGTCGTCTTTGTTGTTCGTAGTAATCCCAACTCAACCATTGAAATATCTTCATTAAGACCCTTCACATTCTGCTTAACTGGAAGGAATTCCTTCTTGGGATCGTGCAGGATGTTTTCGGATTAAAAGAAACATCAAAGTTAAGGATGGAGTACATACTCGTGTGACGTACATCTAAGTCTACACTAATATAATAAAGAGGAAAACTTTGTTTGTTTGGTTGTAATGAATAGGCTCAAAAACTATTGGACCGTTTTTAAAAATTCTTTCACCATTCGAAAGCTACATTATCTATAAGTAACATAGGCTATTTTTCATCCCGAAATTCCCACAGAAATGGACACAACGCGGGTAAAACCGCGGAGCGCTGCTAGTATCTAATATAATAAAGCTGAAGAGTTTGGTTGTTTGTTTGTTTGAACGCGCTTTTCATAGAAACTAGCAATCCGATTTTAATAATTATTTTTGTAATGGATAACCACATTCAACGGATAAATTTTTCTATTCCGAATTATCAACGGGACTTTCTCTTTCATCCCGAATCATCCAAGACGGGCACAACGCGGGTAAAACCGCGAGGTTCTGCTAATGCTAAAAAGACGAATCACCAGGAGTCGCTTTGTAAAATTCAAGTTTCAAGTCTGATAGCCACATTTCATATGAAGGCTTATAGAATATTTTTCATCCCGAAATTCTTATGGAAACAGGTCCGATGCGGGTAAAACTGCGGGAGGCAACTCGTTTACTATAAAAGCAACTGAACATTTCCCTTTTTCGGAACATTTGTCCGGAAGGCAAACATTTATTGACACAAATGTAACAAACGAGACGAGCGGAATCAATCGAAAGGTGAATATGAATCGAATAAAACAACAAACATCATATCTAAAGAACACCAATGTAACAAAAAATGTTTGCACGATTTTATATTAGTATTCCGTAACCGTCTTATAGTTATTTGGAGATTGAAGAAGTTCTAAGCCCTATATTGTTTGTTCTCCAAGGTCTAATCTTTGTGTCTGCTTCAAAATCTAGGAATCAAAAGGTTACAGACACACAAAATTTCTTTCGCATTATATGGTAGGAATACATTAGAATCAAGTCAGTCACATAGATATTAATACAATTCTTCATAAACTCTTTCTGCATAAATTCTTCTTCACTACATAGTCGCTATTTTTGTCTGTTTGTTTGTCTGTTTGTCTGTATGCTTAAATCTTTAAAATTACGCAACGGATTTTGATGCGGTTTTTTGTAATAGGTAGAGTGATTCAAGAGGAAGGTTTTTATGTATAAAAATTCCCGATATTCCCACGGGAACGGGCACAACGCGGGTAAAACCGCGGGGCGCTGCTAGTCATAAATAAGATTTCAAAGATTACCACTTGACTGAATGCACTAACTTTACTTTTTACCTGACGATGAAACCTCACTTTTAAATCTCAACAAACCCACACAAAACAAATATTTAATCCACTTCCCACACAAATCACTTATCGATACCGTTATTAGTTTTATTGATCATTTTAGCAACATCCATATTAGATAAGCTCAAATGAATTGGTCATAAATTGCCTAATGCTTTATTTGGTTAGGCTAAGTCAAGTATTCACGGACCGTAAAGTTATTGCTCATTTTGAAGGTCAATGGCTTCGTAAAAGTCTTGCAAATCTTTTAGAAGGAATAAATAAGATTAATTTAAGTAAAGTTAAAATTCTTTTACGATCTAAATAAGACGATTTTGATTAAATATTTTTGTTAAATTAAAAAACGTCAAAAACCTTGGAAACAGATTTTGAGTAAGACCTGTTAGATTAGAAAATAAACCTTTTAAAAAACAATACCTTTATCTAATCCTTATTTCTTTTGGAGACAAAACATTGGAGACTTAATTAATCCAAGACCTTTAGAACTCAATATCTCGAAAGGGTAGCACGTTTTATTTTCATAGTTAAGTAAAGTCCGCTTCATCGCCCTTTTGAATGAGGTAAGGGAGAGCTTGCTTTGTATATGGGTCATTCTTAGTTAAGAGGTAATACGTTGTATGAAGTGACGGCATGGCATTTTTTTAAATATTTCTACTTAATTATATATTTTTTTTATAGAAACATTTAAGTTGTAAACGTTTACAAAGTGGCCAGTCAATTTGTTAGTTTTTTCTCGATTTATAAGTTACCAGGGTAGATACTCAGTACAGGGTAGAGACAAGATGCACAGGGGAGGATACTCTATGTACAGGGAAGAGAGGCAGACATATTAAAAACAGATTTTTTTAAGAATCAACATATTATTTTACTCATTAATTATTAATAATCAGACTTTTCATTTCTTTGCAGTCATTGTTTATAAAATTAAATGTTTCTTAAGGCTAGGTACAAAACAAAAAGGTTCTTACTTTTTCTTTCCATCAAAACAAAAATATCTATAACTTTACTATTAATCATATCAATAGTAAATAATGAAATAAAAATAAACAAAACTTAAGTAACAGTATTAAACTTTTCTTGTACTTAAAATATAAAAAACATTTTAATTAAAAGGTAATTAGAAATATTAAAATTTTAAAATCCTCGTTCAAAGACATCAATAGATTCATTAAATGAATAAAAAATACGTTGCCCCCTCATTTTTAAGTTTGGGGCGGGAAGTTTTTTTAAAACTTGATCCCAGGTGATGAAAGAAATATCTTCATCATTAATTCTGAACTTTTTTCCAGTTTCATCAAAGATTTTACAAAATTTAACTTGAAGTTCATCATCTTCTTCAACACCTGTGCACATTGCAACATAACGATATTCTGTTTTCCTATCTTGCAGTTTAACCAGCAGAAAATCACCGTTGCAGAATGTTTCCTTTCCAGATGTTGAGGGCTTTAAATTATCTATGTGCAGTTTGCTTTTAATACTGGCAGGCACAGAATGCTGTAGTGTTTCTTGAAGCTTCTTCCTGCGTTCTTGAGATGATGATTGATTAGTGGTTCATCTTCTGAATCGCTAGCTCCGTAAATATCATCAACACATAGACGAGGTTGTGTTTGTCGATAATCCAAAGTACCCAAATGAAAATGACGACATAACTCTGAGTCACAGAAGCAGCTCAAACTTTTCATTGTCAGGCAATTAGGTATAAGAACGCAACCAGTAACCTGGTGAACCTTTAGTGTGCCTGAAAAAGTCTTTAAACCTTCAGTAGAACCTAATTTTACTGTTTTTTCAGATATGTTTGCATCATCTACGGTAAAAATTTTAATATTCGGGCAGCTTTTCTCAAGGGCTTTAGCTAGGTCATCTATTGATGAAATATCGGTGCCACTCGCAACTAATCTATCTGCAGTTCTCTTGCAAGTAGCTCCCACTCCATCAGGAGCTCCCTTACCGTGACCTGCTTCATGAAAATTCCAAGTGAAATTTTGAAGATTAGAGTAGAAATCTTCTAGCATTGTTGCCAAAACTTTGAACATCATTTTATTACGATATTGGGTGACTGGCCCATTGCTCAAGAAATGTAAAGTTGTAATAGTAGCCGGCAGACAGTCCAGTATAGGCTGTAAATAAAGAAAAAATTTGAAGTAGTAATGAAAACGCAAACAAACGTATCTCCCCTGGACATTAAGTATCTCCCCTGCCATCAAAAGAGCCAGGGGAAATACGCCAGGGGAGATACATTTTCGATTGATATCTAAAATAGCCGTAAAAGTGTTTATCGGATGAAATTCACAACCAAACATAACATTGTGTGCACTATTAATAGTGAATATTTAAGTAAATATTAATATTTTAACGAATGACTACTAAATAAAACTTACCAGAGGAGAGACTCCATTCACTCAATACTTCTACACCCAGCGAGCGGCGTGACTAAAATGACCGTTAAAATGGTTGTACAGCCGGCTTATGCGCCGCTTGTTGCTAACTTCACGTTAAACTCTATGCACTTAAGGTCACAACTTCGACAAACTTGTTAAACAAAATTGATTTTTAAACGAAAACAAATAGCCAGGGGACGAGACACGAAATACGAAGGACAATTTTCATCGTCGATATTATTTATGAAAAATTAGAATAAAAGTAATTTTACTTATAAGACACTGTGACTAAGTTATTGTTCTGTATAAATATAAAAATGATAAAGTAAATGTAGAATTTTAATGCACTCATTTTAACTGGATTACAAATAAAGTCGGGTTGGGGACAGACCAGGGGAGAGACTTTTTTCTTATATTGGAACTTATTGTGACTAAACTACATACGTTTCTGTAATAAATTTGAGTGAGCAAGAAGAAAACACTTAGTTTAAATCAATAAATAAGTTAATTTGGAAGTTAGTATGGAAAAAAAGTATTTTTTTGTCTTAGCCATTGAAAGTACCTCTTAACTAAGAATGACCCATATGTTGTTTTAATGAAATAATAGAAATCTATCATTTCGGATCAAGAGGTTTTTGGAAGTTAAATGTCCTTAGTGCAAATTGACTATAATATAAGATGCCAGCAAAACGTCTTCAGTTCAAAATGGTTTTGGATACTAAATATCCTTTCCAATAGTTGGTCATCTAGTCTTAGTGGCCTAATAAATTTAACTATACTAAAGAACAATACTCTACAACGCATGAAAAATGATCCGCGAAATCAATTGCAGCCATAACATGCCGTAGCGTTTCGTATGCAAATCAGCACGAGAAATCCATACGTTATTATAAATATCTAGTTATGAAATATTACTTTTCTTTGTAGTCTCAATTTCATAGCATTACGACAATATTCTAAGACTATTATGACGACATCCAGCGCTATTATTTTAACATTACCATATGACTTTCTTGCTGTTACGGAACTTCCTTTGTAGAGGCGGAAATGTGAAAAAAATGGACGTTTAGTTAAATTGTTATACATACCTAATACTAACTGCAGAAAGTATGGACGGATAGTTTATTACTCTTCGCGGTTAGAAAATGGATTCTAATATACTATATATATACTAGCTTATTTATATACTAGCCGCGCTTTGTAGTGTTACCCGCGTTGGACCCGTTCCCGCGGGAATTTCAGGATAAAATGCATCCCATGTGTTATTCTTATGTATAACCTATATTACTGTAAAGTTCCATCCAAATCCGTCCATTAGATTATTCGAGAAAGAGCAAAACAAACATATTCGTACATTCTTACAAACTTTCGCATTTATAATATTAAATAGGATAAATAAAATAACATTTCTTCGGGAATATGGCACTAAAGGGGTAATGTAATGGTAATGGTAATGGGCGTTGATACTTCAAAATATTTTAGGTATGAAAAAATGGTTTGAGTAATAGATGTCGGAATTCATACAATATTACTATTGTTTCGGAATTCATACAGTTTTTCCACCCCAATAACATTTAGGTGGCGGTAACTAATGCCCGAACTAATCGGATTTCTTTCCGGTAATGCTTAATCAATACTTAATAACAGTTGGACTAACACAATGGGGTTCCGTACCACCCTACAAAAACTGATTTCGTACAAGATCAAGGAAAAACATTAAGGAGTTTAACCAAGAATTAGCCTGTATCAAATACTTGGGAGAGTAAGAAAGCAAACAAAAACGTTTCTTAAATCAACAAAAACATTGAGAAAAGTTAATCAAAATTTTGTCGTTTGGGGAAGATTTTTATCAAAAAATTAAAGCCCCTTCACACATAAAAGAAGCAGAAGAACCATCAAAGAGAAACTTTTCTCAAAATTCTGTCAAGTGCAATACATTGAAGCCCTCAGTTGGAACACAAGATTGCAATCGAGTATTGACACAGCAGGTGGTCTAATTAGAAAACTTGCGTCAAACGAAACGGTTCTAAGGTTGGAATCACTCAAGGACATGGCAAATGAAATAAAGAAACTAGTCAAAAGTAAGTAAGTTCGTGTAGGTTGGTTTCGAGTTTTTAGACCGCCTTAAGGCTACCGACATGGTATAGCGATTGAATCAACCGGGACCGACGATATTAACGTGCCCTCCGAAGCACTGAAAGAAACTTATATAGAACTTACACGTATACTTTGTAGTTTTTGATTGGAATTTTATGTTAGGATCAATTGTAAAATAATAAAGAGGAGTAAACTTGATAAAGAAGGAATTGTTCACAGATCAAAATTTAATTTACTAGTCTGAAGTAGTTAATTCAGTATATTTAGCCAACATTCGTTACAATTAGTTATCTAAGAAGTGTTTTTGGAAATCATTCAACTTATAAGATTAGTGGCCAATTCCCTTGTGGCAAAAATTTTAAAACCGCCCAAAACTTACCGATATAGCCTACTCCACCCCTTGATACAACCGGGACCGACAATTTAACGTAAAAAAAGAACACATACTCAGATAAAAAATACCACCGCTTCGCACATGATAAAACGGAAACATATTCGCTATCTACGCACTTTCTTCACTTTAATAATACGATCCCTAAACTTGAGAAGCCGTAACGTACCATATGGCACAGCAGAACGTAGTCTGAATCTGACATATGTCGCAACATCACCTTTTTCGGTTCGTTTCAAATGGCTGGCCATGAGTGGTAAAAGGGCTTCTAGCGGCGGTAATGTGCTGTTGCTAAAATTATGAAAATTTTGCCTCTGAAGGCAATGTGTGTGAATACAAAAAAGTATGTTTAGATGGAAGGATGGAAAGAAGGTTGAATGGCACTAAAACTCTACTCTGCAACTGAGAGTTATTTAAAGACACAATTCTCCATTTTACTAATCAACTATTAAACTTTGAAAACGGAACATTTATTATTTTTTCTGAGGCCAGGAGGTAGGGCCCGTATGAAGTTACTAGCAGCGCCACGTGGTTTTTGTTGATTTTAGAGATGAAAAATAACCTGTAACACTCCTGTTGAATGTGACTATCTATTACAAAAAGGTTAATTTAAATCGAATTGGTAGTTTCTGAGATAAACGCATTCAAACAAAGAAAAAACAAACTCTTCAGCTTCAATATCTTCTTATGTATAAAATTCTCGTGTCACAGTGTTCGTTCGCGTACTCCTCCGAAACGGCTTGACCGATTCTCATGAAATTTTGTGAGCATATTGAGTAGGTCTGAGAATCGGCCAACATCTATTTTTCATCCCGAAATTCCCGCGGGAACGGGTACAACGCGGGTGAAACCGCGGGGCGCAGCTAGTATTAGTATAGATAGCAGATTGTTGTCATATCAATTTAACATTTCATAGGTTTAGTCGAGAAACGACGAAACGAATTCTAAGTAAAGAAAAACATTGGAACCACGGTGGCGATAGACTACGTACATTGTAACCACATCAGTAAGACCACAGACTGTTACGGACATTACCACACCAATTTGCTCAATATCAATTCTTGAAACAAAGGAAGTTCACCACCCATTATAGAAACACCGTAATAACAACAGCGCAACTAATACACAATCATTACGACGGCACATCCATGTGAATCTTACGCTCTCTAGTCACGCACTCAGGGCTAAACATGCGTATGTAAATGAGACATTTATGTGTGCGTTGACGATCAAATGAGTGATTAAAGGGTTGTAAGTAATAGGGGCTTATGACTACTAAATAAAATACAAAGGTGGCAGGACATGTTCGAAATTGATTCAAAAGAGTTTAATATCATTCATCAGTGGGCTACTACTTTATATACTGTACGATCGAATTAGGATCATGGTACCATATATGGTACCAATAACAATGATTTTGAATTAGTAAATCATAAACAAAATATGGAACCCCGCCCGCTGCCCGCCTGTGTCTTAAAACAGTACATAACATTATTCTATTTAACACTATATATTATAAAACAAAGTCCCCGGCCGCGCCTGTTTGTTCGCGATAAACTCAAATACAAATACTATACGGATTTTGACGCGGTTTTTTTAATACATAGAGTGATTCCCGATGATAAAATTACTCAATAAGTAGAAGTACTTAATTTTTATTACTCAATGCAATTTCAATTTAAAAATCTCATCTCAAATACTTTCTAGGTATTACTTAGGTAGGTACGTAATAATCAAGAAAAGCCGTAATTAATCTAGATAGTATCGTTATCACGACGATCCGGCGGGGGGTACAGTCGACAGCGACCACGCGAGTTATGAAAGCGTAGCATTTTTGTATTACTTTAATAACTTAACCAGTAAGTTAAGTTAATGTTAAAAAGTTAATTTAGTAAGTTAGTTAGTGGGTTAAGTTATAATTTGAATAAATGTTTGTTTACCCAGTGTTCGTCAATTGAGTTTGTTTTAACCGACTTCAAAAAAGGAGGTTATCATGTGTTTACTTTCTTGGGTTTAACTAGACATCTACAAAAACATTTTTATGTTAAAAAGTTGGTAACTTAACTCAGTATACACTGAATCGAATTTAGAAGAAACGTGAGCTGTATTTTGCACTTAAAATAAAATAAATACCAAAATATTCACAGTACGAATTCACACACCGTATTAGAACGGTTTATTTACTACAAAACATATACTTATTTTGTTATGTGGTTATGACATGGACATAAATGTAGGTAAGTAAAGTATTTTGGAAGTATATTATTCAACTAGCCGCGCCCCGCGGTGTTACCCGCGTTGTACCCGTTCCCGCAGGAATTTCGGGATAAAATGTATTCCATATGTTATTCTGATGTATAATCTACATTACTGTATAGTTTTATCAAAATCCGGTCAGTAGGAGTGAAAAAGCAACAAACATACATCAAATAATATACATCCATCTTCACAAACTTTCGCATTTATAATATTAGTAGGAAGTAGGATAGGATAGGATAGCCAGATAAGTTAAGTATTACTTATTTATTAGTTGGTGCTAACTAATAGGTACATTATTTGCTAAAGAAATCAGAAACTATAAAATAATTATCCACGGTATGAAGGAAAGAATGAGTGAACCCAATTCGGTAATGAGAAAGTGAAAACACTCAGTTTTTCACTCAGTACATGAATGTAAATTTCAAAATGTGGACAGATACGGGCCGCCGATTACATTAATTAAATAAATTAACATACCTACTTGCCTGCGAAAGTGTGAATTATTTTAATAGAAAACTCTGCTAACTAGAGTAAGTACCTAACATATTTAATACAACATACCTACATACATTTAAATATTAATTTAGTAGCAGCGAAATAATACATCAACGCATTAGATTTTATGACAGTGAACGAGAAGTAAGTAAGTAAATATTAGCCAGTAATGTCCCACTGCTGGGCAAAGGCCTCTCATCCCACTGAAGTTATCAGTACAGTGAACGAGTACTTGAATAAAAACGTTCGTCTACCCTTTTTTAACATTGATTACATCATTGTCTCGTCCAAACCAAATATGATACAAAATGCTAAATTTTAACTGACTTTGCTAGAGTAGATGTGACAGACACTAAGTAACTACTTAGGTAAAAAAGTAAAGTATTAGCCAGCCCACAGCTGGGCAAAGGTCTCTCATCTCACTGAAGATATCAGTACAGCGAGAAGGATTAGGCATAACTTAGGTAAAACTTGTAAAACGTCGGTTGCGATAGAATTGAAAAATAAAATACATTTTCAACGTAAATAGAACGCCATTATCTACATTTCTTACAAATGAAAAGCCTAACACAAAGGAAAAAAACACAAAAAAATCATAAAAAAATATTGGCCTAAATTTATCTTTGGACATGAAAAATCTTTCTTTAAAAGCATCCACCGACAATTAGGGGCTATAATTTATGAGCCTGACATTACCTCCGAGACCGGAGACGGTCCATAAATTCCCAATTATGTACTTAAGATTTCCTTTTTCCCGTTAACGTTACAGAAAATGTACTATTGATTTAATTGGATAACTGGCTATTAGGTTTTTTCAACACTCAACTATATATCTAAACTATATATTTAAAATGTGGACTGCTGTTGTCGATTTTCCAACCGAAAAGATTTCCTTCTGAAGCGGAAAAAGGTTCAGTGATTTAATTCCATTCATACTCCTCATAAATCCTTCAATGGAAGAAGTTTTGAATAATCAGTCATAATGATTTTAATTGTCGCCGACATAATTAAACTACTTTCAATATCATCTAACTTGAAACACGTAAATAACTTAACCACAATAAATCTATTTGGTGTAATTGTAAACCGCAAGCCTTCTTACCTACTAGATAAGCTGAACTGGTCCACAAGGACAAGACGTGAACTACTCAAGATTCAAAGCCATAAGACTGCAAGCTTCAAAGGTAGTTTTAAGTATGCGGCAGCTAAAATCTGGAATAATTTGCCTCCACCATTGCGAAAACTCAAATCTATCGCCAATTTCCGCAACAAATTAAAACAGATTTCACTAGACCGCCAGTTAAACAACTGCACCTCTCATCTGTAAAAATGCCGCATTCACTATTTCACTGTTTATCACATTGCCCACCTTTACCCGCATTGTGCCAGTTCCTGTGAGAGTTTTGACTCGCTTGAGTCACTGGTAAAGACAGAAAGATATATGCAAACAGACCGCTCTTAGAGATTTTGTTTTACATCATTGTAATAAACTGTAGATGCACGTAGTATTAGTCAAATTATAATAGTTTTGCTACACATGTATAAATTTTACTTCACCTCCACTGTTTATATTGTAAGCTCTATTATTTAAGAACGCCCTCAATTAGTTTTAAGCAAAGGATCCAGCTGAAAACCAGCGCTGTGGCTCCGGCTGCAGCATATGCTGAGCTGATCCTATTCGGTTTAGTATATTTAATTGCCTTATGTATTTAATTAATATTGTAGTTTTTTAGCCGAATAAATTTATTTGTATTTGTATTTGTATTTGTAAATACCTAATTGTTAACATACTTAATACTTAACAGTTGATAAAAAAAGTATTAGCCTGTAATGTCCCACAGCTGAGCAAAGGCCTCTCGTCTCACTGAAGATATCAGTACAGTGAGGACGATTAGGCGTAATCACCATTGCCTAATGCGGGTTGGTGATCTCGAACTCGAGCCATGTTTAAAAAGTAGGAGACATGTTTTTGCTCGACCCGGGAATTGAACCCAGAACTTCAGTCTTGGCAGGCGAGTGCACATACCACTAGACCACCGGAACGTTAACAGTTGATAACAACGTTTAAATAACTAACTAAGAAGTCTTGTTACGAAACTCTAACTACCCACCTGCCTTAGTAATTAATTGGGAACGACAAATAACACAGTTCAATTTTTCAGATTAATTGTGATATTTCATTTATTTGATTGACCAATTAGTTTCAATGTGTTCGAGGTTCCCTGGCGTTCCCATGGGAACTTGATGTAACTATAGGCCTACCTAACCTACGTTTCTATAATCGTAACTATGTTATTATTAGCTAGATATTGTGTTTACTTAGAGTAAAAGTATGTTTTAGGTAAATTAACTATCTCAGGAAGTAGCCTTAATCCTACATATTTATACCTATTTGTTTCCTAAACCTATCTCGTCCCACAGCTAGGCAAAGGTCTCTCCCAAACGTATCCAAATCTTCCTATCCTTTATGGGACACCCAACATTCAGTATCTGAAGGATACTAAAACCAAAGGTAGGCTTAACATTTCAGATTTATTAATAAAAGTTAACAATCTATAAATAAGTATATCGATTTAAAAGTCACACAAGCTAAGCTTTTCAAAACCCACATACAAGTCAGAGGCCTTCACGCGGTCTAAAGGCTCCGACTCCAGGGTTGGCCACTAACCTACTCGAACTTACTTCCTAATCTATACTAATATTATAAAGCTGAAGAGTTTGTTTTGTTTGTTTGTTTGTTTGTTTAAACGCGCTAATCTCAGAAACTACTGAACCGATTTGAATAATTCTTTCACTGTTAGATAGTCTATTTATCGAGGAAGGCTATAGGCTACATTTTATCCCGAAATTCCCACGGGAACGGGCACAATGCGGGTAAAACCGCGGGGCGCTGAAAGACTATCTTATTTACTTATCTACTAGTAAAACAGAAAACTAACAAACATCACAAAGATTCGTCAGTCCCATTGAATAGTAACCCTAACCTTGTGTGATCGATACTCACCCCTGCGGACCACCCCCGAAACCGATCGGTCGCCATTAGAGATCTATTCAACACTACAGGGGGAGGTTACAAACTAATAATTGTAGTGGATTTTATAACTCAGTTTTTGGACGGTGGATTGTGGAACTATGGCGTAACTATAACGTGAAAAATTACAGGGTAAAGGAATCTAGTGAAAAATGGTTCGGATTTTGTATTTTTCACTTGGTTTGAATTGAAGCATTTATAATACTTAATACTCTTCTAACATGTCTCGGGTTTGAGATCACCGACCCGCAATAGGCAAGCGTGGTGATTACGTCTAATCCTCCTCACGGTATTAATATCTTCAATTAGATGAGATTTTTACCCATTAGTGGGACATTATAGGCTTACAGACTTTTATATGGAAAAGTACACTCACTGATAAAAACCGGTAAAAAATTCGGTAAATGATAACCAATAAAAGAACCCAGTAGATACTTAAGTGCTGCATCATTGCAATAAATAAGTACTTCATTTTATTTCATATAATGGCATTTTTTACCATTTAACAACTAAATAATTTCCACTAACTGTGCGGGGAGAGATGCATTCTGTGGCGGATCGCTCTAACTCCTGAAGAAGGTCACCGTATGTGGTCGAAACGGTCGAGTACATGAACATACACGCACGTAAATCTATACTAATATTATAAAGCTGCAGTTTGTTTTTTTGCTTGTTTGTTTGTTTGAACGTGCTAATTTCAGGAACTACTGGTCCAGTTCTTAAAAAAGACGTGTGGCACTCGGGGACTGCCGCGGTAAAGCTATTGCATTTATATTGGCGAGTTGGCGCAATCGACAATCGCCAACTCGCCAGCTCGCCAGATCGCCAACTCGCCAGCTCGCCAGCTCACAAACTCGCCAGATCGTCAACTCGCCAGCTCGCCAGATCGCCAACTCGCCAGCTCACAAACTCGCCAGATCGCCAACTCGCCAATTCGCCAACTCGCCAGCTCGCCAACTCGCCAGCTCGCCAACACGCCAGCTCGCCAACACGCCAGCTCGCCAACACGCCAGCTCGCCAACTCGCCAGCTCGCCAACTCGAAAACTTGCCAGCTCGCCAACTCGCCAACTCGCCAGCTCGCCAACTCGCCAGCTCGCCAACTCGCCAGCTCGCCAGCTCGCCAACTCGACAATTAGCCAATGCCAAATGCACGGCCTTCAAGCCACACCTCCTTGCCCGTCGGAGTGGGGAGCGTGAGGTTTTTTCGTTACGGAATTTCTGGATTCGATCCCCGCGCTCAAGGCCCGCGATAGAAGCTATGCAATAGCTTAAAAACCTTTCAGTGTTGGATAGTCCACTTATCGAGGAAGGCATTAAGGCTATTTTTCATATCGAAATTCTTAAGGGAACGGGCACAACGCGGGTAAAACCGCGGGGCGCTGCTAGTGCCCGTAGTTAATACCAATAAGGAGTAACAAGGTGTCTAGTACAAGTTTCGCCTTTAAAATAAAATGCAAATTATCAGGTTACAACGTTCCGTTATTGGAGTCGCATACAAAAACGGGTTTCAAAACTAGTTTCGTTTTAGTGCAACAATCGTCATTATTAACTGTATTCCGATGTTTCGAAAAAACCGGTCCGTTAAATTATTCGACGAATTAAAACAATAGATAAAACAGGTGTGTATCGAAAATTTTTATGTTTAATTGACATTTAAAATAATTGGATAAGGACTAGTTAACCATAACTATAAAGACAACAAGTTGAGTATCTAAGTACTTAGTTGGTATGCGAAACTAGTCGTTAATAGACTAAATAATGAAATCGTTATTCTAGGTCTATCCTAGAATATTGTATGTTAGTATTATCATCTACAGAGAGAAATGCCCAAGGAACTGAATCTATACTAATCTATACTAATATTATAAAGCTGAAGAGTTTGTTTTTTTTGTTTGTTTGTTTGTTTGTTTGTTTGTTTAAACGCGCTAATCTCAGAAACTACTGAACCGATTTGAATAATTCTTTTTGTAATAGATAGCCACATTCAACGGGAAGGTTATAGGCTATTTTTCATCCCGAAATTCCTACGGGAACGGGTACAACGCGGGTAAAACCGCGGGGCGCTGCTAGTCATTAAATAAACTTACGGCATCATAACAAGAAATCAAGTAAGTTCGAGTAGGTTAGTGGCCAACCCTGGTGTCGGAGTGTTTAGACCGCCTAAAGGCCTCCGACATGGACTAACGATTGAATCAACCGGAACCTTAACTTAACGTGCCACGTGCGTACAAGAAATGAGATATAGTTATACAAGTCTTTTAGATACAAAACAAACAAAATAATAAAACCTAGTACACACTGCCCATTCGCAACTACAAACCTAACCTAGTTAATAAATTGTGCAAATAAAAAATTCTTTCAACTGCATCGAGATAAGGGCGGAACCCAGTTACAAGGCGCAAGTGGGTCATCGCCTCTACGTCTGCAGTTACAGACAGACAGACAACAATAGAATATAGAATGGAGAACCGGAACGAGGCTGCCGGTTGTTCGCGAATCATGGGATGGTTTTGTAAGATTGATAATGGTGAATGTGGATTTTGAGGTCATTTGAAAAACTGATAAAGTTTTCAATTAAAGTGCATACACTTATTTTCGTTTCGATAACTACGAGTCATCTATAGTAAGTACTGCATATTGTAATATGGTTCTGATTACAAGTAGTCAAGTACATTTTCAATATTTCTAAGTCGGTGGCGTTGTCTTATAATGTACTAGCCGCGCCCCGCGGTTTTCCTCGTTCCCCGATCCCTCGTTCGTACCCGTGCCTGTGGGAATTTTGGCATGAAAAACAGCCACAAACGTTCCTCCCAAATCACCCTGAGTGTTCGTGTAAACCGCAAAATCCGTTCAGAAGTTTTTGCGAAAATCGATTATATTATTATTATGCTAGCAATCATAGAACTTTTACCATCAAATACTAAGTTCCTAATAACATTGTGTTGTGACTAAAGTCTAAACTTACTAACTACAGTACCAATCCCATTTGTTCCATTGTCACCAGCGAGACGGTTATTATTCCAAATATCATTATTCAGATTGGATTTACGAAGTTCAGAGACAGCATTAAACTAGACTAGTGTTTAGTTGTGTTTTGCACCTACAAAACTAGTACTAAAGTATAACTATAAGCATTAACTATGTAGGTATGTATGAAACGTACGCGAACTTCTGATTAGTTCTGATTTATGAATACCGCAAGCATTTGTTCAAATAAAATGTTTGAAAGCACTGACGGAAAACGCGGCTTTATAAACTACAAATCATGTACTAAGGCTATTTCAATTTAAGCATTTTTAGTCGTACTGCTACATGCCGCGGTGCAGCACAATCGTGTGCGCGAACGGATATTCCTTTGGTTTTCTTTACAAAACGCGCGTAGCATGACGACGTACTAAGGGCTCTTACAAATTAAGTGCTTTTAATTTGAAACAGCCCTAAATACGTATCAAACTACAAAGCTACCTATTACATGATACGTATTATTATTTATTAATCTTATTATTTTATAAATATGCTACAGTATTTTCAACCAGCCAATTGTAAGCATTGACCAAAATACTTCAATGGACAGATGTTGCATATATCCCCAAAAACCGTCCTACATTTTATGACCAAAGCATCTTTTCTTAAGACATCTTACTATTATCACGAGCCCAATTCTTGAACGGCTGAGATGCGACATCGCATAAAAACGGGCTATAAATCATAGTGTGGAACGTCCCTATGAGAAATAATGCTTCGACGCACAGCTGTAGCATATCCAACGTATTAATACCATTAAAAGTGCTCCCCAAATAAAGCACCACAATAGAGTTCACTATCGTATACAAAATTGGGTGAAATTGCTTTTGTAAAGGTGCAAGTTATTGGTCATGTAGTATCTATAAACAAACGTATTTCCGTGTGCTTTCTAAAACGGACGTTTAGCCTATTTCGTGGCAACATGAGGTTGGGTATGTTAGCTTCAAGTTGCGTTCGAAATTAGCGAGGTTACCATCTAACTATACACGATCTTGTTCCCGATTTACTCAAAACAATCCTATAATTTATTTATTTAATGACACAGCAAGAGTGTTGCATATTATACACTTATATCTAGAGTTACAGATTATATCTATACTAGCAGCGCCCCGCGGTTTTACCCGCGTTGTGCCCGTCTCCGAGGGAATTTTGGAATGAAAAATAGCCCATGACCTTCCCGTTGAATGTGGGTATCTATTACAAAAACAATTATTCAAATCGGACAGGTAAATCCCGTTATTAGCTCGGACATACAATCGAACCTAAAAAAATTACTTCTTTATAATATTAGTATACTTAGATTAGAGGTGGACTAACTTAGACTAATGCAATTTGGATTCACTTTAAATTCGATCGTGTTACATAATAACCCGATTGTGTACTTGAGCAAGATCAGTAACAATTGCACGGTGAAAGGATCCCGAGCCGCTTGAAAATTGTAGGTACGTTCTAATAAGTGGAAAATTACACGAGAACACACAACTAGGTAAGTATGTGCTTTTAGAAATTGCGTGTGTGCTAAGCCCGGACTGTGTATGTAGATTAAGAACATATGTTTTAATGAAATAGGTAGAATAGGTGGTTAGGCCTAATGTCGTGTTTAGGCGGATTGTGTCTAATTATATAACTTTTGAGATGGGTAGATATCAAGCTGTCGTAATAAAATGTCGTGATAGAGTTATTAGAATTAACTATTGAAATATTCTGTTACCATCAAAGCTCTAATAACTTTATAATTGGTTTGTTATAATATACTAGCAGCGCCCCGCGGTTTTACCCGCATTGTGTCCGTTCCCGTAAGAATTTTGAGATGAAAAATAGCCTATAGCCTTCCTCGATAAGTGAACTATCCAACACTGATTTTTTTCAAATCGGACCAGTAGTTCCTGAGATTAGCGCGTTCAAACAAACAAACCAACTCTGCAGCTTTATAATGTTTTATAAATTAGTATAGATCATATGCTCGATTCCAATATTCAGAATTCATTAAAAATTAAAGTCCTTTAAATAACAAGTCAAAATTTTACAGTACAAATTTGTTACAATGAGTTCATTTTGCAGCATTGCCTTAAGATCCTACTCTAGATAACAAAGTCGCGTCGTAGCTTTTACAATAGTTATTTAACTAATCCTCTTTATTTTTTAATAACTAGGTATATCACTTTTTTAATCCAAAGCTTACTTTCTTTCGACACAGATCATTCCCCGCAAATGATTCAGCCAAGAATAATCACCCCGCGCCGTTGGGAGTTCAGAAATGAGTCAATTTAATTTCGCCCTTCGCGCCCTAAGGTCAAGGTGACTCTTAAAGGGCTTTGTCAAACCTTCGAAGAAAAACACCGGTACTTGGAATTTTTGGAGATTTTAAAACCCCTTTCAAGAGCTCTCAAGTATTGGAGCTAAGATATATTTGAGTTTTTTTGGGATTTTGACGTTTGCTTTGCCACAATTCAACAATGTTTTTACGACTTGAAAATTAAGGGGTTTTCAATTCGGAATTTTATATATTTTTTACAAGTGTTTTGTTTTCATTTGCCTGTAATAAAATCTTGTCCATTTTTAACTCACTTTCTTGTTTTCTGGTTGAACTGTTTTGCATACTTTGGTTTGGATAACAATGCATGTGCACATTCTGTCCAGGTTGTTTCAATCGCTAGACCATGTCGTCACCTTTAAGCGGTCTAAATCTCTGTTAGTGGTCTAATGCTGTCTGTGGTCTACGGCGGTCTAATCTAGGTTAGTGGCAATACACGGTTGGTCACTAAGCTATTCCAACTTACTTACTATACTGCTGCATGATAATGTAAAATTAAAGCATGCTAATTTAATTACTAAGTCTGTGTACCGTAATGGGTACAGACTACCAAACACCGCCTACCTTTAACCTGTCAACCCGAGGTCATGTTTATCTTGATTGGACGAAAATAGAAATGCGACTTTAATGCAGGTAAATCATACTAATATCATTTTAAATGGAAAAGTTTGCAAGAACGTGTTTTATTACTTTTTCACGAACAAAAACGACATAACGGATTTGCACAAAAATTTACAGTAATGTAGGTTATACATCATAATAACACTTGAGATACATTTTATCCCGAAATTACCGGAGGAATGGGTGGAACTCAAGGCGCTATCAATACAATACCAAGTTATCAAATATGTAAGTTTTTTGTTACTATTTACCTTATACCTTGCTAGCGTTTAACTGTCTAGTCATTAAGTTTGAATTATAGACATAATATGTATGTAGAAAAACACCCTATGAGCAATTCAACATCATGCGGATGTTGCATTGCTCATAGGGTGTTTTTCTACTAGAACAATGATATGCTTCATTGCTATGCTAAGTTTCATATAATTGGGGGATACATGGGGAGATACCACAACGCTATATAACATTGCTTTACTACATTTATCATTTGTGGATACCGCACATAGCATACCGTAGCCGTAGCTTTAGCAGAAAACAACCCTTATTTTTGTCGGTCCAACAATTAAAAACCAAGGGTCGCAGGCAACACTTTAACATTAAAAAATTGCATTGTTACATAACAATTAAACAAAAAACCGGAGCAAAAGAATAGAGTGAATCCAATTAGCCGGGTCCATCAATTAAACAACGTTTTATTTTCGTCCGTACCGTTCGAGTTAACACGCCTCTGTTTTTGCAGCCATCGTGTTAACAGAGCGTGCAACTTACTGTTCTTCAGTCATATTTGTTAGTCATAATTGCAACACCATTACATTGCATCCGAGTTGTGACAGGTTTGATATATATGTATCGATTTTTCGACCTCAAACTGGGGGTCAAATCTTGCAAAAGGTTTTGTAGTATTTAAGTTTTAACTATGGGTAACTAAGCGTATTGTTTGTAAGCCGTCGGTCCCGGTTACTTTCTACGGATAGTAGACGTTACATGAGCCCTGTCAGAGGCCTTTGGCGGCTCAATAACTCTGACACCAGGATTGGTCAGGTTGACCATCCACTCGATGAAGAAGAATGTAAAAATTGCCTAACTCAAACAGTAGTATTATTTTTGCTAACTAATATTTTCTAAGGACATAGTTAATGCAAAAGTTACATCACAAATGACGTAACCTATTCATAGCTCAAACTTTAAGTCAATATTTATTAATAGCACTCCAAAGTGACCTTTCGATTGGAACCTTGGCGTGGTGATATCATTTGATTACTGCAAACTGTTTCTAATGCCAATTTTACTGCAAAATAATTTGCCTTAATATTTGTTAATAGAGCAGCGACAAAAACAACGTATGAATTGGGTAGTTAAAAAAATAATTCAAGTGCGAGTCGATATTTTGGCCAGAGGGTTCCGTAGTGACGTTATCTTGGTATAGTTAGTATCGAGTTTAAAGAGAATAAGGTTCGAAGGAAAAAGTTCGAGTAGGTTAGTGTTAGCCTCCGATATGGTTCAATGATCGACACAGGCCGATATTATTTAATTAAACCTGTCGAAATATAAACGCTCATATAGAAATGACGCAATCGGCCACCCATTCAAGTAGTAAAAGCTGCAAATAGCTTAACTTTACGGTCAGTTAACATCGCTTTGCCAATAAAAATGATTTTTCTCGATTTTCACGGCTATAAACAAATTCCGAACAACGTCCACCCAAAACGAACGAAACTTCAAAAGTTTAGGGTTCGTTTCTTGTGCCCACGGACCCCTAAAACAATAAAATTTGAATGAATTGTAACAATGAATAGTTGTTACAAGTTATTAACGTTAATTGACTTTGGTTTGGCTCAATTAAAATTCCGTTTTTGTAGGTGACATAAACAATGAGTAGGAATAGTGATTGGTTATGGTTTTACTTGGACATTTTTCTGTTGACAGTTGGGTATAGGTTTTTTCTAGGCACTGATATATACTTATTTGGTCTAAGCCTTAAGTAACTGTAATTTTGTTAGATATCTATCTATACAATTTTTTTTTTCCTACTTACGTTTAAATGTGGACTAATGTGGTTGATTCCAGTCTATAAGACGATTCCTACTCAAGACGTTGTGTAGGTAATTAAGTTACAATTTCTATGGGAACTGGAACAATCAGACTATAACTATGGAATATCCTAAAATAATATAATATAGGTACTTAATATATTTCATATATTCTCCCAAATACCGAGGTAATTTTGTAAAAACAATATATTAAATTATATTTCTGAGCATGATTATAGGGAAAGTTGAAATAATAATTTAGATGGAAAGTTAATTTAGTTTTAATAGTTTAGTTTCCTACTTGATATCGTCACCCGTTTAAATATATAAACAGTGATAAACAGCCTCCGTGGTCTTGTGGTTTGAGCGCCCGGCTCACGATCCGGAGGTTCCGGGTTCGATTCCCGGTGGGGATATCTCACAAAAATCACTTTGTGAGACTGTTCTCAGTTTGGTTAGGGCATTGCAGGCTGAATCACCTGATTGCCCGAAAAGTAAGATGATCCGTGCTTCGGAGGGCACGTTAAACCGTCGGTCCCGGTTACTTTCTACGGTTAGTAGTCGTTACACGAGCCATGTCAGAGGCCTTTGGCGGCTCAATAACTCTGACACCAGCATTGGTCAGGTTGACTCGATGAAGAAGAAGAAGTGAAATATTTACACCAATTTCTGGTCTTGTTCTTGTTATGTATGTTATATTAATAAAGATTATAGTTACTTAATAGAAGATATGAAAGCGAAATCCACTGGCTCATGTAATCTCAAAAACTATTATTGCTAGGAGTCTCAAATTTTGCATGGGGATTCCTTTTAGGATGTATGTGCTTCCTAAGATGAGATTATGCAAAATTAAACCCCTAACAGGATCGAATGTCCATCCCTTTTCACCTGAAGAGATGCAAGGGGGGACTTCTAGTATCTTCATAAAAAAACATCAAAATCTAAACACATAACAATTACACTATATTAATAAAAAAGATAAGTGGTAGGTATGAATGGAATGAAATCATTAAACATTCTTTCCCTACTTGTAATCTTAAAATAGATATTACCATATCCATGACACCATATCAGTTTATTTATTCTTAATCGATCCACTTTATAGACTTGTTATGCGAAGTATTGTGTTGAATACATTAAGAATTTAAATACCTGATGGAACTAAATAGATAGGTATTTATTAGATAACAATGGTTTGAAGTACATAAAAAATAGGGTATGATTGACACCACAAAATTCTAGATTCGTGTGGTATAAGATAGTGACAAAATAGAGAACCTCCTATTTAGTGAAGTACCTACTTAAAATTTAATTACTTCATTAATACTGGTTTATTAATTTTAAGCATACTACTGATTCATTTATTATATTATCTCATTTTGAATTGAAATTTCAACCTAAACGTCAGATAAAAATCTAAAATAAAAACGAAATGTATCCGTAAATAGGGTCATTGCGCCTGTTCGCGTCCAGCGCCCTATTCGCGTCCATTTTTCGGACCTCCCTCTAAAAATTCTCGAAAATAGGTATATTAACACACTAAATCACCCAAAAGTCGTTATCGCTAATACCTAATCGTATAAGAGACACATAGACATAGACAAAAGTTCTGTGAGCCTAACCAATCATGTCTAGAAAAAATAGTTAGTTTCCGTTCTTCAACAAAGAAGCGCAAATGCGCGAAATGTTGGCAAAAAAATAGTGAGCAGGGGCGCGTTCGACGGTAAGTATTTTATTGTATTATGCGTATTTTAGAATACACAGCTGTTTCTAGACATAAGGCATGAAAAAAGGAGTAATATTAATTATGTACTTACTTGTTTTTTTTAAAGTTAACAGTTAAAATAAGGTGGACGCGAATTACTACACCGAATTTATAAAACTTCCACTTTGCGACCACATGGACGCGAACTCGTCTATTTATGATTTAGTTAGTTTTTATTTTTATGTGATAAAATTAAAAAAGGGGATTTGTTTTTACTTCTTATTTATGTATTATTATCATGCAATTGTAATGAGCAATTTGCGTCCACGTTATTATGATTGTAGAAAAAGATAATATCGTATATCACATGTGGACGCAAACTATACCTACAAGGAAATATTATTGTACCAAATTGCGTCCATTTTTTCATTAAATTCAAATAATTGCATAAATATATTTTTTAACTTATAATTTAATATGCATTTTATTTTTATTAAAACTAAGAGTTAAACCTAAAAAAACTCTCCCTGTTGAAGTTTTCTTTGCAGAAATTTCTATCGAAACTGAATCTGAGAGGTCTCTTATGGAACTATCAATAGAACGAAATAGTACTATTTTAGAATTGGATGCAACTAAAGACGTCTAAAGAAATCACCATCTCTTCATTATACGTAGAAGATGAAAACTTAAATGATGAAGCTAACTCCGGTTCGACTGTGCAGGTTCAAACAGTAACAGCCTAAATACACTCTACACCAAAACCTTGGTGGATACCAGATGTGGAATCTGAGAAAGAACATGTACCAGCCGTGGAGCTAAAGGAATATTCTTAAATAAAGAATCTGTTAAAATACAATTTTTCTTTACAATATCTGATAAATATCACCCCTACATTCCTTTTCTTAGCTGGTGGACGCAAAATGGTCTATGGGTGGACGCAATTTAGATTTTTTGGACGCAAAGTGGGTAAAACGCCTATTTTTGAAGTTTTTCTATTTATAAAAAAAACACAAGTAGTTTCGAACAAAACTGTAAGCGAACCCTATAGTAGACTATATAATGAACACATTACATAAATTTTTCATTGAAACTAGTGCTGGAACATTTTTATTTTCTCCTTCAAACTTGCCAACTGCACTAAATGGACGCGAACTGGCGAAATGACCCTATAGTTTCAAATCAAAATACTTCAGTTATGATATTGGTTTGTTTTGTTTTTAACTAATGTATTTATTAAAATAGTTTTGATTCAGTAAGCTATCATCTTTTTGTACCTATTTCATTCTGTCAGTCTCAATTTGATATTAAGGATTTCAAAAAAATTTAATAGCTTTTTAATCTTAAATAACTGATTGAAATTGATTGTAGGGACCAGCCTTATGTGAGTTATTTCTAGCTATCTTACTAATATCTGACCTCATCCAATGCCAGTAGAATCTTAATGTGCTTACAAAGTACCTACTTAAATGAATAAACATTAGAAAAATAATTACAGGCAAGCAGCCGCTTAATGTAAATGAAGTAGATAAGACTTGGGTAAGTACTTCATATAAGTACTGTCAGTCTTCTGTGACTATGGTTCCTGTAAAGTAAAGAAAGGGTGGTACATTCAAAAGAGCCTCATAGGGTCAAAACTGAATAAAAATATTTGACTTTGACTTTGAACCGTCCGATAAATTATACCTAGTAAACATACTCACACAGCTTTTTTTGGCAATTTATACCTACCTAAAATTAAAGCAGAATATACTCAGATGCTAAAAGTATAGAAGTTAGAGATGCTAAAAGATGCTAAAAGTTTAGAAGTTGAATGGGTATTTGCATATCATAACTAGAACTATCAGTCAGATTTGAATATTTATGAACTAGTGCCTATTCCTGTGGGTATTTCTGAATAAAAATAGCCAATAAACTTGCTCTTATTTTATTTAAATACAAAAATGTGAATTTTACAAAAAAATCCAACTCTTGAGCTTTATTATGTTAGTAAGTATAGATTAGTGAACTTTTTTTACAGAACACACTTCTGACCCAATTTTTAGTTAGTTCAACCCCCAATCCAGACGTGAGGTGTTATAAGTTGGTTGCATAAGTTTTGTAGCATCTCACTAAAACCGCCAATTATGATGTATTTGCCAGATAGCTGATATTGTGATCAATTGATTCCTTCTAGCTCCCGACTTGAAGATTAAATGAGGAGTGTTACATAACATAGGTACCATTGTCTAAAAGGTTGTGTTATAATATAAAAATAGATGAGATAATTAGAAAGAGAAGATAGGTATTACATAAAGAAATTTATATTATTTATTAATAGGACTTATGACAACAGAAAAATATAGATACCTAGATAGATAGATAATAGGCAGTTATCAATTATTGTCTATTGAATTAAATATCTAGTTCATTAGTATGACATAATAGTTGTTACTAACCATGTAACTAACTAACTACCCAGTATCTAGTGCTTAATAAAGGGTTCTATTAATTTGGACTAAGATCTAACATTTGGTTATCAAATGCTAGAATTCCTAGAAGTAATGATAATAGTGAATGTCGGCTATTGTGAATAATTGGGTGTAAATAGCCGAAGTACCACACATTATGAGTGAGGAATACCTTCAAAGAGACTGTTACGCGAAAAATACCTCCCAATTAAAAAGGCCCACTTGTTAAACGAAACCATTCATTAAAACTGGCTAATGACCACATGAAACACACCGAAAATTAACAGAGCGTCGTATCGTGTTGTTTCGTTCAATACGAACGCTTTTACGGGACGATTTCATTGAAAATCTGGGGCGATTAGACCGGTCTGGTATCCCGCCATTGCCGCCAATTTAATACATGACCTACCTTCATATCCGAAACTATTTGCTGATACAGATTCCATAGCGGCGAACAATCCTTCTCCGTAGTCCCCTCCATTGTAATAAAAACACAACACTAACTATTTCAATCAAATTACAGTCACAAACACTGGGGTTGCGTACCAAACAATTATTTTCAACAACTGTTGCATTGTACAGAATTTTTAATAATGATACACAAATTTCAAGTTTACCTACATTTCACTCACTATATAAACACAAAAGAAATTCGATAAATTCACCATCAGTAACAAATCAATATTTATAAACATGAATACTATTCCTTGCAAATGCGACGTGAAGGAAATTCTCTGCTATTCAACACAGTTTACGAAAATAGAGCTAGATATTTATTATAGTTGATTTTTAAAGATATTCCATAGAAAACTCATTCAAGAAACTGCGTCTTTCACTCATTTTCATACACAAATTACGGAAAATATTTAACAATACGAAGCTCCATAGCGGGCGACACACGATCACACAAGCTCATCGGCCGAACTCGATTTGTTTGACTTTGTATTGAATTGAAGTTTGCTTTGCTTGCTTCCAAGCACAAGAAGGTCGAAGATAGAAACAACAACGCTCATTGGTGGCCGACTAGTATTTTTTTAAAATAATGTTGCTATAATCGAAAAGAGTGTTCCACATAAATGAAGCATCAATAAATTTAATAAAAAATAATCCCTTGAAAAAGGCTTTTCATCAAAAAATCTTTTCAATCAAAATAAAGTTTTGAAATATTTAGCAAAGCAAGTTCATCTAAGTTATTTTGTGAACTGGCAAGAAAAAATGCGGTTTAGACAATTATTGAATGTTGAATGTCAATGTCATTTTATTGTTAGCTAACACTGTCAAAATAATCCACTTATCAGAGTTACCATCTTAAACGATTTTCCAAAGTTTTAGAGGAAATTATTTATGTCGTAGTATTTTTATGAATCAATTCGATAATTGGTACTTATTGAATACCGCCACGTATATCATAATGGATATTGTCGAACGGATTTATATTACTTTAGTACGCCTAGAGGAGGGCTTTACGCAACACAGCTTACGCTATCGCGTATAATATCAATTCAAAACGTTATACAAAAATATTTGTTCTCAACGAATTACTTATAGATTTAAATTTTTAATTACCTATTTTTATTATCTTCAATACTCCTGGGTCTAACTGCTAACATTATTTAGATGAAATATCGGGGCATAACGTTACTTCTACGTATCCACAGTATTTGGAGAGCAGAATAAAATGTAACCAGAGATTCTTTCGAATGAAGAATTTTTCATTTTATTTTTTGTGTTTCTTGATATATTATGACATTAGATAGAACTCTTGAGACTTCTTTACTTCTGTTACCTGAACACTATCAGCAGGTCCATTAGATATGTTTAAGATTTTGATATCAGGATTAGGAAATAGTTTATTGAGAGTTGGCAACACTGTGATATCATATAAGTAAGTCGAACAAACTGTCAACGGTAAAATTGTCAAATAAATGCGCGATTTCCAATTCGGTTTTTCCGTTCTGGGAAGCTTCAAGCTTGTTCGGCATTTAATGTTAATTGTGTTTATTTATTAAGTTATTGTTTCACTATTTAATGGTGCATTTATAAGATCTATAAATAATGTCTAAAATAATAAATACTGAGGGCATCAGGCCCGGGTGCATTTACCGAATAGCGTTAGAAAATTTCGTGTAAGTGCATGCTTACTGGCTATCGAAATTATGGCATAAACTTTAAATAATTTAACCTTTTTGGTTTCCAGGACTTATAAAAAAGTAGAACTGTTTCCTAATTGTGCTTTGAACATGATCATAGGCCCAAACGGAACCGGAAAGTCTACTTTTGTCTGTGCCATAATTCTCGGTTTGTGCGGGAAAACTAATGTTATTGGACGCGCTAAGAAGGTATATATACATTTTATGAATGCGGTTGCGCACTTGTATTAGATATAAATGGTACTTTATTTATCTAATCTGAAGTAGAATATAGTGTTAGGTTTAATATTACCATTTTGCTATTATCAAAGTGCAGTGCATACTGTACCTACTTTTGTTCCTACTTCTATTACTATCAACTAGCAGCGCTCCGCGGCTTTACCCGCGGCTTTACCCGCGTCGTGCCCGTTCCTGTGGGAATTTCAGGATTTTTTATATGTATAAACCATCCTCTTAAATCACTCTATCTATTCAAAAAATCGCGTCAATATCCGTTGCGTAGATTTAAAGATCTAAGCATACATAGGGGCAGACAGACAAGGAAAGAGCCTTTGTTTTATACTATGTAGTGATAAGAACACATACCTATGTAGCAAATAATATTGCCTTATAGCCAAAAATATAGTTTCATATCAAAATGTTACTGTGACTCATATCATGCAAGATCTATGTACAATTTAACTGGAATCTGGAAGACAATAATTCATTTTAATTGAACTTTGTTAAGTTGTAATGAGTAATGAAAGGTCTTTAACCTAAAGTACCTTTACACATTAAGTTACAACTAAAGACTAATGGCATTATTCATGAACACTTATTAACAGCACTTTAGCTATCAAATGGTATGTCCCTTTCCGACATACGCTATTTGCCAAAGAGCGAAAGAGGCAAAACACTTTAAAACACTGTTTAAGTTAAATATAGTTTATGAAAAAGGCGGATTATGTTAAAAAAGAACCTCTGGGGCCACAACTCAATATAAATACTTGAAATTGACGTTAAGTTCCAAAATCTTTGATTTATATGAAAGACTTATCCTATTCCAGATATCAGAATATGTCCGCAGCGGTTGCGAACAAGCCACAATAGAGATTGAACTGTTCCAAGAGCGAGGACAACGGAATGTGATCATTACTCGACATTTCAACTTGAGCGATGTGTCGACATGGCACATCGATAGTAAAGCGGTTCGGGAGAAGCAGGTGCAGGATCTTATTGCAGGGTTGAATATACAGGTAAAGGAGGTTAAATTATCTTGAAGTTTGCCTGTTCCTGCAGGAATTTAGGGACAAAACATACCCTATTAGGGTCTATAATGTCCCATTTAATGAGGCTATCCATTGCAAGATGAATTATTCAAATCGGATTGGTGAGCTTCTAAAATACTTTTTTTATGAAGTAAATATAACCACTAATTTCAAAACTGATTAAACATTTCAGGTAGACAACCTCTGCCAACTTCTCCCCCAAGACCGAGTGCAAGATTTCTCCAAGATGGACCCTCAGCAGTTGCTCCGCAGCACCCTGTCCGCGGTGGGTGGACAGGAGACTGTTCAGGAGCTCGACCAGCTCATCAGCACCCGTGCTGAACAGCGGGGACTGTCCACTAAGCTACAGAATAACGCACAGTTGTTACAAGAGCAGGAACGGTTGAATGAGAGGTGGTTACTAGTTACACTATTCAATTCAATTCAAATCTTTATTGCGTATCACATAAAAATTACACGACAATCTTACTAATATTATAAATGCGAAAGTTTGTGAGTATGTATGTATGTGTGTGTTACGCAAAAACTGCTGAACGGATTTGGATGAAACTTTACAGTTATAGGCCTTATTATACATCAGAATAACACATCGTATATATTTTATCCCAAAATTCCCGCGGGAAAGGGTAACACTGCGGGATGCAGCTAGTAAAATAAAAATTGCGGGATGTCCGAACGCAAACTTGTTTATTTTTAACTCTCTCTATTGACCCATATATCATACAATGTGTGTCTATTACAAATTCCTAATTAGTTTCCAACTATATTCTCTCGAATTAATAACATTTAAACAAAATATCACCTAATTCCAGATTAAAAGTAGTCATAGACGCGATGCAACAGCGGAAAGAAATAGAAAAACAGATCGACATATGCGAAAAGAAGAAACTATGGCTAGAGTACCAAGAACTACGAGAAAAGCACATAGAGTACACCAACGACAAGAAAGAGGCGGTAAAACTTGTCAACTCGCATAAAAACAAGATGGCGCCGCTTGAAAATGTCATAGAGAAAGCGAAAAGCGGTATCAGTAAGCTGGAGCAACAGAAATTAACCGCTGTAAGTTGGTTTGGTTATTTTTAAGGGTATTATTCATAAACGCTTAACAGTATATTAATTGGCTTTTCGCTTTCCTGCTTCCTGTCGGATAACCAACGGGAAGGTTACAGACTGAAACCCTTATTATTATGACTAGCAGCGCCCGCGGTTTTACCCGTGTTATACCCGTTCCCGTGGGAATTTCGGGATGAAAAATAGCCTATAACCTTCCCGTTGAATGCGGCTATCCATTACAAAAAGAATTATTCAAATCGGTTCAGTAGTTTCTGAGATTAGCGCGTTTAAACAAACAAACAAACAAAACAAACTCTTCAGCTTTATAATATTAGTATAGATTGAAAATATGTTTCTTACGTTTCGAACATCACTCGGGTTTAAGACCCGCATTAGGGAAGTGTGTAAATTATGACATTCTCCTCACTGTACTGAATTACTGATATCTTCGCCTGTAATGTCCCACTGCTGGGCAAAGCCCTCTCATCTCACTGAAGATATCAGTACAGTGAGGAGGATTAGGCATAATTACCACGCGGGTTGGTGATCTCAAAATCGAGCCATGTCTGAAAAGTAGGAACATGTTTCCGGTTGGCCCAGGAATTGAACCTGGGACCTCAATCTTGGCAGGCGAGTGCACGTACCACTAGACCACCGAGTCTTACCTGTTTATAATAATTTCAGTCTCGTGAAACGCACACGCTTCGGGACAAAGCGAAGGAACTGATCCAGTCAGTGAGCACTCACTCTTACACAATCAAAGATATTGAAACCGGATTTAAAGAGAAACTGGAGAGGCATCGGAATAGAGAACAGGAGTTAGTGGAGGCGAAGGCCAAGTTAGACAAGTTGAACACGGATAGAGACAGACTGGTCGAGAAAGTGGGGGATGGTATGTATTGGTGTTCACAGATTTCAGTGTGGTTTTTAATCGATTTATTGGTCACTAGCAGCGCCCCGTGGTTTTACCCGCGTTGTGCCCGTTCCCGTGGGAATTTCGGGATAAAATGTAGCCTATAGCCTTCCTCGATAAATAGACTATCTAACAGTGAAAGAATTATTCAAATCGGTTCAGTAGTTTCTGAGATTAGCGCGTTTAAACAAACAAACAAACAAACAAACAAACAAACAAACAAACAAACAAAACAAACTCTTCAGCTTTATAATATTAGTATAGATAGTACAGCCTCCGTGGTCTTGTGGTTTGAGCGCCCGGCTCACGATCCGGAGGTTCCGGGTTCGTTTCCCGGTGGGGATATCTCACAAAAATCTCTTTGTGAGAATTTCCTCAGTTTGGTTAGGGCATTGCAGGCTGAATCACCTGATTGCCCGAAAAGTAAGATGATACCGTGCTTCGGAGGGC
Organism: Cyclophora punctaria; assembly: GCA_951394245.1. Classification (NCBI taxonomy): domain Eukaryota; kingdom Metazoa; phylum Arthropoda; class Insecta; order Lepidoptera; family Geometridae; genus Cyclophora; species Cyclophora punctaria. The sequence goes on from OX596191.1 coordinate 1,595,797, forward strand.
ACTTTAAGCCGTCGGTCCCGGTTACCGTAGTGAAACCGCGTCTACAGATAGTATATATTTAGCTATTGCACATGACGTTATTGCTTGTCTATGATTTCAGACGCCAGAGTGAAAATGGAAATGGCCGAGCTAGTGAAGGCGCTGTCCAAAACCAAGTCCGGTCTCGACGTGCTCAAGAAACAGAAGCTAGACCTGCAGTACGACCTCGAGAACAACGTCACGCCGCAAATTAGATTGTACCAGAACAAGTACGTGATATATTTAGCTATCTGTACTAAACTAGCTGCGCCCCGCGGTTTTACCCGCGTTGTGCCCGTTCCCGTGGGAATTTCGGATTTTTTTTTACAGAAAAACTTCCTCTTGAATCACTCTACCTATTACAAAAAACCGCATCAAAATCCGTTGCGTAATTTTAAAGATTTAAGCATACAGACAAACAGACAAACAAACAGACAAAAATAGCGATTTTGTTTTATACTATGTAGTGACTAGTTGTCCCTCGCGGTGGTTCCACCCGCGATCCAATAGATGTCGCTAGTGTGAATCTAAACCATCCAGGGTGCCACCAATACAAACGCATAAAAAAATTAGAGATGCGCCGAATATTTGTTTTATATTCGGTATATTTGGCATCTTTTTCAATATTCGTATTCGGCCGAATTATCCGGTTCTGGTTCAAGTAGGTATTAAGATTCTAACTGTGTACCAAACGTCATTCAAATCTGTTCTGTAGTTTTGGCGTGAAAGCATAACAGACAGACAGACAGAGTTACTTTCGCATTTATAATATTAGTCAGGATAATAGATACTCGAAACACGATATATTGTCTTTATCATACATGTTAGCACTAAAACCAGTACTAATATTGAATCGTGGTGTCTCCAGGATCCGTAACCTCCAAGACGTGGCCGTGAAGCGGCTGGAGGCGCTGCGGGCCTACAGCGAGGACTCGTACCGCGCCGTCACGTGGCTCCGGGGGAACCGCGGGATGTTCCAGCAGCCCGTGCACGAGCCCATGATGCTGGAGGTGCGGGTGGTCATTTATGTATATTAGTTAAAAATGTATAAGCCTTTTTTGGATAGACGCATATAACCGCAGTCTTCTGTGACCACGGTTCCTCTAAAGGTACCGAAACGTCAGATAAAAAAATGTTAATAAAAGCGAAGTGTATCCGTAAACGTAATTTCAATTTAAAATTAGTACGTAGTGTTCTGTAAGAAACTAATAACCTCCTTTTTCATTAAAGTTGGTTACTTTAACTTGTTTCCCACTTTTCAAACATGGCTCGGGTTTGAGATCACCAACCCGCAGTAGAGCGTGTGGTGACGAAATTCTCCTCACTGTACTGATATCTTCAGTGAGAGGAGAGGCTTTTGTTCAGCAGTAGGACATTACTAGTACTTTTTTCTGTATTTTTTAGTCTCGTCCAGATTATTTTTCACAATTTGTGTAATTTGTCTCACAGATAAACTTCACGGAACCTAAGTTCGGGCGGTACCTCGAGTCTACAGTCGCGGCTCGTGACCTAGTCGCGTTCACGTTCGAGTCGAGCGCGGATATGAACCTGTTTCTTCAGAAAGTGCGCACGGAGCAAGGTCTCAAGAGAGTCAACGCCGTGTGCAGCGCGCCCTCGCGCGCGCCCGTGCAGCGGGGGAGCATACAGCCGATCAGGTGGGGCGTATTACGGATATCATGGTTTTGGGCATTTTTCGTGAGATTTGTGACATTTTTCGTGTGATTTGTGACATTTTTCGTGTGATTTTTGATATTTTTCGTCTGATTTGTGACACTTTTTGTGACACATTTGTGACATTTCATATTAGCGATTGACATTTGTGACATTATTTGACATTCGATTGAGGTAGGACTAGCAGCGCCCCGCGGTTTCACTCGCGTTGTACCCGTTCCCGCATGAATTTCGCGATAAAAAAGTAGTCTATGTCCTTTCTCAGGCTCTGGACTAACTCTGTACCAAATGTCATTTAAATCGGTTGAGTAGTTTTGACGTGAAAGCGTAACAGACAGACAGACAGTTACTTTCGCATTTATAATATTAGTTAGGATTAGATGGGTCTCCAAAAATTTTGATTAGGTATTCAAATAAGTTTAAACACTACAGGGTAATACTCCTCTCGTTCCAGATACCTCGGTTTCTACACGTACCTAGTGGACACCATAACAGCCCCCGACGCCATCATCAAATACCTGTGCAAGCAGTACTCCATCCACAAGATACCGATCGGCAACGACCACACTTACAAGAACAGCGGGAGTGTGCCGGCTAATATCACTTATTTCTTTACTGGTAAGGTTCATTGTTGTATGCCAAGGATGTAGTGCTCGGGGTTTGACTAAGCGATGTGAGTTCATTGCGATTGTTAAGTAACGTGCAGCTCGGCTCCTACTTGGATGGGCTGTTAGTAGCATTTCTATCTGAGCGCAACCTTGCTTCGGAGTGCACGTTAAGCAGTCGGTCCCGGTTGTTTCAATTGTCAGACCATGTCGAAGGCCTTTAGGCGGTCGTAAAACTCCGACACTAGGGTTGGATGGAAGATTTTCTTTGAATAGTCAAATGCCAAACTGACTTTAAAAATTGTATTTTACCTCTTTATAATACTGGTATAGATATTATACAGATATTATATGTATCATGAATGTCGTATGTCAGAGAACCACCGGTTCACGGTGCGCGTGTCGGCCTACAGCGGCGCCAAGTCCTCCTCCACCATCGAGATGCGCCCGGCGAGTTTGCTCGCCAACACGCTCGACACCGACCAGCTCGCCAACCTGAACACGCAGTTAGTATTATTATTCAACCACTAAGAAACAAGAAAAAAAATACCTATAATAATTAATTGCAAAGATTGCAATAAGCGAACGCACTTATTATTGTTTAAAAAAAGCTCATTATTAATATATTTCTAAGAAATAATTCTAAGCTAATTTTTCTCTTTTTTTAAGAAAATCTATTATTTCATTAATTTAATTTCGTTTTATTCTAATTCCAGACTATCTAATTTCCAACAAAGCGCCCAAGCGAATAAGAACAAGATAGAATCGCTTGACGAAAAGATATCCGCCATTGAGGTGTCTATGAACGACCTCAACACCAAGAGGAAGAATATTAACGATGGAGTGGAGAAGGTGAGTTCTAAGCTTTATTCCTTTACTGGTTTCTCAAGGTTAAGCGAACACTACTCATTTTGAATTGAAACTACGTTTACGGATACACTTCGCTTTTATTTTACACTAGCAACGCGGATTTACCCGCGTTGTGCCCGTTCCCGTGGGAATTTCGGGAATTTTTATACATATAAACCTTCCTCTTGAATTACTCTATCTATTTAAAAAAACTCAAAATCCACTGCGTAGCTTTAAAGATCTAAGCATACATAGGGACAGACAGACAGCGGAAAGCGACTTTGTTTTATACTATGTAGGGATTTTTATCTGACGTTTCGGCCCATTAAACGTAAATCCGCAAAAGTAGTTTCAATTCAGAATGAGTAGTGTTCGCTTCAACTTAAATAAAATCACCCTTTTAGTAGCTCTTACTCCCACCATTTCATTAATTTCTACGGATAGTAGTCGTTACATGAGCCATGTCAGAGGCCTTTGGCGGCTCAATAACTCTAGACACCAGGATTGGTCAGGTTGACCATCCACTCGATGAAAAAGAAGAAGATTCGAATTTTTTATTAACAAATACAGCTTTTTCTAAATGCTTCTATCATTACAGGTGAGAACAATAAGCGCCCAAATCCGTATCCAAAGTCAAAAAGTCTGCGACATCGAAAGTGAACCCGCACTCAACGTGCAACTCGAACGAGAGCTGTGCAATAAGAAGCAAAAGGAATGCGTGCTGAAACAGTGCAAGCTTCACCAACAACTGGCGGCGGCTATGAAAATGCTGCAGGCGAAGGAGATGGACGGCCACATGTGGAAGGTCAGTGCCTTCATTTAATTAACAAGTATTTACCTAATATAGTCTTTATTAAACTTACACTATTTGAACACACAGTATACATACACCTACCATTGAGTTATATACTACATACTAGCAGCGCCCCGCGGTTTTACCCACGTTCCCGTGGGAATTTCAGGATGAAAAGTAGCCTATAACCTTCCCGTTGGATGTGGCTATCCATAACAAAAAGATTTTTTCAAATCGGACCAGTAGTTCCCGAGAATAGCGCGTTTAAACAAACAAACTCTGCAGCTTTATAATATTAGTATAGACTAGCGGCGCCCCGCGGTTTTACCCGCGCTGTGCCCGTTCCCGTGGGAATTTCGGGATAAAAAAATAGCCTATAACCTTCCCGTTGAATGTAGTTATCCATTACAAAAAGAATTATTCAAATCGGTTGAGTAGTTTCTGAGATTAGCGCGTTTAAACAAACAAACAAATAAAACAAACAAACAAACAAACAAAACAAACTCTTCAGCTTTATAATATTAGTATAGATAACTCAATGTCACCTACGGGTTTTTTCGCGGTAGAAACGTCGCGATGAACTCTTAGTCTGCCTGCGACCACGAGTGGTGCAATCCCCTCGAATAGTCGATAAACTTTCCACCCCGAAAAAACCAGAGTGAGTACGGTTGCAAAAACAGCTGGACTGATAAAATCAGTCGTTTAAAAAAATCGTTCCATCCATTTGAGAGCTACGACGTAACACACACACATAAACATTGATTGTAACATATTCAGTGCAAGCTCCGTCACATCTGTATACGACATCTAGCATTATGATTTTATTTAAACTTTTACTGAACGTAATTTTACGTTCAAGGCGATTTTTTCGTTCACTGCACTAAGAGAGAGTGGTGTTAGAAGAATAATGAAGAAACTGTAAGGTAAGTCATATTAATGTATTTTTTACTTACTATTACCTGACTGCGCAAGCAAAAAGATGGGTGTAATAACCCCTTGAAATTGGTACATTTATAAAAATAAATTACTTGTTTTGACTTTTCATCTGTGACCACGGTTCCTGTAAAGGGGCCAAAACGTCAGATAAACATTCTACTAATATTTTAATGCGAACGGATGTATGTATGTTTATTTGTTTTTTACTCTTTCTCTAAAAAACTACGGACAGATTTGGATTAAACTTTACAGTAATATAGGTTATACAACAGAATAACACATGGGATATATATTATCCCGTAGTTATCGCGGTAAGGGGTATAACGCGGGTAACATCGCGGGGTGCAGCTTGTCTAAAATGCGACTTGTAAATTTTGTTTCGATCCAAAATGTGTAGTGTTCGCTTAAACCTATGAAACCAGTATATAAAAAACTAGCAACGCCCCGCGGTTTTACCCGTGTTGTGTCCATTCCTGTGGGAATTTCGGGATGAAAAATAACCTATGTTACTCCTGGATAATGTAGCTTTCGATTGGTGAAAGAATTTTTAAAAACGTTCCAGTAGTTTTTGAGCCTATTCATTACAACCAAACAAACAAAGTTTTCCTCTTTGTAATATTAGTGTAGATAACACAAATCTGTTGCTAAAATACTATTACGTATATTTTATTTTATTAATAATTAAATGCTTCTTATTTCAGTAATAATTCACATTGTAAATAATAGTAAAATGACTATAATTGTGTTTCTTAATCCATTATATTTAATAACATTTATTCAAACATCAATCTCACTTCATATTACATACTTAGATTTAATAAAGCACTAATTTTATGCTTAATATACTACTAAACTAAAATACTAAGTTTTTATTAATAAAATACAAATTACGTATTTTTTTTAATACAGCTATACAATTAGACAATTGGGAATTTGAATGTTATTAAAAGTGTACAATTTGAGAGATGAAATTAGTAAAATAACTAAAATTATGATCAAAACTGAAATCAGAATCAAAATCGTTTAATAAATAAAGAAATTATAAACTCTGAAATATTCTCTCCTGTCTGATGCTGTCCCTTTCTTGCAAAACGATTTTTTGTATGCGACGTCTATGGCGCTCTAACATTGTGACGTCACACTAGTAGTAGTGCTGTCTCTGTCTAATCAGCAACTTTGACCGCTTGTAACTCTCGAAATAATCTTATATATAAAATTCTCGTGTCACAGTGTTCGTTCGCGTACTCCTCCGAAACGGCTTGACCGATTCTCATGAAATCTGGTCTGAGAATCGGCCAACATCTATTTTTCATCCCGAAATTCCCGCGGGAACGGGTACAACGCGGGTGAAACCGCGGGGCGCAGCTAGTAACGATATAAAAAAACGGATTTTAGTCTTTTACACGTGATAACAAGATAAGTTAATAGGAAGAAAAAAAAACATTCAAATACCCAATTGCGTGTATAGCTATTCTTATAAGGGTGTTACTACATAAATCGATGATGGAATAGATGTATCTGCGTCGATTGATACTGCCTACCAAATCTATACTAATATTATAAAGCTAAAGAGTTTGTTTTGTTTGTTTGTTTGTTTGTTTGTTTGTTTAAACGCGCTAATCTCAGAAACTACTGAACCGATTTGAATAATTCTTTCACTGTTAGATAGTCTATTTATCGAGGAAGGCTATAGGCTACATTTTATCCCGAAATTCCCACGGGAACGGGCACAACGCGGGTAAAACCGCGGGGCGCTGCTAGTAAATAATATACTTATCGTTCTATATCGACAAATGCTAGGCCGATTTTAATAATACATAATATCACGTTTTTCGAGTAGGTTAATGGCCAACCCTGGTGTCGGTTTTAAACCGTCTAAAGGCCTAAGACATGGTTTGACAATTGAAACAATCGGGACCGACTGCTTAAAGTGCCTTCCGAAGCACGTTTGCGCTCAGATTGAAATGTTACCACTGATACTGTCCACCATACTGTCCACTGTCCACCCATTCATGTACTGGCTGATCTGTACGTTGCTTAACAATCGCAATGAATTATCGATTCGACATATTGATATCTAAAAATCTAAGAAAGGTTATATATGCCATCGTAAGCGTGAGTTTTCATTTAAGCGAAGCGGAGCTGGGCTGGCAATTAATCAATTACAACGCACTGTGAAAATATGCTTGCACTGAATTCCTATTCAGTGCAAGCACAGTTAGAGTAGAAGAAGATAGATGGAGAAGTCTGCATCGGACTCACCGACAAGAGCCTTGTTTTTAAAATTATGATGATGTGAAAATAAATTGACAGTCACTGCCTTGTTTGGCAATTTCAATGCGCTGTGATTGGTCGATTGAGCTCCGCACAGCTCCGCTTTGCACAGCTCCGCTTCGCACAGCTCCGCTCCGCTTCGCACAGCTCCGCTCCGCTTCATGCTTCAATGGAAACGAAGCTAAAGCATTAAATGCGGGGCAAACCGCGTGGCACAACTAGTCAACTAATCTTCACGTGTCTTTTAAAGATAAAAAAAGAACTGATTACATGCTTATTAATTTAAATTAAAAAAATACCTAACATTTGATGGCGTCAGTAACATGGTAATCATTTACGTAAGTTATTTACAATGTGTATTTCCGACGTTTATTTTTACAGTCGTGTGAAAAACTAGCTTTTGTTGAGGGCCTAATTTTTTTGAAAACATATTTAGATTGATGTATTGTTTAATATAGTATTTTCTTAAAGTTTTACTATTAAACTTTTTAAACTCACACGATTTGCACTCATTATAACTAAATGAAACGGGTCTGTATCGCGTTAGATAATTAAACGTATTTACTAAAATACGTACCCGACGTTTCGAGCGGATTACACCGCTCGTGGTCCCGTGTCTCCCGTGACCACGAGTCGAGCGGTGTAATCCGCTAAATAAATTATCTAACGCGATACAGACCCGTTTCATTTAGTTATAATGAGTTTTACTATTGTTATGTTTTACGTCAGAAGCCATTCAAGAACACATAAAAGTACTATCGAAATCTTGGAAATGGTCTTTTATTTCTTTAAACGCTCTAAACATCTTTTTACATTAAAAACCTGCCAAGTACGTGTCGGACTCGCGCACTAAGGGTTCCGTACTTTAAACAACGGCTTAAAATCACGTTTTTTGTATGGGAGCCCCCCATGAATATTTGTTTTATTTTATTTTTAGTATTTGTACTAAAAGAATGAGTGAATATTTGTAACCCTAAAAAGCAATGTTATATAGGCTTTTTAAACTTACACGATTTGAACACATAGTAGTTTAAATGTACTCACACGGCTTTTTATTAACTTTCTAACACGAAAAACCCGTGTGAGTACGTTTAATGTTATAGGCTACTTTTCAACCCGAAATTTCGACAGGAATACAGTTATAACCGCGAGACGCCGCTAGTTTTCATAATGCGAAAAACCTTTTCCCTGCCATAGGGTCTAACAAGCTCTACGTCTTAACATTAAACATTTCACATTCCTCATAAGATTTCCTCGCACCAAACTTGCCACCACTATAAAAATCTTCAATTTCCTGCAACGTCCTTCCCTTAGTCTCTGGCATAAACTTCCAAACGAAAATAGTCGATAGAATCCCATTTATCGCGTACAGCAAAAATGTTCCCCACATGTCCAAGTAAAGGAATAAATAAGGTGATATTTTCAAAGAAGTTGTGTGGAGTAAGCAAGTGTAGATTACGAATAAAGCACCGCCTAATCCTCTGTGCTTAACTGGCATTAGCTCTGCAGCTACTGTGAAAACTATTGAATTAAGGCCCAAACTGCTGCACACCATATACGCTATCAAACAATACAAACAAATCAAAGAATCTTTCGCCAACAATCCTACGCTTTGACTAAACGCCACTGCACTACTTACTATTAAACATATAGTGGTGAAAAATAGACTTGTTAATAACACTGGCTTGTGGTTATATCTTCTTACTAAAAATCCTGTGATGGTGTTGCAGAAAAATAGTATTGAATTGTTAACGATGCTTCCTATATGTGCTGCGTTTTGGTTTCGTGTCAACTGTTCCAACATTTGCACTGAGTAGATGATTATGACCATAAGACCACTCCAGTACATGGCGTTAAGAAGAAGAAACATATGTATGCTCGGCAAATAGAAATCTCTTCTCGAAACTTTTTCGAAATTTAACTGCGTATTACTCAATGTTGCTCTTTCCAAATTTCTATCTAGAAGTTCCTTTTGAGCATTTATCAGTTCATAAAGCTCGCGCTTAGACTTTTCGTCGGATCCTCTCAAGCATAGAAAAGCTTGTTCACATTTCTCGAACTCTCCTTTACATGCAAGCCAAGACGGTGACTCCGTCCAAATAAAAGACGCGAACAACGCTAAAACCATCGGAACAGACATGACAATGCCAATCGTCCTCCAATGGAGATATCTGGCCATAATACCCACAGACGCCATACCTAAAGACTGGACTATACTAAAAGATAACATAGACACGTTTCTATATTTAGGTGTAACCATTTCACTCATGCTCAGTAGACTAACTGCTAGGATACTGTTAGTTCCTAAGCCGTGGAACAGTTCGCTGATGAGTAACTCTGGTACGGTTCTCGCGAAGGTGGCGATAGCCCAACCGATTGTGATGATCAGGCAAGCTATGGTGAATGCGAACTTTCGGCCTTTCCATTGCATGATAGCTGGCATTAAGATGCTTGGAATGCCAGCGAGTCCATGGATCGATCCTGGAACAGAAATGTTTTGGGGTTTAATAAGCATTATTTGAGTAGGTTAGTGGTCAATTCCTGACTGGGTGTTACATGGCAATTCGAAGGTCATAACTGTGATGATTGGAAGTGTTTGGGGAAACCTTTGGCCAGTAGGACGAATTTGGTTCAAAAGTTTCCAATTTTTTACCACTAAGACCGAACATTTATAGCGGTAGCACTCACATAGAACCAGTATCGTTATATCGAACTGAACATTGTATTACCATCGCTAAGGCAAACTTCACTGAGGTGTTATATTTCACTAGCACCACACTGCGTTTTTACATGCGTTTTGCCCGATCCCTTGGGATTTCGGGATGAAAAATAACCTATATTACCTTCCCATTTAATGTGGCCATACATTACAAAAAGTTTTTCTTTATAGGATTGGTAGTTTCTGAGATATGCGCGTTCAAACAAACAAAAAAGAAACTCTTCATCTTTATAATATTAGTATAGACAAGATAAATACTTTTAAATATGTAAGGAGAAAGTAAAATGTCCTCACCCATCCATGAGCTCGTATTCATATCTATTTCAATAGACCTGTCGTGACCAAACTGCTGTAGCAGCACTCCCGGATATCCGACCACCCCGCCAACCGACAGTGCTGCCAGTTGCGCCGAAACTGCTACTATTATCTTAAAAAAAAATAGTAGGAGTATTAGCCTGTAATGTCCCATTGCTGGGCAAAGATCTCTTATCTCACTGAAGATATGCGTACAGTGAGGAGGATTAGGTATCATCACCAAGCTTGCCAAAAATGCGAGTGGTGATCTCAAACCCGAGCCATGTTTGAAAAGTATGAAACATGTTTTCGCTCGACACGGGAATTGAACTAAAAAATAATAATAATTTCAAATCTATATTTGTCTATAAGCCAATTCAAATATATGTCCAACACTGGTGTCATAGATGTTGATCGGTTAAAATCATTTGACGTAGTCTCACCAACAATTTAACGTGCCCTTTGAAGTACGGTTAGTGCTCAGATAGTAATGCCTCTTTGCCAACTACCATTGGCCACTATTGGCCACCCATCCAAGAAGTGGCCGAGCTCCACGTAGCTTAACAGTCGCTTCGAGAATTCAAACTACCAAGTCAAACTTGGCGAAATTTCGAAAACACCGAACGCTCTTTTTAACCGACTTCAAAAAAGGAGGTCTCCAATTTATGCAACTTTAAAATTAGTCAAGAAGTCGACTAAATACATTATTTCTGTCTTTTTAGTTACTAAATTTTGAAATCGGTTAGTTTTTTGTGAAACATTTTTTTTTGGTTAAAAATACTGATTTAACTTACTTGTCTCAAAGCCGGCGATAGATTCATTGTAAGCCCTTCTGAAATGAAACAATATATTTCTGCATTCTTACTTGAATTCGTTACTAATTTATATTAATTTTTTCCACAGACCCAACATTTCGTTTTTCTATCCATTGTTTCGTGAAGGCATCACTAAACTAAGCAATAATGGAAAGCAACTGTCGCGAGTAATAATGACGAGCAATATTCATTATACATTTATCTTTATGCATGTAATAATATTCTTTTTAATCTTCGTGAATAAAACAGCAGGATTACTTCCCTAGACGATCAAATTTCAACTAAATGATAATCGGTTTAACTGTGTGTTAAAATTAGCATAAAAAACTAAATCCTATTTATGTTATAAACGAAAGTTTATGAGGATGTATGTATGTTTGTTACTAAAACTACTCAACGGAATTGGATGAAACTTTACATTACTATAGGTTATACAACAGAACAACATAAAGGTTACATTTTATCCCGAAATTCCCGTGGGAACGGGTACAACGCGGATAGGATTACCACGCATTTGTATACTAGGGGTCCATTATTTATTTCTTTGAGTGATCGCTAGGAAACTTTCGCGCGGTGCAACATCTCTAAATAACTTTATTTTTCTAGTGACGACAATATTTTGCCTATTTTATTTAATTAAAGTGTATCAATTGAAACATAAATCAGAAAATTTCGCACGCTACGGGGTGGCTACATTTCTTTTAACTTGTGCTGTATTTAATGTACAATTATTAACGAACTCTCATATTATACAGCAGCATTGGCAAATTTAGTACAAAGGGTGACTTTAAAAGTATTAAAGTAAGTACCGTTTTAATAGGCATGATGACAGTACGCAAGTATCGTCAAAATATTTATCTGATCTAATGAAATAGGATTCAAAGATTTTGAAAATTTATTTTCTTAGTAATGTCGACATTAATAATTTATTTATTAAACACTAATCAGAGAAATTACGTCACGTCTCAGTAATCGTCATTTTGTTTCGTTGAAGCGTATACGCGATCTCTGCATTTTTGCTGAGCCTTAAGTCACGGCCGTGGGTGACTTAATGAAGACGCCATGACACCGGAGAGCGTTTTGGCGTTATTTTAAAACGTAAAATTTAAATGTACTTTTATTGCACAAAAACCTTAATTTTCTACTGAAATATATTTTAGTCATAATAGATACTTCTGAATATCATAGAAAAGATTTTGAAAATTAGTCATCATGCCTATTATAACGAGGGGAAAGCTTGATTTCCTCTCTTAGACTGCCGATATAAGTTGATTACTAGGATCGACAGATCGTCGATCTTAAAACCACACTTACCTATTAATATATTATAAATCACTCAAACTGCAATGATGCTACAAATGTTCATAGTAACAAACACAACACTATTTCTTGAGTTAAAACCACAAAATGATTTCTCAGCGAATTTGATATTCCCTAACCGCATATTACAACTATTTGATTTTTGAAGTGAAAACTTCTTTAGCGGCGTTTTGCACTTTTTTTATGAGTAAAAAATGTTAAACTCGCGTCAGGTGACATCATCTGATGGAAAATTCGTAAGACGTTTTAACGTTAATATTCAAGTTTTCACTTCAGCCAGCACTCCCGGAGTGCAACCCGTTGATTTTTTTATTTTAAGTTGGCGAACGACCTTAGTCTTTTAAATTGTGGACAAGGTACAATTAAATAGATATCGAAAACTGTTACTGTTGAAATAGTCTATATCCAAGTGCGGCTATTCAGGAAACCACGAACAGGCGTGCCACTCATAACTTCTCACTTTTCCTCTCTTTATAAATCTTGACAGGACGGGTGTTGGGTAAACGTAATAAAATCTTACAGCGTTATTTAAGCCGCGTTTTCACTTAGTGCGAACACTTGCTCGCTCGTTCCTTAACTGCTCGCCAAGCACAACGAACGTCACAGACACTGCGTCGTGATTGGGCATTATTTAAAATTCCATTTTTCCGTCAAATAAATAAAATTGAAGTGTCTGTTTGTAATATTAAAATAACTGTTTTTAATTGCATATAGAATACATACTCGAATACCAAAACAACATTTTTGATTTTTTTGTCTGTCTGTCTGTTATTTTTCATCCCAAAATTCCAATAGGAACGGGCACAGTGCGGGTAAAACCGCGGGGCGCGCTGCTATGTACAATATACTCAATATTAATAATATACCCAAATAATAGAAGTAAATTAGACCCAAAGTAAGCTCTAAGCTTGTATTATGGAATCTCACTCACTGATTATACATACACAAATACTTTTTAAGATAATATAATTCACACCCAGACGTGCCAACAACTATTTTTCACATATTGGTGACACACGCATGAAGCAGAAAACAAAAAATATTAAAAGTTGCACTAGCGATCACTTTCAGACAACCGTTGGATGAAGACTATTTCATACTTGAGAACTTATTCACTAAGAGGAACCGCCAGCTCTTCCATCGTGTCAGGGAGGAGTGTAAGACCCACCACTGGCGATTTGCGTGGACAAAGCAGGGCCGTATCTTCATCCGCCAAAATGAAGGGTCCCAGGCGTTTCGGATCTGCTCCGAGACCGACCTTGCTTTGCGGCTCAAACGGCAAGCCACATAATCGCGGAGCTGAAACGGATAGCGAAACGTCAACATCGGCGATGCACACTGGACATTTAGATAATCATTTTTTATTACCTTTTTTAATTGTTATGTTGTTTCTTTCCTATAATCAGAACTGGTGTGTGAGGTACAACTCAAAGGGGGTCGTGTTGTTATATTTTATATTTCTGTGTTTTTGTATATATCTATCTATCACTATCCATGTACATTATGAATTTATATACTATATTATGTTTATCCATCTACATTATGAATTTATATACTATACTAGGTTTATTTATGTACATTTATCAAACAACTTAAATCTAAATCTATTTACATTATTTACATTATTTACAATATTTTCGAAGTATATAGTGCATCCTTATCAACCTACATTTCATTATTTATCTTTAAGGTCTTGTAATTACGGCTTGGATGGGTACGGGAGTCTCACCATAGTAGCTGCGCTCAATCTGTGTACTTTATTAAACTCTCATGGTTGCTTCTAAGAATTTAATAGTCGGCACTTACATTGCTGGGTCCCTTAACACCAAGGCTGACGAGTTAGCGGTGGCAATTGCGGAGGTAAAGCCTGACATTCTGGCCGTCAATGAGACGTGGCTCCGAAGTGGTGAAGATGTAACCATGTTTAGGGTAAGCGGCTACAGATTTATACATAGCCCTAGGCCTGAGAGCATAAAGCGTGGACGTGGGGGGGGCGTAGGATTTTATATACGACGAGGCCTACATGCACAGGCAGCTGAACACCCTACGAAGACGACAGTCGAGCAGATGTGGATTAAGGTCAGGGTCAAGAACACCACCATCGCCATAGGGACAGCGTACCGCCCACCATGGCAAGACAAACTGGAGTTCTTTGATGCACTGACCGACTCGGTGACGTCATTCTCAGACTGTAAAGGTGTCATTCTGGTCGGTGACTTCAATATTAACGTAACTGCCACAAGCGGTGCATCATCAGACCTATTCTCGCAGTTTGTCAGTAGCATGAGCTTGAATCAGGTGGTCACGGAGCCCACCCACTTCACCAACAGCAGCAGCACGCTAATCGATGTGATATGTACGGACATGAGGACGCGGGCAGTGACTGTCATACACAAGCCAGAACTCGGAGGTCACGCCATGGTCGTAGCAGAATTTAAGATTAAAAAAGAGCCACCCACACCTCAATGGGTTACGTATCGGCCATTAGCAAGTATGGATTATGACAGTTTCTCCCGCGACCTAGATAGCATCGATTGGACGGATATTGATCGTGCGGGCGGTGATGTCGACACCATGGTCAATTTTCTTCAAGAGACGATGCTCTCTTTGTTCGACAGGCACGCGCCCCTAAAAACCCGTAAGTTCAGACATCCACCGCAGCCATGGATTACTCCAACCGTAAGGCAAATGATTCGGGCTAGGGATGAGAGTCATAATCATTGGAAGCAGTCTAGGTCTGACAAAAGGAGGGAAAAAGAATATAAGCTAATGAAAAAGCTTGTCATTGATGCCCTGGAAACAGAGAGGAGATGCTTTTACTCAAAGGACATTAATGAGAACATTAAATACCCCAAAAAATTGTGGAACAAACTAAAAACCACTGTACTGCCCAACAAAAAGCAATCTACTGACCTACCTCCGCATTTAAGAAACCCGAATGATATAAATGATCACTTCCTCAATGTGCCAGGGGACGGTGTGGTGTCACCAGATCAATTAGCATATTTCACCATTAATAAGTACAACTCCGACAATACCTTCGCTCTGCAGACAACCAATGAAACAGAGGTCTTACAAATCATTAAGAGATTAAAATCTAATGCCATGGGTTGTGACTCAATTAGTCTAGATATGCTGACACTTACACTCCCACAGTCTCTTAAGGCCATAACATCCACGGTCAATGCATCCATTTCCAGCGGTACCTTCCCTAGTGCCTGGAAGACAGCCATTGTTCATCCTATGCCTAAGGTCAGAGACCCCTCCTCACTGAAAGACTACAGACCGATCAGCCTTCTTCCATGTCTGTCCAAGATACTTGAGAGGGTAGTCTGTAACCAACTCACCAGGTACATCGAGGTGCACAATATTCTGCCCGCTGTACAATCTGGATTTCGAAAAGGACACAGTACCACTACAGCAATGGCAGATGTTGTCGACAACCTGATTCATGCCATGGATCAGAACAAACTGAGTGTCCTAACTCTACTGGATTTTTCAAGGGCCTTCGATGGGTTGAATATAGAGCTCCTATGTGCTAAGTTAAAACATTATGGGCTCAATGACAGTGCGATAGACTGGTTCTGTAGCTATTTGTACAATCGGACCCAGTATGTTGAAATAACCCTGCCAGACGGTTCCACCATGAAATCAACTACACAGGAAGTCAAACGTGGTGTACCACAAGGATCCATACTCGGGCCAATCCTATTTGCACTTTATAGTGCCGACTTAGTTTCCAGTATATCACACTGTCAATATCACATATATGCCGATGATGTTCAACTTTACTTCTCATTTGCACTCGAGGATAGTGAGGATGCGGTGGCTGCAATTAACTCGGACCTTCGTGAGATAAGTAATTGGTCGAAATTAAATTGCCTACTTCTCAACCCATCTAAAACTAAATTCATGTTATTTGGCACCAAAAAGATGATTACACAGAAACTTCAAAATGTAACACTAAACATCACCATCGACAATACACGAATTGAGCGAGTCAATGTGGCGAGAAACCTTGGTCTGGTGCTGGATAGTCAGCTGACATTTTCAGAACATGTGGAACAGTGTGTCAAAAATTGCTTCTTTAGGTTAAAAGTTCTATATAGGTTTAAGAAATACCTCACAGTTGAAATGCGTAAGCTGTTGTGTGAGACTCTTGTCCTATCCAAGCTAAATTACGGTGACACTGTATACGGTCCCTGCCTCCGCATCAAAACTGCCAAGTTAATACAGAGAGTACAGAATGCTTGCGCCCGCTACTGCTTCAATATACCGCCGCGCTCGCATGTTACTCCTTTTTTGAATGAGCACAACGTGCTTAAGATGGACGCGCGGCGGCAACTTCATTTGTCTACTCTCTTGTTCGGCGTAATACGTAACGGGATTCCCCGGTACCTACTCGGCAAGTTGACGTGGGCCCAGGAGCGCAGGAAACGCCCAGAGCGTGCCGGCGTGTTCGTTCTCGTCACACCGAAGCACCGCACTATGGCTTTTCGGGGATCCTTCAGATATGCGGCCACGAGATGCTGGAACACCCTCGACCCGCCATGTCGCGCCCTGAAAACGTTGCAGACGTTTCGAAGTACAATAAAACAGCGATTACTCAGCTTACAGAAGTTAAGCTGATAGATTCTGTAGTCTGTAGTTTATTGAACTGTCGTACTTACCATTGGGTCTGGCACGGAGTGCATGGGGTCGATCGGCAGTCGTGGCCGCTGGTACACCGTATACATACATATTTATTCACACTTGAAACACTCTTATATATTTGCAGAATCTCAACGTTGTTGATTCATAATGTTCGTAGATTCTGAATGTCTATTCTTAATGTATGTCGTTTCTTCTTAGTAGTATAACCTTTCACGTGGTATTTTTCCTTTGTTTCTTGTTAGGTGGATGGTGATCGGTGGATGGCTGCGTGCGTGCTTGTTTTATTATGTATGGATGGATGGTATGAACCACAGATAAATGATTCGATTCGAGTGAGTGACCGACCTGAGTGATTGGTGAATGGCGTGACAGATGACAGATGACAGATAGC
This sequence comes from Cyclophora punctaria, assembly GCA_951394245.1. Lineage (NCBI taxonomy): Eukaryota > Metazoa > Arthropoda > Insecta > Lepidoptera > Geometridae > Cyclophora > Cyclophora punctaria. The sequence goes on from OX596191.1 coordinate 1,613,135, forward strand.
TGTTAGGTGCTTGATACGGTGAATGAATGAATGACGATTGTAAGGTTTAAATGTTTAGTTTACATTGTATATTTATAAATACTATTTATGTATGTATGTATATGTGATGGGATTAATTTGGGGTATTTGTATGTAGTATATTGATGTATTTATTTTTATGTATTTATATGTAGGTATATTTATTGATTTTAATAGTGGCGTGCCTCTGGGAGTCTAGGCCTCGTCTGAAAATCAGCGCTGCCAGGGTCACACGATCTTGGCGGCATTACGCTGAGACGAGGCCTATTCAGACCTCACACAGTAGTTCTGTCCGTATAATTGTTTTATATGTAATATCTGTTGTTCTCTTTCTGTCTTTGCTTTGTTTTTTCGTTTCTTGTTGTGTGATCGTCTGAATAAATGTTTTTCTTTCTTCTTTCTTTCTATTCTTATTCTATGTAAATACGTGTTTATTTTATTGTTTGCGAACATTGGAACAACAGAACAAACATTCGCACAAATGTTTGTGTAACACTAAGTGAAAACGCGGCTTTAGGCATTGCTTTGTACAAATCCTGTGTGCAATCTTAAATATCAATTATCATAAACAGTTAGTTGGAGTAGGCCAATAACCAACCCTGGTAGCGGAGTTATTAGACCACCTAAAGACCTCCGACATGGTCTAACGATTGAAACAACCGGGACCGTTTGCTTAACGTGTCCTCAAAAGCACGGCAGAGCCTACATAGAAATGCCACTATCGCGATTAACTCATTGCGATTGTTAAGCTACGTGTATCTCAGACCCAGCTTGGATGGGCGGCCTATAGTGGCATTTATATCTGAGCGCTACCGTGCTTCAAGGCACGTCAAATTGTGAGATTCGGTTTTTTCATCGTTATATCAACTCGGAGTCCTCGGTTGGCCGCTAATCTATTGAAACTAACTTACTACTACTACTGTTAGCCCGTAATGTCCCACTGCTGGGCAAAGGCCTCCCCCCCATTCCCTTAACTTACTATACTTACTTTTTTAAGTTGATGATTTCATTGGTTGACTGTACATACTTAAATGTCCACTTTATGTTTTTAAGATAGACATTTTGATAACGCACTTCCCACGTTTAAATATTTAAATAAAACAATCGTTGCGGAATTTTTTGCGGCGCAAAATTATTTTTTAACAAGTAGTAATTTACTGCTTTCTTAAGATTAAGCGAACACTACTCATTTTGAATTGAACCTTCGTTTACTGATACACTTCGCTTTTATATACATTTTTATCTGACAATTCGGCTCCTTAACAAGATACCGTGGTCTGAGAAGACTGACTGAACTGAAGACCAGATATCTGTGACCAAAGTTCCTGTAAAGCATGTAATAATGAACATAAAAAACAACAACTGAAGTAAAAACTTGAATACATATATAGGTATCAATGGATATTAGTATTAAATGAAATTAAAGGTGAATCACTCACTAATTGTATGTGTGTAACATTTCAAAAGTTATAATGATATTTACACAGCTTGTCTATACTACAATAACAGCCTTTCTTAGTTATTCTTTGGCTAGACAGAAAGTGACTTGGTTTTGTAAATATTGGTTTCTTAGGGTTAATAAAACACTACTCATTTTGACTTCAAACGATTGGTTTTATAAATCTATACTAATATTATAAAGCTGAAGAGTTTGTTTTGTTTGTTTGTTTGTTTGTTTGTTTGTTTGTTTAAACGCGCTAATCTCAGAAACTACAGAACCGATTTGAATAATTCTTTCACTGTTAGATAGTCTATTTATCGAGGAAGGCTATAGGCTACATTTTATCCCGAAATTCCCACGGGAACGGGCACAACGCGGGTAAAACCGCGGGGCGCTGCTAGTGTGATTATATTCTATGGCCAATTTCGCCGATACAACTGTACTCGATCAATCAACTTAATCCTAGGTCCTGCTTAACTGATATCAAATCTTCCAAATTGATTCTCTACAACAGAGTTCAGTTGATCGTGGTTCGAAATGGAACCGGTTACTTTGGATCTTAGAGTTAGAGGGGTTGTTTAAATAAGGGACCATTCAATTTTGAGATAAAAAAATCTACTTGGATACAGTAATGGTCAGATTTTTATTTGTTTATCCAAGTCACACTAGAGTTTTTTGATGAATTAGCATTGTATTGTCATGTTGTCACGTTAGTAAATAATATATCTACTAGGGCCCCGCGGCTTTACCCGCTTTGTGCCCGTTCCTGTATGAATTTTGGGATGAAAAATAGCTTATAACCTTCCCGTTAAATGTGGCCGTTGAACATAACAAAAAACAAATTCAAATCGTATTGGTAGTTTCTGAGATTACCGAGTTGAAACAAACAAATAAACAGAAAAACAAATTGGTCAGCTTTATTATATTAGTATACATGGGTAAAACAATATCAGCATTGTTATGGCGTTTCTTACATATCTACTCATAATACATTAAACTTATGAAGATAACAAATTGTTCTTTAATTACATTATTTAAAAAAGTACTAACATCTTAAATTGATTTTCTTGTGACCAATATCAAAGGAACAAAAAATAACCCTATTAAAACTATCGTTTTAGTAATTCTTACTTAGTTAGATATACAAATAAGGTGGGAGAAGATATAAATCAAATCAAACGAATTTTTGAGACGTCGTATTGAAATCGAACATCGGCTCCATAACTGCTTTATCAGCAACAAAATTAAAAGTTCCATGCGTGTAATAATTCTCTATTTCACCCAAGGTCCTATCCTTAATCTCAGGGATATATTTCCACATCAAAACGCCGCACACACCCACAACAATAGCAAAAAATAGAAACAGTCCTTCCAGTTTTGTATAGTACAAAAAATACGGTGCCAATTTCAAAGTCAACGAATGCACAACTATTTATGATCAACATTATGCCACCAAACCCTCTATACTTTACTGGCATTAAAGATGATGCTATAGAATAAGGGAAAGGCATTACTCCAAAGCTCACAGAGGCTACGTATAAAATGAAGAATACTATACATGCTAACGAATTTTCCGATACTATTCCCAAAGATTTTAATAAAGAAAATGTTGATATGTCTAAACAGCAAAAGACAGTACAAGCGGCACTTATCAATACCATAGTTCTTTTATTAAAATTGTGTTGAAAAATAAAACACATGGAAAATCCGGTCAGTAGAAACAGATTAACAATAACGCCGCCGAATTTGATTAGGCATTTAATGTTTGTTGCCGCTTCAACTATTGGTATCGCGTAAATGATGGTAACTATAGCTCCAGAGCCATAAGTCGCTCCTTGCAACAATATCATATGTAGGCAAGGCAAGTAGAATTCCCTTTTAACGATAGTTCTACACCATTCCTTAAAATTACGTGAATTGGATTCCTTCACTTTAGATCTTGCAGTATTGATCATTTCGTTTAGTTCCTTTGTTGCCAAATCACCTGAACCTCTTAACCAGGTAAAAACCGTCGCGCTTCTACTAAAGTCTCCTTTCAAAGCTAGCCAGTAAGGTGACTCGGGCTACATTAGTGCTAGTACAAACGCCAGTAGCATTGGTGCCCCAATTATAATAGTTATAGTCCGCCAGTGAACTATTGTTATCAAGAATCCGGAAAACAGCATTGCTATGATCTCAAACGTGTAATATATTTGAATGAAAGAGTCTCGATATTTAGGTGTCATCATTTCTGTTATGGACAAGCATATGACTACGGTCAAACTATTGCTTCCAAAGCCATGAAGTGTTTCGGCAATGAGCAATAACGTGGCGCTTTGAGCGAAGTACGCCGATATCCATCCGGTTAGTATGGCCACGCATAGAAAGAGGAAGACACATTTTCTGCCCTTCCATTGCATGATAGCTGGTACTAATATGCTTGGAATGCCCGCCAGACCATGGATTGATCCTGGAATTTAAAACAAAAATTTTCAGTTAACTGATCATGATAAAACGTTAGACTGTCGTAACTATCAGGGCCATAAGATAATGATAACTCATTCCGGTTGTTGAGCAACGTGCAGTTTGGCATCTTCTTTTATGGGTGGGATTTCACCTTCCGTTGTTCGGAGGGCATGTTAATCGCAGGTCCCGGTTGTTGCAATCGTTAAACCTCGTTGGAAGCCTGAGTCCAAAAACTTCGACACCAGGGTTGGCCACTGACCTGTTCAAACTTATCAGAAAGATCTTAGACTTACCAACCCAAGAAGCAGTCTCGAAGTCGAGTGGGATGGAGCTATCATTCCCTTTCAGCTGGTACAGTAAGGCCGATGGGAATGTCACGGTACCGCCAGCGGATAGTGCAGCCAATAGCGGGGCTATGGCCACCATGAACTGAAAATTAATAATTAAAAAATTGTGTATGGAAAATAGCCTGCCTCTTGAAGCCACATTCATTACAAAGAGAATTATTCAAATCAGATTGGTAGTTTCTGAGATGAGTGCGTTCTATCAAACGAAAAATCACACAACATTAGTATAGTATAGATAGATGGTACAGTACAATTTTTGTCCCCTCTAGATTATATGACAATGTCAACGCTACTTGTAATAATTACTTTGTAAAGAATCTGTTGTAATCAAATCATCTTTCTCAATCATGGCGTGTGATCTTCGAATAAACACACTAACTCTATACTTTACGGATCACTGATTTAATTAAGTTGTCGTTAGAAATAGATATTAATCAGCACAAAAAGTATGAGACTGAACAAACAATGGTTGCGTTTAATGATCTAATTATCACATTACGTATGGCGCCTATTTGTGCTCCGGTTTCCTTAGAATCTTTTCCTTTTTCTTAACAATAAAGATATTAAACTCGTCTGAAATATTAACATTTGTCTCAACATCCTTTTTGCGAAATCCTATACTAATTTATAAATGCGATAGTTTTATGTTGTTTGTTGATAGTTTTTTGCGATAGTTAGGATGGATATATGTTATTTGTACAAAAACTACTGACCGGATTTGGATGAAGCTTTACAGTAATATAGGTTCACAGTATTAATCACTAGTAGCGTCTCGCGGTTCTACATGCGTTGTACCCGTTCCCGCGGGAATTTCGGGATAATATGTAGCCCATGTGTTCTTCTGATGTTTAAACTATATTAGTGTAAAGTTTTTTCCAAATCCGTTTCGTAGTTTTTGCGTGAAAGAGTAACAAACATATCCATCCATTCGTCACAAACTTGGGCATTTATAATATTAATTAGGATAGCTTATTATAATTGATATCATCATGTATGTATATACATACCTAGGTTTTCTAATAATTGGTTTTGATTATGTAAGCTTACCTGGTTACATATAGGCGAAACCGTCATGTCTCTAATACGACTGTCCTCTTCAAATGCTTTCAGGTTATTAAGATGTATTTACTTAATAACTGTGTTGAATAAACAATGACCGTCATAGGATACGTTATGCCAAGACTTTAAATCATTTTCATGATTAATTCCAAGATTGTGTTTGTTTAGACTGTTTTTAGGAGCCGGTTTCTTATCACCAGTTAACTTTTATCTGACTAAAGTTATTTTAACGGAATTATCGTTTTCTAAATTTATTTTTTCAATTATTTGTGTATTCATATGTATTACAATCAGTTAGTTAGACACCAGGATTGGTCAGGTTGACCAACCACTTGATGAAAAAGAAGAAGTTAGTTAGATTCTATTCTTTAAGCTTAGAGCGTAGTTTGGGTCTAAGCAACCTTATGTTATAAATAAATGATTTGATTTGATGAATAAGGATTTCATGAATGTAATTTATATATGCGTAGATAAATATGCCTTCAACATATGTTTTATATTTGAAATATCATAGTTTGGATAACGTAGATAGGTCTAATTGTTTCACATGAGATAAGATTGAATTAATTATGTCGTTATGTCGTTATTGCCTTTTAGAATAATATTTTTTCTCATCCTTAGGCAAACATTTTGTTAATCCTACTGAACATGTTGATATTAAATAGAAAATAAATATTCAACAATATTTGGACAAGCAAAATAAAACAAGGATGCAAAATAGATAAATAGTCAACAATTTTATTTATCTTTATGCAATTTTTTTTAAACACATTACAATAAATTACAATTGTTATATTTACATTACTTCCGACATGTCTTACAATTGGAATAAACGGGACCGACAATCTACCGTGTGCCTTTGAAGACCGGTAACGTTAAGATATAAATGCCACTATCGGCCACCCATCACACTGTTGGTCGAACTCCACTTTGCTTAACAATAACGATAGATTACCATCGCTTAGACATACAAGACAGCACCAGAATAATATCTACATATTGCCAGTCTTTTCTTTATTTAAACAATATTTTTCCGGTTCCTGATCCACCAAATTTTCCGCATTTCGTTTGACATCAAAATTTCCATAAAGATAATAATCTTCAATCTCTTGCAAGGTCCTCCGTTTTGTCTCCGGCACATACCTCCAAACCAACAATCCACAGACAAAAGAGTTCAAAGTGTAAATTAGAAAAGTTCCTGATAAATTTATGGACTTGATTAAGTAGGGTGATATTTTTAAAGAAGTAGTTAGTAATGCACAGTTGTATATTATGTAAAGGCCACCTCCAATGCTTCTATGCCTGACCGGCATTAACTCAGCAGCTATATCAAACACTAGTGAGTTCAATCCCAAACAATTTTCTATCATAAAAACAATCAACATGTACAAACATAGCAAAGAGTCTTCAGCTAACACTCCGACACTTTGCAAGTAAGATATTAGACTGACACATGCCAAAGAAATGCAGGCACCGAAAGTGCTGCAAAGTAAAACAGTCTTGTTCTTAAAGTATTTGATTAAGATTGCCGTGCTGGCGACTCCGGCAAAAAGGATAAAGTTAATCGCAAGTCCGCCGAAGAAAGCCGCGTCTTCGTTTTGGGTGGCTTTTCTGATCATGTCGATGCAATAGATCAGGACCACAGCACTCCCACTCCAGTACATCATGTTTAATAGAAGAAGCATGTGCAAAGCTGGCATATAGAAGTCTTTCCTCTTGATCATATCCCAAACGTATTTGGTTATACTTTTGTCCAACGCGCCTGCTTTAATCAAGTTGTCTCTCTGAGCATTGATCAAATCTTCTAACTCCCTTTTTGAAAGTTCATCGGTACCACGTAATCTGAGAAACGCTTTTTCACATCTATCGAACTTGCCTTTACAAGCTAACCAGGACGGCGATTCGGGCCATAAAAACGCGGCCATAAGTCCAAGAAGTACAGGCACGCACATTATTTGGCTGATAGTTTTCCAGCTGACGTATCGTACCATGATTCCTACTAAAGCCATTCCTAGCGACTGTACTGTCCCGAACATTTGTAAGGAAATATTCCTGTACCGAGGGTCAACCATCTCGCTGAGACTTAGCAAGCTGACTGCTAAGAGACTGTTGGTGCCGAGTCCGTGGAATGATTCGCTGATCAAAAGCCTGGTAGCGTTTGTGGCAGTGCATGCTAAGATCCAACCAATCAGAATGATGGAACACGCGGTGATGAAGGCGAATTTTCTTCCTCTCCAATGCATAATTGTTGGCATTAAGATGCTAGGGATCCCGGAAATTCCGTGTATTGATCCTGAAATTGTATTTATTTGGTTAAGTTATGGAAATGTGTCAATAAATTAAAAATATGCTGTAGTTGACTAGCCTTATTGATCTCCGTTTAACAATGAGTTTACAAAGTAGCTAGTATCAGCGACAGAGATCAATAAATTTAGACAAGAATAGAACATTTTCAATAGATTAATGAATAAATTATAACCGAATTATTATAAATACACTGTAAATTCTGTCACAGGCTTGATGAATTACCCTTGAAGAAACCATTTAAAAATTAATTACTATCTACAATGAAAGAAAAATGCAAAATTTTCCCATTATGCAAGTTTGGTGATCAGTTCCTTTATCTTGCTTGCCTTTGAAAATATCGAACGGATTTGAATGAAAATTTAAAGTAATCAAATTTATACATCAGAATAACACAAGGTACATTTCATCCCGAATACCCTCGGGAACGGAATCAAAGTGGTTTAGACCGCGAGGCGATGCCCTTATTACAGGGTGCCTTTTTTACATCGGTCAGTATGGGCAAGTCTGACAATAAAAAAGACTAGCCGTGCCCCGCGGTGTTGCCAGCATTGTACCCGTTCCCGTAGGAATTTCGGGATAAAATGTATCCCATATTTTATTCTGATGTATAACCTATATTACTGTAAAGTTTCATACAAATCCGTCCAGTAGTTTTTGCGTGAAAGAGTAACAAACATACATCAATACATCAATCCTCACCAACTTTCACATTTATAATATTAGTCTTTGTACACAACAAAGATCTTTTCTAAGCAAACATGTTTAGCAGCTGCAAAAAATGCAGTATTCATGTCACTAAAATGGGTATTTAACGACATGAAAACGGCATTTTTTTTATTTCATACATTTCTGAATTATATCTAAAATCGGTTATATGGTTCCTAAGAAAAAATCTTAGTATCACTTGTATTCCCATACTGACTAACTTAAAAAAGCGACTATGAATAACGAATACTTTACCAATCCATGATGCGGTGTCAAAGTCCAGGTGTATAGTAGACTCATTATTCTTCAACTGTTGGAGAAGCACTCCAGGAAACGTGACCGCTCCTCCTGCTGAGAAGGCTGCTAATAGGGGAGCTATCACCACCAACACCTGGAAATTTAGGGATTAGGGACTTTGTGTTAATCTCAGTAAGGGGTGGATGGGTCTGAAATAGACTAGCGCCCTAAACTTTGGGGTGCATGGTCACGTGACTAGGGCATAAAGTCCCAAAGCTGTCAGCCATCAGCGCTCCGCGTTTTTATATATCACTGGATTGAATTGGGAACGTAGAGTTCATAATTTTACGTCCGATTATGTACTTCCGAAAAATTATTTATTCAATTCATTTTAAATGAATAAATGAATTTAATTGAATTAATGAATTATGCCTTAAATTTTAAATGGTTAGATTTGAACAAAATATTACGGTGACTTATTTAATTAATCATTCAATAATTTCCTAGATTGGCAAAAGAAAGTAATAATCTATAACACTTACTTGTCGTACAGTTGGCGATATCGCCATTTTGTTATCACGTGACATCACTTCGTCCCTCCGTCCTGCTAACACAAGTGTGTTCTCTGAAAATATCTTTGTGCCTGTTTGAATATGACATAAAATTTTATATTGTTATTGTTTATAAGTTTCACACCCATATCTTTTAAATCGGATAGTTAAATACTTTAGGTTAAATACTTACGTTAGGTTTTATAAATAAATTTGAGTATAAACTAGGAGCGCCCCGCGGCTATACCCGCGCTGAGCCCGTTCCCGTGGGAATTTCGGGAATTTTTACACATTGGTCTCGCCTCTGTGGCTCTGTTATGAGTGGACGTGTGCTCACTTTAAGTTCAATAAAGTTCAAAATACAGTGAAAAAAGCAATAAAAATTAAAATACTTAATATTTTTGCTATCCTTGTTGCGCTCCGCATCTAACGTTCGTGAACGCGGTAAGCGACCCCAGAACAAGACGGCGAATAGAAATAATTGCCATCGCGCTCTCACTTAGCTGATAAGGAGAAGAACTGGTTCCCGTGTATAGTCGGAGAGACAAGAAGATTTTCGCATATTTATTTTATTTGCAAACATGCAACTCTGCTATGGAAAAGTTTTCTCTTATACTGATGACACAGCTGTTATGTTTCAAGGTAAAACATGGGATGAAACTTTTAAAACTGCTGAATCAGGTCTCCGTAAAATTGTAAACTGCCTAAAAATAAATCTTCTGTCCTTAAATCTATCCAAAACAAGCTATATTACATTCCCATCATTAACTCCCAACCACCCAATCCCAACTTACACTTACCTGCACATTTTTGTATTAACCCACAAGATTGTAATTGTACGAATCTTTTAAGAGTAAAGACCGTAAAATATTTGGGTATCATAAAAGATCAAAACTTAAACTGGTTTCCGCAAATAGAATTAATGACAAGCAGAGTAAGAAAACTGATATGGATTTTTAAATATCTTAGACACATAGCAGATATATATCTCTATATAACTCTTGTGCAATCGATACTGCAGTACTGCATCACACTCTGGGGAGTATGAATTGTTATGTGGCTATATGTATGAATTGTTATGTGGCTATATGTTTTTTAAATGTTTAGAGTGGACATTTATTTGAAAATCTGCCCGTGTATACATTTCATTGCACGTGACTGTACGTAAAGATGTATACTCAAAATAATGCTTAATAAAAGAAAACGGTTCAGTACTGCTCAACTATACACGGTGAGCCTTAATAACCCGAAAGATTTAAACAACGTATTTGTGACGACAGTACGAGTAAATAATGCTATATCAACATGGGTCCAATTATGTGTCTTAATTAAACTACTATTTCAGTACAAATTAAATCATATTAATTTAACGCTTCTTTGTAAACAAACCTTTACTTCAGAGAGTGAGCGAGTTTTGATTAATCTCAGTTGAGAAACAAGAACGAATCACTCCGATATCATACGATGCATCAACCATGCGGTTAGTGCGTCTGCGTGTAAAAGTAGTAGGCTACGTCACGCCTTTAGGGTGTGTTAGGGTCAGTTCACACCGAGACGCGACGCGGCGCGACGCTGCGCGCACATTTTTCATAGAGCGACTCAGAATATACTTTATTCACTACACGAAAAGATACACATTACATTGTGAGAATTCAGATTACGTTGCACCACGCAGCACTGCGCCTCGAGGTGCCTCGCGGCGTAGCGCGACGTATCGTGACGCAGCGGTGCATCGCCGGTACATCCTGCTACGATTTTAAGATGCGCCTCGCGACGTTGCGATGCGTCTCGCGACGACGCGCGGCGTAGCGCGAAATCATTGGCCTCTTTGAGTATCGTCGCGTCGCGTCGCGTCTCGGTGTGAATTGACCCTTACAATTGAGATTTTCTTACTTGTGGTTTACTTGAAATAATTAATATCTCTTAAAATATGGGTTTTTGGACTATACGTTATATAACTTTATATACTCAAATTAGGCTCTAAAATCGTTGGTTTAAATCTTTCGGGTTATTAAGGCTCACCGTGTATAATGAAGCAGATGTAATGACAGTACGTCAGTTATATATTTTAAAATTTATTATAAAAAATCATAATTCTCTACAAAAATCAAATATTAAAATTAATAAACGCACTAATCGCAGAGTAATCACTTGTCCCAAAGTTAAAACCACCTTGGCCTTTCCATAAAAATTTACAATAAAATTAATAAACATTTAAATATTGAACACCTAGCACTACATACTTCTTTCTTGAAATCACTAAATTATGAACAAACCGAACAATTACTTACGACAATACACTAAATAAAAATAAATAAAAATCTACTACAATAACATAATACTAACTAACTAACTAACTTTATAAACTTCTATCATCATTATCAACTCTTATATTAAAATATAGTAAAGTTCATTGAAATTCAACTTTGATTATATGTATAAGATCACTTTAATAATAAAGCGGACTCCTACACTATTTGAGATCAATTATTTTTACTATTTTTATGTATACCTACAAAAAAAGAAACCCACATACAATGTAACAAAACAAATTATCTTTCAATTAGATAAGTTTATTGTAAATGCTAATCCTACTTTCCTACTAATATTATAAATGCGAAAGTTTGTGAGGATGGATGGATGTATGTTTGTTGCTCTTTCACGCAAAAACTACAGAACGGATTTGGATGAAACTTTACAGTAATAATAGGTTATACATCAGAATAAAACATGGGATACATTATATCCCGAAATTCCCGCGAGAACAGATACAACGCGGGTAACACTAGTATATGATATGTTTAGATTAATTTACGCCTAAGTACCATGTTGTTTAAGCTGTATTTATGTATAATGTAAATTTATAATTTAATAATGTAACCAGTCCAAACACTCATAGTATTATACTCAGAAAAACATTGTAAACCATTGATAATTCACAGTGCAGAGGGGACCTTCCTAACGCAGGTTTTTAACATAAAAGGGAGGTTTCCAATTCCTATTGTTAACGTAACTGTTATCAACAAATAAATGATTTCTCTTGAATCACTCTATCTATTCAAAAAAACCGCGTCAAATATCGTGCTGTAGTATTTGAGTTTATCGCGAACAGACAGACAGACAGACGCGGCCGGGAACTTTGTTTTATATAGTGATAGCGAGTCTGCATAATATTTGTTTTATGCAGGTTTTAATAATGAATGCTTCCGATGTGGTGACATCAGTGTAACAACTGGTTGGTTTGTGCAAATAATATAAATACGTTAGTAAGTTGACTTTTTTATTTCTTATTGGAACTGTTTTTTGTAGCTTAGATGATGATGATGATATGAAATAGAACACTTTTCTAAACCTTAAAAATTTGTGTGCCATTTACTTGCTTTCGAATTATATCGCGTTATAAAATAATGTAAATAGTTAATTTTAATAAATTAGGTACGTAAATGAGTGATTTTGGAAATAAAAAGTTATCTTATTATGTCCCACTATTGGGCAAAGGCCTTTCGTCTCACCGAAGATATCAGTACACTGATTAGTAATCACCAACCAAGTTGCCTAATGCGAGTTGTTGATCTCAAACCGGAGTCATGTTTGAAAAGTAGGAAACATGTTTTAGCTCGATCAGGGAATTGATTTGATTTACACGAGTGAACCGAAATCTTGTTAAGTCTATATAATTGCACTGTCTTCCCTTTCTCAAATCTTCAATATTGCAAAGTTTTTAAATTTTCTTTTGAATGAGACTGTCTAATCTATACTAATATTATAAAGCTGAAGAGTTTGTTTTGTTTGTTTGTTTGTTTGTTTAAACGCGCTAATCTCAGAAACTAGTGAACCGATTTGAATAATTCTTTTTGTAATAGATAGCCACATTCAACGGGAAGGTTATAGGCTATTTTTCATCCCGAAATTCCTACGGGAACGGGTACAACGCGGGTAAAACCGCGGGGCGCTGCTAGTTAATAATATTAGTAGGATAGGATTTTATATACAAAATTCTCAAAATTTTTGTAAATTATCCTATTAATTAGATGATCTTTTTAAAACAATGTATAATATTCACAATCGTAAACTTTTACGACATCGTTATTAAAATAATTAGTCGATGAGAACAATTTAAGTAACAATATGAACCGACTGGAATTAGTTGATGAGAACAATAAAATTACTTACTTACGAACCGACCGCATCCGTAATACGATGCGCTATCGAACTGAAATCGCCGACTCAGGAGAAAAGGCAGCTAAGCACACATGGGACCGAGCTGGTCATGTCTGCCGTATGCGACGACCTATTTTAATTTAATATTTTTGTTATGCTACACATTTCCTACTTAAATATATACGAGTATATTGCCGCGGTGGCAACAAGCGACTGTAAAAGTCAAGCAAAATAAACATTTATAACCATATAAATTACATTTATTGATGTTAAACACCATTAAAAATAGTATGTACACAATAAACTTATTATTGACATGCATTCATAAATTAATAACATATTTTTAATATAAAGTGGTCTATGTCTACTAGATTTTTTATTGATTGGTAAGTAGAATAATGTAATAGAATTCTTAATGTGACAAGGTTCTAATAATCCTTAGGGCTCTGCGGAGCTCAATCGACCAATCACAAAATTACGAAATGATTTTGACATTGTCAATGCGTTGTTTGGCAATGTCAATACGTTGTTATTGGTCGTTTGAGCTCCGTACATCTCCGCTCCGCTTAAACGGAGACACATACACAAATCTAAATCTTACAACTCCTCATCAACAATCAACTCAAAATTGTGTTCTCCTTTTTCGTCATCGTTATATTCCAAAAACTTTCTATTCGTGTAATAATCTTCAATTTCTTGCAAAGTTTTATTTTTGGTTTCCGGTACAAATGTCCATATGATCACACCACATACAAAACCAATGACTGCAAAAATAATAAATGTTCCCCATAAATGGGCGTAGTGGAACAAATACGGCGCTGACTTGAGTGCTACCGTGTGGAGTATACACGTATTTGTCACATATAACACTCCACCTATGCCTCTATTTTTCACTGGCATTAAAGCTGATGCGATAGGATAAGCTACCGGCAATATTCCCAAACTTACAGACGTCATGTAGATCATCAAACAGTATAAGCATAGTAAAGAGTCTTTAGGCATTACATTTGATTCCTGCAGATAAGAGGTCAGAGATGCAGCCAGTAAAGAAATAATAGCCCCAGTTATACTCCAAAGCAATACAGTCTTCTTCATAAAAAGTTTATTCAGGAGTATACTTATAGCGATGCCTAGTAATTGTATGCTATTGACTATGAAACCTCCGTATTCTGCTAGAGTGCTATTCGAAGTTGCTTTTTGGAATAACTCTATAGAGTAAATTAATACAACAATACAGCCTATTCCTTGCACCAGAAATTCTAGAACGAAAATATGCGCACATGGGACATAGAAATCTCTGCTGGTCATTTTCTTCCGTAACTCCGGCAATGATAAACCAGATCCATTACTCTTTGTACCCATTTTATGAGCATTAATCAAATCCTTCAATTCCTTCTTGGAGATTGAGTCTTCACCTCTTAACCAGGTGAAGGATCTTTCGCATTGACTGTACTTTCTTTTATAAGCTAACCAGTAAGGGGACTCTGGCCACATTAAAGCTATCCCAACAGCTATAACCATCGGAGCACACATGATCAAGCTTATTGTCTTCCAATGCACATGTCTTGCCATAAGACCGGTCATAGCCATGGATATGGACAGAAATATATAGTACAGTTGAATGAACATGTCTCGGTACTCCGGAGCCATCATTTCGGTCATGCTCAAGCAGGTTACTGCGTAAATGCTGTTGCTGCTGAAGCCGTGGAAGGATTCGGCAACGAAGAGCATTGTCAAGCTGGTAGCGAAGTAGGCTAGGATCCATCCTAGTATGGCAGCGAGGCAAGCTGTAATGTAGGCGAATTTCCGGCCTCTGGATTGCATGATGGTTGGCGTTAGGACGCTTGGGATGCCCGCTAGGCCGTGGATTGCACCTGGAAATTTGACAAAAATAATAATTTAAAGAAAACGCCACACAATTTAACTGGTGTTCTATTTTTCAGTGAGGATCTCGGGGTACAAAGTGGCTTATGTTTGCAAAGTTTTGTAGTTAGTTTTGTATAGTTAGATAAGAACTCAGAATCCAGGTTTTAAGGTCTAATGATTAGATTCTTATCTATCTTTGCCAAAACTTCGTGCGTGAAAGCACAACAGACAGATAGAGTAACTATATTAAATGTTATCTATTTTTGTATTATTATTATATTTTTCGCATTTGTAATACAAGCAGGATAAGTAGAAATACAGATGACGCTATACTTTTCACTTACCAATCCATGATGAAGCCTCGAAGTCGAGTTCAATAATAGTGTCTTCAGCCTTCAATTGGAACAGTAGCACGGTCGGGAATGACACCGCACCGCCCACAGACAGAGCCGCGAACAGAGGCGCCCCGGCGACAAATAACTAGGCATAGGTAGAAATTAAATATGAGGGTTTAGACGTTTCTGAGATCAGCTTTAACAAACATACAAAGTAAGGATTTACCTCTTTATAATAATAACTAGCCGCGCCCCGCGGTGTTACCCGCGTTGTATCGGTTCCCGCGGGGATTTCTGGATATAATGTATCCCATGTGTTATTCTGATGTATAACCTATAGTTTTTACGTGAAAGAGCAACAAACATACATCCATCCTCACAAACTTTCGCATTTATAATATTACTAGCTGTGCCCTGCGGTTTAACCCACAGCGCCCCCGTTCTCGTGGGAATTTTGAGATTTTTATTCCCTATAAACCTCACGGAGCCCGAGACCTTTCCAACGAATGCAAAACCGTGGAAATCGGTCCAGCCATTCACGCGTGATGCCTTGACCAAGGAAAACGGGTTTCATTTTTATATATATAGACTAGGATAGGACTAGGATATCGATTTGACTTTTCCATTTCATTAATCGCAAATAATAAAAACTCACCTGTCTTGCAAATGGTTTGGTCTTCATTCTTGGCTCTTACATGAACCTGAAATTATATTTAATATTTTAAAAAAGCTGATAATACGTATAAAAGTCTCTGATTGATATCTGAACATGTCAGAACATATCTCAACTGATTTTTTTAAATTTTATCAGAAATGTGACAAAAGGCCCTATGTAGGTACGCTCGAGTAGGTTAGTAGTCAAATCTGGTGCCGGAGTTTTTAGATCGCCTAAGTTCCTACACGGTCTAACGATGCGAACAATCGGAACCGATAATTTTACGTGTCCTCCGAAGCACGGAAGCTCTCAGATAGAAATGTCTGCACGTTGCTTAACAATCGCAATAAGCAAACATCGATTATCACTCAAACTACGGAACGAGTTCTACAAAAGCTCAAACACAATCTAAAAAGCTTTTTTGTCATTACCTCATAAACGCTTACTATAGCAGCATTTTAGCTATCAAATGGTTTGTCCCTTTCTGACATACGCTATTTTCCAAAGAGCAAAAGAGACAAAACACTCATTAACAGTGTTTTAGTAAGAAAGCGTTTATGAAAAAGGCAGTTAAACTTTCAAGATTTTTCGGACCCTGGGACAGAAAAACATTCTTACCTTTCCGTATGATTAACATTCGTTCTAGATTATTTCCCAAATGGATTGTCTATTTGTATATATACGAGTATTTTCTCACACTGAACTCTGTTTATTTCGCACTCAACCATTGAATTAATATTTTCAAATAAAAGCAGAATATGAAATACATTTCTTAAGTACTCCTTGCACCTTCTTTGCAGCCAAATGTTTCCAAAATGTGAATAAAAACTGACCCGACCTAACCGAATTCACATACCTATAAAAGTGTTAAAAAATGTAATTAATCATTCGTTATGTTTTTATTTGTGTTTTAATAACAAAAGTTATTTTTAACTCTTTGTTGCACAGATTTTTGGTTACGCATTTTTTTTTGTAGCTGTATTCTGCGGTTTCGTGCAGCTAAATAATTAAATTACCGTAAGCTTTGAAAAACCATTGAGTTTTCTATTTTGGAAAACATTGGCTGAATAGAATAAAAAAATTGCTCAAAATAAAGCAATATTTTTCAGAACACTCAGCTTTGATCAACAATACACAACTACTCGTAGATATCGTCACGTACAATATCAAAGCTAAATACTGTCCGCGTGGATGACTTGTGACAGCTTATTTTGTTTACTACCGATTTTTGATTTTGTACGTGACCCGATGGACCCGATATCTAGTTGTGTATTGTTGATCGAAGCGACGTAATGTCAAAATCACAAAAATAATTAAATGTCTACTAAAGAAGTATTTGACGTCTCAGAGTAGCGTAAATACTTATACAGATACTAGCTGACCTAGAAAACCTTGTTTTTCCATATACAAATTAAGGGGTGGACTACCCTTTATTCTCAGAACTACACACAAAATTTCATGAGAATCGTTCAAGCCGTTTCGAAGGAGTTTAATTAACTACAAACACCGCGACACGAGAATTTTATATATTAGAATTGAATTACTTACTCAATTGTTGACAAACTTATGCGAGGTTATGTATAAGTTATTGTTTGAAATAATTCACAGCCCTTCAGAAAATACAGTGTTTTTTATTATATTTTTCCACTACATTGACGTCAATCTTAAAACAAGAATAATTTATCAAGTCATAATACATACATTGTAATAGTATAGTCATAGTGTGGAAATACGTGTAGTCATCGTCAAATGTTATGCTTTTTAATACTTTTTCACATTACAAAATTTGTAAATTCACATTGACATGGTGTTAGGTATTATAGAAATTTTAATTTGATAAGGTTCTAGGTATTTAAGTTTTCATTCACTGATTATTTCAGTTTTTCACAATCTTCTGATTATTTTACGTTTCCTGTGATTTGTTCCAACGCCCTATCTTAAGTCTACGAACACCTTCACTGAGTGACATCTAATAACTGTTTTAAGGTTCCGTACCCGAAGGGTAAAAACGGGACCCTAATACTAATAGGCTGCTATCCGCTCTTGAATCGTAATAGCTAGGCAGTTTTCACTGATGATTCATTTCTGTTGCTGTTATAACAACAAATACTATAACAGCATGAAATTAATATTGCAGTGAGACTCTCTTTCTGTCACACAACTATTTTTTGCCATGTTTTATAGATTGTTACCGAACCCTTAGTGCGCGGTTCGACTCGCTCTTACCCGGTTATTTTATTTCATACCCTTGCGTGCACAATTCAAGCCAAGTCCTTTAAAACAATTTCCCCATTCCTTAGACCATAATTGTTGTATAATTAAGCGATTTGCAGTGATTATGACCCAATGTTACAGAGAAGGCCTATAATAATTAGGACTTAAGACAATGTACAATTATCGCATTTGCTGTTCGATTAGTCAATTATTATTGTTTTCTTATTGACAACACTCTGCGGTTCCGCTTTAAGAATGTCTCTATGCAACGTTGCTCTATTACAATTGTTATCTAACTATCCTATAGGTAGCGCGTTTGTAGCACTCGTGGCGTAGTATGACTTAAGCAGTACTAACAAATCTTTATCTTTAGAAAGTGGTCTTATCTTAGTATAGGTAGCCTATGAGAAACTGCTCGCGTATGCTAAAGAGTGCGTTTCCAATCACAACATTACGAAAAGATTTTGAGAATGTCAATACCTTGTTTAACAATTTCAATGAGCTGTGTTTGGTTGAATGAGCTCCGGTCTGCTTTCAAAACGTACTTTCACACACAGACTGACAGACTTTCGCATTCATCATTCATTAGTAGGAAAACGAATCAAGCGATATTTTTTCTCCATATTTTTATCATTGAACTAGCAGTGCCCCGCGGTTTTACCCGCGTTGTGCCCGTTCCCGTAGGAAATCCGGGATAAAATGTAGCCTATAGCCTTCCTCGATAAATAGACTATCTAACAGTGAAAGAATTATTCAAATCGGTTCAGTAGTTTCTGAGATTAGCGCGTTTAAACAAACAAACAAACAAACAAAACAAACTCTTCAGCTTTATAATATTAGTATAGATAAATTGTTAAGAGCGCGTGCTTTAGTTGTTTACTTTCCATTGTGTGTGCAACAGTACTGATTAATTATTCTTTATTCAGTGAAGTAAATTAATTGACAGGTGTTTCAGTTCATAAGTCTTGAACGTTTCAAAATATTGGATAGTCGTTTGGAAAATATCGGATTCTTTGAAAAGTGTATAACCCGTTTCACGTGAGAGTAACCTGTTTCAAATGAGAATAAACCGTTTCAAATGAGAGTAACCCGTTTCAAATGAGAATAACCCGCTTCAAATGAGAATAACCCGCTTCAAATGAGAGTATCCCGTTTCAAAAGAGAATAGGATTGGATTAATTTAACATGCTGTTGAATTAATGCCGCCCTGAAGAAGTGTGTAGCTACCCTTATACCTCTGTACTATAGTAATGTACGATCATGACGAACGTAGTGAAGCCATACAATTGAAAAAATATATGTATACATGTATTTTATGTATTATTTTATTAAATAAATAATGTACTAACCGCGCCCTGCGGTGTTACCCACCCTGTACCAGATCCCGCGGGAATTTGGGGATAAAAGTAACCTAAGCTACTCCTTGTTACATCTGTTATCTGCCAGTGAAATTTCCGTCAAAATTGGTTCATTTCAAAGATTAGACGGAACTGACAGACAAACAGAAAAAAATACAAAAAAATGTTGTTTTGGTATGTTGTGTATATATTATCTACTAGCGGCGCCCCGCGGTTTTACCCGCGTTGTGCCCGTTCCCGTAGGAATTCCAGGATGAAAAATAGCCTATAACCTTCCCATTGAATGTGGCTATACATTACAAAAATAATTTTTCAAATCGGACCAGTAGTTCCTGAGATTAGCGCGTTTAAACAAACAAACAAACAAACAAACAAACAAACAAACAAACAAACAAACAAAACAAACTCTTCAGCTTTATAATATTAGTATAGCACATAGTAAAAAGTGATTATTTTAATATTTGTAATATTTCAGACACTTCAATTTTATTTATTTGTATTGATTGTATGATGAGCACGATGTATTAAATCTTTTAAAAAAAATTTTTAAATTGTAATTTAAAAGTTTTTTTTTTGTTTTAGCGCGTACTCTGAAGTTGTGTAAAGGTCATGAGAAACAAGATTTTAAAAATTGTACTCTAAATATATTTGCTTTTGTTTATATTATAACCATAATTTTGTTAATTCATGAGGCGTTGGTGTAATTAGACGCTTGCTTCAACGTCACTGAATAAATGAAGAATAAGAAATGCTTGAACAACATATTTCATTATAAAAAACAAAGTTTTTGTTACAAAATGGAAGGAACACCTTTTATTAAACAGGTAAGTTCGTTTTAATAAGATTTTTAACTTGATCTGTTCGTTTGTTATTGAGCATTATGCCCATTTCCACGAGAATTTTAGGATAAACGTATGCCATATGTTATTCTGATGTATAACCTATATTCCTGTAAAGTTTCATCCAAATCCGTCCAGTAGTTTTTTAGTGAAAGCGTAACAAGCATATATACAACCTTTCGCATTTATAATATTAGTAGGATTATATTAATTGCTTCTTACAAATCCAAAATTTTCACCAATACAATTTTTCACGAGTTTTTCTAAATTTCACACCCTGATAAATCCTCTTATCTTCCTATAGTTACTAGTTGCAGTTTCTCCGCTGCTAGCTGCGTTATCAGTGGGGGGTGCAGTGACATATCCAACTGTTCTGTTACATCAATTGAAAACCAATGACACTACTATAGAATTGGATTTCGATACATCATCATGGATTGGTATGAACACCTATTATTCTACCCCAAAAGGAATGGATTTTGTTTGATGTGAATTTGAATCTTGAAATTACTATCTGAGCGCTACCGTGCTTCGTGGGGTTCGTTAAATTGTCGGTCCCCGTTGCTTCAATCGTCTGACTATATCGGTGGTCTTGAGGCGGTCTAAAAATTCCATCAGGGTTGGCCACTAATCTACTTGAACTTACTTCTTTAATTCACATACTATCATTTTCTTGTAGGTTCCATCCACGGTTTGGCTGGTATACCAAGCATACTAATACCAAGCATAATGCAATGGAGAGGCAGAAAATTCGCCTATATTTTTGCCTGCATCATCACCATTATTGGTTGGATAATCGCTTACACAGCGACAAATATAACATCTATATTAATCTGCGAATCATTCCACGGTTTCGGAGGGAACAGTATTTTGGCGGTCAGTTTTCTGAGTATCAGTGAGATGATATGCCCAAAAAATAGGATAGCTTACATGCAACTATATACAGTTTTGCAGATTCTTATGATGGCCATTAACGGCTTGCTCGCACAATATGTGCATTGGAAAACGATTGCTCTTATTATGTGTGCTCCAATGATCTTAGCTGTAGCCATAGCGTTTTCGTGGCCAGAATCTCCATATTGGTTAGCCTTCAAAGGTGACTACGAGAAATGCGAAAAAACGTTCGTTTGGTTGAGGGGTAGAGATGAAATATCGCAGAAAGAGTTATACGAAATGATTGCAGCGCATAAAGAAAATTGTACCACTAAAAATAACATGTCTTTCAGAAAGTTTTTTGAGAAGATTTCCAGGAGAGACTTCTATTTGCCTTCTTTCCATACATTTGTTCTACAATACTTATTTTATTGGTGTGGTAACTACGTCATCATAATATACTCCATCGAGTTGATACAACAATCTACGCAGAATGAAAACGCGGCATTTTACGGCGGCTTACTCATGAATATGATATTGTGTATTGGCACTATTATAAGCATAGTACTCAACAGGTACTTTAGCAAGAAGAGTATTATGTTATGGAGTGTCTTCATAGCTGGTGGCGCAATGCTAGCCTCATCCTTAGTTAGCTACTTACAAGTAGTCAATGTTTTACCCAAAAATTCTTCCATATGCTTATACACTTTAGTATCTTTCATGGTAGGTAATGGAATTGGGATAGTCCCTATAGCTTACAATGTTGCTATTGAAATAATGCCAGTCAAACATAGAGGTTTGGGGGGAGCATTTATCATTGTAACGTCTTGCATTTTGCATTCATCATCGTTAAAAATCTCACCTTATCTGTTTATCTATATAGACTTATGGGGTACTTTTTTGTTTTATACATTTAACTGTTTGATCTGCGGAGTTTTTATATGGAAATATATACCGGAGACTGAAGATAAATCGCTGAGAGAAATTGAGGACTATTATAATTTTGGTACAAGTAAAAAAAAATATTTGTCCGAGTTGGTTGAGGAAACCGCGCCTATGGCTAGTGAAATGGTGGATATGAGTAAATAGTTATATAAGTCAATTTTATAAAATCAACCAGCAGTGCCCTGCGGTTTTACCCGCGTTGTGCCCGTACCTATGAGACTTTCGGGATGCAAAACAGCCTATAACCTTCCCGTTGAATGTGGGTATTCATTCCTAAAATAATTATTCAAATCGGGTTAGTTATTTCTGAGATAAGCGTGTCCAAAAAAACAAACAGAAATGAAACTCTTCAGCTTTATTATATAAGAATAGTTATTATCACACAGACTCATAATTTTGACAATGAGTTATATCCATCGGCACCATAACCACTGCCACAGAAGGTAAATAAATATTTGGTTAAAAATAATCTTGTATCACAATTTTAAAAAGATAATTAATATAAAACTTATTTATTGGTTATGAAAGATTGCGTTAGTTGTGAAATTAATAATAAAAAATATAATCTCAGCCTTCACTAAAATAATAAATGTTGTGTAAGATAATAAATAATATATTTATAAAAAACTTGAGAGGTGTCAAGGGACACCCGGATGGAACGAAGTTCAATGCGAAATAGAAAGACGAAACGAAAATATCTGGCTTACTTTCTATAAGAGAGAAAGAGAGACAGAGAAACATGTCTCTCTCTAACAGCGTGCGTATGTTTCTCTGTCTGTCTCTCTCTAACGCAAAAAGTGTCGTTACAACTTTTCGTCTTAATTTTTTCCGTCTAGCCCCCTTTCGCAACGCGCGATAAGGAACTTCGTTCCAAAAACGTTTTATGTCTAAGATTTATTGCTGTTATGTAAAGATTTACATATTAAAACTACATGCAATTACATATCTAATTATTGTGTTTTATTTTTCCTACTTTGTACACATTTTAAATTACAATTACAATATATAGTAAACATGTGTTTCATTCAACTTAAGCGTATGCTTTTTAATATTTATCTTAAAATATTAACAAAATGGCGCCAAAGTAAAACATCAGCATGTAAAATACCGCTACAGGACAAAGGCCTCTCACAGTACAACATAGAAGATATCAGTACAGTGAGGGGAAATTGAATACTATATTAACTGGTTTATTGAAACAAAGAATAAGAAAATTCATGTTTTTTATCTACAATTATTGATGGACTTTTACGCTAGGCATTCTAGCCCCACCACATTTTATATCCCGTGAGAAAAAATGCATTATATTGATTGATATATTCACTTGCTTAATTCTAATACATATTAATCTATCATTAAAATGTTCCATCAATAATAATAATGTTATTAATAAAACAATAACTCATAATCTATTTTTACTTTTTCAGGTAAGTTAAACTGCAAGGGCGGTAAGTGAATTGCTTGACTTTATTAAGCTTAATTTCCACTTGAGACAGCACGTGTCGAGGAGCTTCGACTTGTGGCAAACAGAAAGTACAAAATATTATACTTCAACTTTATACGTTAAGTCTACTTACTCAATATTAATACTATATGTATACCCTTTCGCTTGTGAATTACTGGTCCGGGAAAATATAAATACAACAATTATTTTGCGCCATTTGACTCGAAAGAAGAAGAAGAATACTACATTCAGGACGGGTATCGAAGGTAGGATTTTTATATTAATGCTTTGCGCCTTAATGTATATATTATGGGTCTTATATAACTAAGAGTTAAGGCATATATGAAACAAAAGCTAATTACTTTTTTAATTTTCAAAATACTTTTTTATTTACTTTAACTATAAGTATGAGTATATCAGTTTTCTTCAATAGTTAAAACCATTGATATTTTCAAACTACTTTTCCACTTCCACTGCTGAATCTATGCTCGCAACATCCCTCTTTATAAACTTTCCGAAAACGTAATAATCCTCGAGTTCTTGTAATGTCTTGCCTTTAGTTTCTGGTACATATTTAAACACTAACAAAACACAAGTTATTGCATTCACTGTGAAAAGGGAAAAAGTTCCTGACATCCCAATGTACTTGATCAAATACGGAGAAATCTTCAGGGATGAAGCGTAGAGGGTACAGTTGCAAATGATCAAAAAGGCTCCCCCAATGTTTTTGTATTTAACAGGCATCAGCTCAGCAGTCATGTAAAACACGAATCCATTCAAACCCCAACTGTTAAAAAGCATATAAGCGATCAGAAAGTACATAATCAAGTAAGAATCCTTAGCCACATAACCGTAGCTTTGCAAACCAGTCACAACAGTAATGCCAGCTAAACATAAAATGACTCCTGAAGTACTGAATATCAGTATCGTTTTGTTTTTAAAGTATCGCGCTAGGACATTGGTAACGAAACAGCCTGATAAAACAATTGAATACAGAATATTTCCTGCTGTGAACGCGGCGTCTTCGCTTTGCGTTGATTTCTGTACCATGTCTATAAAATATATTAGAATCACGTCTCCACCGCTCCAATAAAGCATATTTAGTAGAAGAAATGTATGTATACTTGGTAAATAGAAGTCTCTACGTGATATTTTAGAAAAAAAATGCTGCCAAGAAAACTTGTCCTTTTCCATATCTATGCTCAAGTTTTCTCTCTGCGCTGAGATCAGCTCTTTCAGCTCTTTAACTGACACGTCATCTTTGCCTCTTAACCAATAGAATGTTCTTTCGCACTGATCGAATCTGCCTTTACAAGCTAACCAGGGTGGCGATTCTGGCCATAGAAGAGCTATTAATACTGCGGTGACTACTGGAGCTAGCATGATCAGACTGATCGTTTTGAAGTGTAAGAATCTTCCGGCTATTCCTCCTACTGCCATGCCCAAACCCTGACTAATTCCAAACAATTGCATGCAGAATAGCCTATATCTTGGAGCTAGCATTTCCACCATGCTTAAGAAGCTAACGGTGCATAGACTGTTAGTCCCCAATCCATGAAAAGATTCGCTGATCAATATCATTGGTGTGTTCATCGCCAAATATGAGAGGAACCAGCCGATGATGATGGCACAGCATGTCAGAATAAGGCTGAATTTTCTTCCTTTCCATTGCATTATTATGGGCATGAATATCGCTGGGAGGCCAGATATTCCGTATATTGATCCTGGAAAATGGAGAAAGTTTGTGATGAAAATAAGTACATTCAAATGCCTGTATAATATTTTCAAAGTAGTATGTCTGTGCCATTTTAATATTTAAACCGCTTTTGGGTGGCATTGATTGATGAAACTGATGATGGATTATAGGTAATTTTACCCGATTACGTGAGCGAAGTAGGTTAATATGTTCATCTGTAATCAGATAAATCACACGGAGAGTTTTAATACATACATCTTTTCATCTCACTGAAAATGTTAATCGAGTGAGGATAATTATCATCACGCTTTCCTAATGCGGGTTAGTGATCTCAAACCCGAGCCATGTTTGAAAAGTAGGAAACATGTTTTCGTTCGACCTGGGAATTGAGCCCGAGTCTCGACAAGTTAATGCACATACCACTAGGCAACGAAGGATCACTACATAGTATAAAATAAAGTCGTCTCTGTTTCGTGTCTGTTTGTCTGTTTGTCTGTATGCTTAAATCTTTAAAATTACGCAACGGATTTTGATGCGGTTTTTTGTAATAGGTAGAGTGATTCAAGAAGAAGGTTTTTATGTAAAAAAAATCCCGAAATTCCCACGGGAACGGGCACAACGCGGGTAAAACCGCGGGGCGCTGCTTACAAAATAATAATGCTCGATGGCGGGTCTCTTATGGCTACTTACTGTTTCGTGCGGTCAAAGCGCGCGGGGATATAGGTACCTACCTACGAACTACGAACGACGAAGACGCGCTATGTAGGTATTATCCCGAATTCTTCCTCACATGAAACCTTGATTATATGATACATATTACTCGCGCGAGACATGTAATATTTTATTCCCAATTTCCCACTTGAAATTTTGATTGTGTATATTCCTGCGGGAGACACGCAATGTTTTATCCCGATTTTCCTACATGAAATCTTGATTACCCGAAGCGAAGCGAGGGCGGGTCGCTATTAACTAATAATGAATAAAATATCCTCACCAACCCACGAAGAGGCGTCCATATCCAGATGTATATCACTGTCATTCCTGTTCAGTTGTTGTATCAGCATCGTCGGAAACGTCACAGAGCCGCCCACTGAAAACGCTGCCAGCTGCGGCGATAATGCAACTAGCAGCTAGCAAAATACAGCGTTACACAATGAAATAACGGGCTTTCAAACAGTAACCACAATAGAGTCCTAGCAGATTATATAAAACTTTTTCACAATCTTTGACATTTGCCATCGCAATTGCATTAAGCTTGTTGTAATATACTCGTAAAAGTATGATTAAACTAGCAGCGCCCGCCGGTTTTTACTCGCGTTGTGCCCGTTCTCGTCGCAATTTCAGGAGGGAAAATAGACTATAACTATAAAAATCTCGAAATTCCCACGGGAACTGGGGTGCTGCGGGTGAAACCGCGGAGCAGTTAGTAATACATAAATTAAAACGTAAAGAGAACGTCCTGAAGCTAGTACAATGTTTTGTCCAATGCGGCCGCGCTTTACAGTTTTACACGCTTTTGGGAGTACTAATTTTGGGATGGGATGCCAACTGAACTGAGAGCCTTTCTCCTTTTTATTTGAAGTCAGTCAAAAATGTAGCTGATAACATTCCTCTTGAATGAACGATTTTTTTTTATATTTTAGATTAGCGTGTTCAAACAAACAAACTCAAAAAACTTTATTAAATGTGGTGAATATCTCATATATCGGAATCAGTGCAGTGGAAAGAACATGCTTGTTGTAAATTATATTTAAATTAATAACTGAAATACTTACTTGTCTGAACAGCGGCAAAATGGTCATCTTGAACACTTAAAAAAACTTTAAATGCAACAATTATCATACAACAAAACGTTTTAATAACCACTTTATCCTCGTTAACCACATATGTATTATTTCTCCTTTTCTAACACCCAACACGAGACAGAGACAGAAATTTTGATTCAATTTTTTATTTATTTTTTATTACAACGCATGGCTGATTGCTCTATTGTTTGAAATGTTTGTCGATTGTATAAAACTTGTACGGTTTCAAGTATGCTTTGGTTGGTAAGAGAACCGATTGAGACGGAAGGGCAAAGAGAAATGTAAGATTCTGTATTTGTAAGTGTTTATAGTTTATCGCAGTTTAGGCTGTTTGTACACCAAGCGATAGATGTCGATCTGATGCGATTGAAGTTGGAACAGATCTTGACGCACATTGATAGATTTTTTATTAGTCTGGTAAACTCTTAGTTCGACATTAATAATTCGTTTTCAGCACTTAATCACTTTCGTCTTTCTTAATCAACGGATGATAAGATAAAGTTAATCTACGTTCTTCTCGAAAAGAAAAGAAAGAATAAAAAAATCTTTTTCATAAACTGTTAAGCAAGTCATTACAAATATTTCCTTTTGTTTGTTGTCAGAAATCATTGTTTGACCCAATTCTTCGTCTTTATTTTTTCTAATCTTTTAATCATATATTTATGCAGTAAATGTGATGTAATGGCCGGAGAACAAAGTCGCAAATAGTGTTTGTTACAATCACTTATAACTCAAGAACGTCCGATTTTGATGGTATTTAACATTTATTTAAAAATAATTTAAGATTTAAAGCTACTGAGGGCAAAACAATATATTTATATTCATAAACTTAATATGTATTCAGAAAACTAAGCGATTTATTGATTGATGTAGTAACACCCTAACGGTTTCAATAATTGATACTTCCATTGATAAATGGATTGATACACACGATTTGATATTTTTTTTTTCCAGTTCAGATTAGCTCGTTTCAAAGAAACAATAAATAACTAACTAATAGTTTGTACTACATAACTAAACGTAAGTACGTTTAGTTATGTAGTACAAATTACCTAGAATAATTTGTAGGCTAATTTTAAAAAGTTCTTTGTTACGTGACCACGGGTATAAGGGTCAAGCTTTGTTCTCACTACGCCATTATTTCAGTCGAGTAGCGAGTAATTTAGTAGCTAAACGTGTTTGAACATCGACAATTTAGTCGAGTAAGTTAGTGATTACTCTTTGGTGAGTATTTTAGCTACTAAAATACTAGCGTAGTGTGTAGGAGGCTTTAGAGCGTTCAAATCAAGAGTTTCTAGAATTACAAACGAACGTAGCTGTCCTGCTACGTTCGTTTGTAATTCTAGTTTGAGTAAAATCTAAATTCAAACTTCTAAATACCGAGCTTTGGAGGGCACGATACATGTCGGTCCCGGTTGTATCAATCGTTAGACCATGTCAGAGGCCTTTAGGCGGTCTTAACACTCCGACACCAGGGTTGGCCACTGACCTACTCGAACTTGCTTACATATAGGTATACTAATATTATAAAGCTGAAGAGTTTGTTTGTTTGTTTGTTTGTTTGTTTGTTTGTTTGTTTAAACGCGCTCATCTCAGAAACTACTGAACCGATTTGAATAATTCTTTTTGTAATAGATAGCCACATTCAACGGGAAGGTTATAGGCTATTTTTCATCCCGAAATTCCTACGGGAACGGGTACAACGCGGGTAAAACCGCGGGGCGCTGCTAGTCATAATGCTAAGTTTACGTTGAACAAAGTATAATTGTCATTTTATGGTGTAAATTCTTACGCAGAGATAAAACGATATATTGTAGCATTGTTTCATACATGAGATACTTAAAAAATACTCGTGTACGTTTTTTTTAAATCAGTTTTCGCTAGATCTGGGAATTGAACCAGGAACCTCAGTCTTGGTAGGCGATGGTGCCGTAAGATTTTTTTAAACTTGTACAAACGGTTTCACGTTTATTCTCTCTTTTCTTACCAGTTTTATTAGTAAATCTTTTTCACACATACACCTTGCACAAACAGAAACACATGGAACACTAAATCATGTCTACAAAATAATAATTATAGTGCCAAAGGTTCTGATTATGTTGTCATCCAATACAAATCAATTTTATTCTAAAACGGGCAGCGCTTCGCGAATTTACCCCCGTTGTGCCCGTTTCCGTGAAAATTTCGGGATGAAACATAACCTATAACCTTCCCGTTGAAAATGGTTATATATTACAAAAATAATTATTCAAATCGAACTCGTAATTCCTGAGATAAGCGCGTTCAAAGAAACAAAAAATTCAACTCTTCAGCCTTATTATATTAGTATAGAAAACTGTAAGATATGCCTGTAAGAATAGGTACCTTGCACTACGTTTTACATCGAACACTTGTATAAGCAATCGTTTAGATAAAACAATGTGCTTAATTTCAATGAATGGTGCACAATAAACTTGACCTTTGCTTAATGTATGGAGGGTAATGCTTGAACCTATAAGCTTGGTATTGGTCTCACTGACTCATTGCAATGTCAAAATGTTTGATCGGTTGGGGGAAGTCTTTGCCTAGCTGTGGGATAGTATCAGTGAGAAAAATATAAGGAACGCATAGTTTCAGAATTGAAGTCGCTTTCCGCTGTCTGTCCCTATGATGTATTCTTAGATTTTTAAAACTTCGCAACGGATTTTGACTCTGTTTTTTAAATAGATACGAATAATTAAAGAGGAAGATTATTTTGTATTAAAATTCCCGAAATTTCCACGGGAACGGGCACAATGCGGGTAAAACCGCGGGGCGCTGCTAGTACTGTATAAAAAAGCCACCACGTAAAGCGTATGTTATCTTTCACTAATGTTTAATAGCACGAATATAGAGATGTTTTATCCCGAAATTCCCACAGGAACGAGCACAACACGGCGTACCGCGGGGCGTTGCTAGTTAATTATTATATTTATTACATTAATTATTATACGGTCAAAGAAAAAATATGTCTAAATAAATTAATAAAAATATTCGCAGGATTTATTGCTTGTACTACAAACTTGGTTTCTTTGTTTGCAAACCGGTTTTCGTTGATATTTATATGATTTTTTTAATTACATATTACAAGGATAACAATACAATCGTGTAAGATTATTGCTTCAAGTCCAAATTAAGGGCTGAATACATGCGCAGACCTGTCGTATATCAGCTGCAGATTAGTTACAGGCAAGTGTACCTATACCTATGCCAACTGGCATACCCAAATCTTCTTCAGATACTGCTTCGTTTACATATGTGTGTAATCCCGCCTATACTTACCACTGCGCCAGTTGTACCCATTCCTGTGAGAAGTCGTAATACAAAGTTGTCCATGTGTTATTCCAGATTCTATTTTATCTCTGTGGACATTTTAGTTCTTCTTCTTATCGAGTAGGTCAGTGGCCAACTTTGGTGTCGGAGTTTTTAGACCGCCTAAAGGCCTTTAAAAGGTTTTACTTTAGATCGGACCAATAGTTTTTGCGTGAAAGAGGACCATCCTAACTGAAACTTCTGAATTTTGGCTACAGGAAAAAACATCCTATTTAACAGTATGAAACAACATATGAACTTGTCGAGTGCGCTAGAGTTAATTGTTTGAAAAAAATCAGTCTCAACGACTCACTCTTCAAAATAGAAACGAAATTGTTTTCCACTCTCATATTTAATTAATTTCATATAAAAATACAGTTTAATACTAAGTAGAGCCTATATAAAACATCCAATTCTGTTTAACTGGAAGCGGTCGTAGGTCGATATGTGACACAGCAGGTCGACGTAATTTTTTAAATGTCAGTCGCGGAGCAGCCAATATGCATAATTCTTGCAGTCTTCATGCGTTCTATGCATCAAGCAGCATAATGTCTGTGCTCATCGAAAACGGGTCCAGCCCTTACACACTATTAATCGGTTCCCTTTCGCTAGTTTCTGTGGACCTTGGAACAAATTTTCCATAGTTGTAATAGTGCTCCAATTCTGTGAGCGTGCGGCCCTTGGTCTCGGGCACGCAGCGGTGCACGAGCAGCGCGCACGCAGCCGCGTTGAGCGCGTACAGCAGGAACGTGCCGCACATGCCGGCGTGCAGCAGCAGGTACGGCGACAGCTTCAGCGAGCACGCGTACAGCCCGCAGTTGCACACGATGTATAGCGCGCCGCCCGCCGCGCGGTGCTTCACCGGCATCAACTCCGCGCCCATGAAGAAAACCACTGAATTCAACCCCACGCTGTTAAATATTATAAAAGCGACCAAAAAGATCGTGCACAGAAGGGAATCCTTCTCCAATATTCCATGTTTTTGCAAAAATGTTATAATAGCTATACTGAACAGACAGACTATGACGCCACTGGTGCTGCTCAATAAGACCGTCTTGTTCTTGAAGTTCCGTATCAGTACGTGGGTTATCAGAGTTCCTATAAATATTATAACGTACATTACTATACTGGCATAGAAAGAAGCGTCTTCGTTGCTTGTTGATCTCTCTACTATGTCTATAAAGTAAATGACGATCACGTCACCACCGCTCCAGTAAAGCATGTTCATCAGAAGGTATATGTGTAAACTTGGGAGGTAGAAGTCTCGGCGTGATATTTGACTCCAAAATCCACTGAAACTCCACGCTTCTTTGTTTTTCAAACTCATTCTATTCTTCCTTTGAGATGATAACAATTCTTGCAGCTCCTTGTTAGATTCTTCATCTGTTCCTCGTAACCAAACGAAAGTCTCTTTACATTCCTCTAACTTTCCTTTACAAGCCAGCCAAGGTGGAGATTCAGGCCAAATCAAGGCTACTAATATAGCAACGACCACTGGTCCTACCATGATATAGCTTATAGTTTTGTAGTGCAAGAACCTTCCTAAAATACCGACTATTGTCATACCCAAACCGATGACTATGCCGATTATATGCATTGATATGAATCTGTATCTTGGTGCTAGCATCTCAGTCATGCTGAGACAACTCACTGGGAGGAGACTGTTAGTACCTAACCCGTGGAAAGCTTCGCTGATGAGGATCATCTCGATGTTGACAGCCGTACAGGATAGTATCCAACCGGTGAATACGAACAAGCATGTTAGTATGTAAGCGATCTTTCGGCCGCGCCATTGCATCAGCATGGGTAGGAATATTACTGGTATTCCGGAGAATCCGTAAATTGATCCTGAAAAAATAACAACACATAAATAAAACATGTTCCCAATTTTTTAAACATGGTTCGGGTTTGAGATCACCAAGCAAAAGCAAGAAATAGAAGCACAAAGCAATATCTGAAATATATGCGGCAACTGAATATACTGACCTATCCAAGACGAGGTGTCCATATCAATGGGTATCGGGCTGTCCTTTGCCTTGAGTTGTTGCTGTAATACCGTCGGGAACACGATGGCCCCGCCCATCGACAGCGCCGCCAGTTGTGGAGACACCGCCACTAACATCTGGGAACAGATACATTACATTATACTTAATGATATTACATTACATTATACATTAAATGAAACGGGACTGTATCGCGTTACAATATATAACGTACCAGCAGTGCCTCGCGGTTTTACCCGCGTTGTGCCCTTTCCCGTGGGAATTTTGGGATGAAAAATAGCCTATAACCTTCCCGTTGAATATGTTTATCCGTTACAAAAAGAATTATTCAAATCGGTCAAGTAGTTTTTGAGTTTATTCATTACAAACATACACACAAATCTTTACTCTTTATATTAGTAGTGTAGATTTATTAAATTACGGGATGACTCTACACTCTTTCCTCCGACAGTGTCGTTTTGAGTTAAAGTATGGAAACAGATTGTCTTTGAAATAAAATAATAAAAAAATACTCGAACAAATTCACATGGTCGATTAGACTTAATAGCTCTAAGTTTGTATTATGTAATCTACGTGACTGATACAACTACATATACGTACATACTATTTGACTATCTATTACAAAACCAAATACCCAAATCAGATTGATAGTTGCTGAGATTAGCGCGTTCAAACAATCAAAAAACAAACTCACCACCTTTTTTACTTGTAACTACGTTTGCGGATACATTTCACTTTTATTTTACACCAGTTGCGCTCGAGGTTTCACCCGCGTTGTACCCGTTCTCGTGGGAATTGTGGGATAAAATGTATCCCATGTGTTATTCTGATGTATAACCTATATTACTGTAAAGTTACATCCTAATCCGTTCAGTAGTTTTTACGTGAAAGAGCAAGAAACATACATCCATACATCCATACATACATCCATCCTCACAAATTTTTGCATTTATAACATTAGTAGGATAGAATAGGATTGTTATCTGACGATTCGGCCCCTACAGGGACCGTGGTCACAGAAGTCTTCTGTAAACGAAGTTTCGTTACAATATGAGTAGTGTTCTCTTCAGCCTTATTATAAATATAAAATCTACTTACCTGTCGTACGAAAGGCCCGATGTTATCCATTTTCCAAAATTAAACACGACTCTTGAAACACTTAAATTGAATATTCACATAACTTCAATCCATGTGCACCGCACGACAGTTTTGAATGAAATACCTTTTAACTAAATAATGTTTGCGAAATAACATTTTTAACGTATTTAAGTGTTGTTAACATTAGAATTAATTAATTAAAGTCATTGTGTATTTTTTTATATAACATGAATTAGCTGATACTAATTACATTATTTTAATTTTTACTAGCAGTTTACCCTAACAATAGGCCTCTTACAAAATTACACACCAAAATATATTTTTGTATTCGTTTTCAATATCAACCGTTTTGTTTGCAGTTTTACGGAGTAATACAATACCCGATGGACTTAAAAAAATAATTGTTTATTTGTAAAAATGATTACGTAATTGAGGTAAAGAACGTAGTTCAATGTTACGGAATGAAATCATTGAAACGTTGAACATGAAATATTTAAATACATAATGCTAGTGTTAATCTTCTACTTAAAAAACTAATCCAAAGTATTAGCCTGTAATGCCCACTGCTGGGCAAAGGCCTCTCATCTAACTGAAGGTACAGCAAGGATGATTAGGCGTTATCACCACGCTAGCCTAATGAGGGTTGGTAATCTAATTTCTACTTTAAAATATAAAAAATAATTGCTTCTATCTGCAAAATTAGATTATAGGATACTAATATGTACTAAATATAATGATTTTTCAGGAGCAATTTTTTCTAGGAATAATTAGTCCAGTTATATTGACGGGCGATTAATTATTGTCCAGAATGTCATCCTACCATACCGTTGGTCAGTTTAAAAGGCTGTATCTGTAGCAAAGAGAAAGTCTTTGGGCGCTGTATTCAGTTCTATGTTAAGTACTACATAGTGTTGTGAAAAAAGCAGGTTCGTTGAATGTAGGTACACTCAATACAGTGGAACCATCTCTGTTCACATGTGTTAAGCATAAAGTATTATGTAAAGCTTACGTAGCCGAATAGCCGTCATAGACGAATAATTTGGGATCGGGCGTTGTGTTACCGACGGTCCTTATTTTGAAGTGCTATAAATATGTTACATATATAACTGATTGGGTCCTCACCAAACTATATAGCGCTAAGACCTCTAGCATGAAAAGCGCTGTAGATGAGGATGTGACCGATCGTGGCTCTGTAATTCAACACACGTTGTATCCTTTAAATTAGACCTACACGACCCACGAGAAATATTAAAAGCTGTTCAAATCAGTCATAGGAGTGCCTTCCAAATCATCATCATGACATTTCTCAAGGAATCTACCGTAGTTGTAATAATGTTCCAATTCTGTGAGCGTGCGGCCCTTGGTCTCGGGCACGTAGCGGTGCACGAGCAGCGCGCACGCAGCCGCGTTGAGCGCGTACAGCAGGAACGTGCCGCACATGCCGGCGTGCAGCAGCAGGTACGGCGACAGCTTCAGCGAGCACGCGTACAGCCCGCAGTTGCACGCAATGTACAGCGCGCCGCCCGCCGCGCGGTGCTTCACTGGCATCAACTCCGCGCTTATATAGAACACCATAGAATTCAACCCCAACGCATAAAACCCCACATATCCCACTAAGAAATAGATGCAGATCAACGAATCTTTTGCTACAACACCAATGCTTTGTAAATAAGTGATACAAGCAATACATGTCAAGAAAAATATGACGCCTGCAGTACTGAACAGAAGAACAGCCTTGTTTTTGAATATTCGGACGGTTACACTCGTTATGATTGAGCCTAGAAATATTATAAAGTACATTATAATGCTGCCGTAGAACGTTGCGTTGTCACTTTGGGTTGATCTTTGAGCCAATTCGAGGAAGTAGACGAGTATCGCTTCACCGCCGCTCCAGTACATCATGTTAAGGAGCAAGAATATGTGAGACGCTGGCAAATAGAAATCTCTTCTCCTGATCATTTTCAGAAACGATCTCACCGTCATCTTTTCTTCGCCTATATTTTTTGCATTCACTTGCTGTGCGTTGATTAATTCAAGCAGTTCCTTCCTCGCATCGTCCTCCGTTCCTCTCAGCCATTCAAATACTTGCTTACAACCATGGTATTCGCCTTTCCATGCTAACCAAGCGGGTGATTCAGGCCAAAAACAGCCAATAACTAGAGCAATGACAGAGGGCACTAGCATTATAGCACTGACTGTCTTGAAGTGGAGAAACCTTCCCATAATACCGACGATGGCAAAACCCAGCGTTATATTCAGACCTACAATCTGCATGGATATGAATCTATACCTCGGAGCCAACATTTCCGTCATACTCAGCACACTCACTGGGAGCAAACTATTTGTACTGAGACCGTGGAAAGCTTCACTAGCTAATATCAACCCTAAATTGTTAGCAATAAGAGATAAAATCCAACCGGTCATAACGACTATGCAAGTGATAATGTAGCCAAGTTTTCTTCCTTTCCATTGCATTAACATTGGCATGAATATGGCTGGAAGTCCCGATATGCCCTGCAGTGATCCTGAAAGTGACGTTTAACAAACGTTAAGCAGCACAGGGATTATGTGTGCCTATGAATCATAGAAAAATGTAATTCTGAATTATGATTTTATTTATTTAAGCTCTGACTATAATGTAAAAAAGTATAAGTCTGTAATGTCTAATTACTGGGCAAAGACCTCCCATCCTACAAAAGGTATCATAACAGTGAGGAGGACAGTATCAAGTTTATAATTGAAAATTACCATCTTATCTTTATCTTAGACCAACTTATTCATGGAGCATTCAAAAATCGCAAAGAACCAATTATTCTTTCAAGCAAATGTGGATGCACTGGTACCATTCCAAGACCAACTTACCTATCCATGATGCTGTATGCACATCCAGAACTACGAAGCTGGAGTTTGATTTGAAATGCTCAAGCAGTAGTGTTGGGTACGCTATACTTCCTCCCACAGACAGAGCCGCTAATTGTGGGGACACTGCTACCACCATCTGGAATGGGTTTCGTAATTAACTACATCGGTCGATCTAATGCCTCAACTAACTATTGACGGAAACTCCGCGACGGAACACCAATACATGTAATCTATACTAGCTGACCCGATAATCGTTGTTTTGCCATATAAAAATTAAGGGGTGGACCACCCTAATAACAATAAATGGAGATGTAAGCCATACAATCTTTCAAATTGGATCAAATTGCACACGGTGTGTAAATCAATTTTAAAATCGGTTCAGTAGTTTAGGAGTCCATCACGGACAAACAACGTGACACGTTATTTGTATAAAAAGAGGTAAAGTTTTTAACTTCGTGTGTTTGTAATGGCTAATCTCAAAAACTACCAATCCGTTTTGAATAATTATTTTTGTAATCGATAGCCACATTCAGTTTTACCGCAGTTTTTCCCGCGTTGTCCCGTGGCAATTTCGGGATGAAAAATATCCTAAAACCTTCCCTTTGAATGTGGCCATTACAAATCCATTACAAAAATAAGTAAATTTTCATACAATTACATGTCAAAATCACTCATTAAATCTCTACTAAGGAAGCATTTGACGTCTCTAAGAACGAGAGTTAGAAATCAGAAAAGAAAATCTCCAGATAAATGTTATGAAAAGAAACTTAACTCAACATAAAATGATAACATTATTTATTTACTTACCTATTACCTTTTTCACTTACCTATTTCAACTGTATATAATAATATTCTCTCACAATGTATTTACATAAATGATTTTTTTATTTTATTTTATTTTATTTTTATTATGTTACATCGTGAAGACAACAGTTTTTGTATTTTATAACGCCTCCCGGTTCGAACGAAAACATGTTTCTTACTTTAACATGGGTCGGGTTGAGATCACCAGCCCGCATTAGGCATGCGTGGTGATTATGCCTAATCCTCCTCACTGCACTGATCTTCAATGGGATGAGAGGCATATGCCCAGCAGAAGGACATTACAGGCATAACTATCCTGTAATGAGAGGAGAATCTTATGTTTATTATGTAGGTCTATATCTTATTGTGTACTAGCCGGCCCCCGCGAATTTACCCGTGTTGAGGCCCTTTCCGTGGGAATTTCAGGATAAAATATATCTTATAACCTTCCTCTCAGATGTAGTTTTTATGTGAAAGAGTAACAAACATACATACATCCTCACAAACTTTCTTATTTATTACTCATTATATCGGCCCAGCCGTTCTTCAGTTATTGGTGTAACTAACACCACTTTCTTAGATTTATTGATATTGATAGACAGAAGATTAGTACTGCAAGTCAAGGTGTAATAATTATTAGGTACAGTCATGCCATCAGTTGTATGACTCGTGTGTTTCAACATTAATAGCAGTAGGTATTAATTTTGAATTGAAACTACATTTACGGATACAATTCCCTTTTATTTAACATGTTCGCCTGACCTTTTAGCGGTTCCTGTAATGTTCTAGGACCCCTTTACAGATCTTTCATTCGTTACATCTTTGGGGACCTTAAGGTAGTTCAAACACTTTGACGCCATATTTCGCCACAATCGTACAAAATAATCTTAGGACTAAGAACTTTTACAATACGGGTTTTTTCTTAGTCTAATTATACCATACTAGCAGTGCCCCGACGTTTTACCAGCGTTGTGCCCTTTCCCGTGGGAATTTCGGGAATTTTTACACTTATAAACCTTCCACTTGAATCACTCTATCTATATAAAAAACATCATCAAAATCCATTGCGTAGTTTTAAAGATCTAAGCATACAAATAGGGGCAGACAGACAGCGGAAAGTGACTTTGTATTACACTATGTAGTGATTAGTCTATTCTCATTATATCAGAATGCTTGGCTATGGATTCATCGGTTCGCCTTGGCTATGGACAAAATTCCTGGCTATAAATGTCCCATAGTTGTAATAGTCCTCTATCTCGGTGAGCGTGCGGCCCTTGGTCTCGGGCACGTAGCGGTGCACGAGCAGCGCGCACGCGGCCGCGTTGAGCGCGTACAGCAGGAACGTGCCGCACATGTCGGCGTGCAGCAGCAGGTACGGCGACAGCTTCAGCGAGCACGCGTACAGCCCGCAGTTGCACACGATGTACAGAGCGCCGCCCGCCGCGCGGTGCTTCACCGGCATCAACTCCGAGCTTATATAGAACACCATGGCGTTCAAACCTAAACTATAAAACGCCACGTACGTCACTAGGAAGTAAATGCACAATATCGAATCTTCTGCTACCACCCCTAGCCTTTGGCATAGTGTTACAACAGATATACACATCAGACAAACGAATATTCCCGCAGTACTAGACAGTAGCACTGTTTTGTTTTTAAATCTTCTTATGGTGATATTTGTTATGATTGATCCGATAAAGATGATTGAATACATTACTATGCTGCCGTAGAATGTCGCGTTTTCACTCTTTGTTGTTTTTTGAGCTAGTTCTATGAAGTATACTATTATTGCGTCACCTCCGCTCCAGTATAACATGAACATTAAAAGGAATATGTGAGAACTGGGCAGGTAAAAGTCCTTAGCTGTCAACGTTTTGAAAATGTTTCGCCAGGTAACTGTTTCTCTTTTCTTTTTGAATTGTGTACTTTCCTTCTGAGTTTCGATCAGAGTCTTCAGTTCTTTGATAGCTTCATCACTAGTGCCTCTCAACTGCTTAAAAATCGATTGACATTTGTCGAAGTCTCCTTTCAAAGCGAGCCATGGCGGCGATTCTGGCCAAAAGCAAGCTATTACGAAAGCCATTATTGATGGGACTAGCATGATCACGCTTATGGTTCGGAAATGGAAAAACCTGCCCATTATTCCTACGAATGCAACTCCCAGTGTCAGATTAAGGCCGATGATCTGCATTGATATTAGCCTGTATTTTGGTGACAACATTTCCGTCATGCATAACGCACTGACTGGTAGCAAACTGTTTGTACAGAATCCGTGGACAGCTTCGCTCGCTAAAATCGATTCTAAGTTGTTAGCTGTAAGAGATAGAATCCAACCGATGATGATAAGGGAGCAAGTGATGATGTAGCCCAGTTTTCTTCCTTTCCATTGCATTAAAGTAGGCATGAATATTACAGGCAGACCTGATAATCCATGTATGGAT
Organism: Cyclophora punctaria; assembly: GCA_951394245.1. Lineage (NCBI taxonomy): Eukaryota > Metazoa > Arthropoda > Insecta > Lepidoptera > Geometridae > Cyclophora > Cyclophora punctaria. Next base: position 1,652,974 of record OX596191.1, read on the forward strand.
CCTGAAAACAAAATGGCGTCAATTGAAACGTATTCTTTTTGTCGCTTTGGTGAGAATTTCCTGTTATTAATTGGTACTTGTAAAATTTCAAGTTCTTCGGGAAATCCTTTGTATATTTAATTAATACCTATTTAATTGTTCTTTAAAGTCTGATTTTGTAACAACGCAGGGCCAATAATGAGTCAACTTTCAGAGTTAATTATTGTTTTATTTCATAGGAAAACTGATTTAATAAGAACAATGTGTCGTATATTACATTTCAAGCACCAATTTATATTCTTACTAGCAGCACCCTTTGGTTTTACCCGCGTTTTCTAGATCCCGTGGAAAATTCTTGATGAAAAATAGCCTATAACGTTCCCGTTGAATTTGGACATCCATTACAAAAAGAATTATTCAAATCGGATTGGCAGTTTCTGAGATTAGCGCGTTCAAACAAACAAACTCTTTATTATAAGTATAGACATTCTTAAACACATACATTCGTTCTTACTTGTATACTACTCTAGGGTTTTCCACTAACCTACTCAAGCTTTCTAATTTTACCACGAATTACCTATCCACGACTTAGTATGTATGTCCAGTTCCACGAAGCTATCGTTTCCCTTCAACTGCTGCATCAGTAACGTCGGGTACACCATGGATCCTCCCACTGATAACGCTGCCAGCTGTGGCGACACTGCTACTAACGTCTAGAAATAAGACACCATAAGAATATAAGGTACAAAACATTGTGAGAGTTCAATATATATTTTAAAGCTCCTAGGGAAAAAAAATCTAATTGGAATTTTGTATCTGTTTGAAGCATAGTCAAAAATTCAGTCAGCATTATATTCTGGCTATAGGATAGGGTAGTGTCCGGAATAATATCGTATTCGTACAATCTATACTTATTTTCTAACGAAAGTTAAAATATGATAAATTTTTCAGCCGAAGACGATTCCTTCTGTAGAGGAAAAATCATTTCCATCCCATTCTTATCCCATAACTGAACAACCTACTCCTGAATGAAAACCGGTCTTGATAGTTTAAATTTTAACTCTCGTAAGAAAAAATTTAATATAGATCGTATCTCCTCTCCCCAACCCCAAAATTCACCATCACTTCACATAATCTGAATTTTTTACTATTTTTCTTTCAAAATCAAGTCAAATTCTCGAAATATTTCAAATAATTGGCGTACCTGGCGTATCAACGGCACATCCATTTTTGACAAAACTATAAAAAATATTATATGTAAATCCTGCTTTAATAGCTGAACAATGACTAATAAAGATTATAATATTCGCCATCATTTATATACGGAAAATATTATGTAAGGAAAATGTCTAAAGGCCCATTATTGAATCGGTTTACGATTTGCTTTTTATTATGTGTGCATGTTGCGGTAAAATTGTAAACGCCGTTGGTTAGTTTTTTCTTTGAGCCTACAGCTTTAACATTAAATTAAGTGACTCCGCCATTTTGTACGGATCAACACATAATTCATGAATTGTGATTGGAGTTGAAGATATGAAGCGACAGAGATGTAAATTAAAAATTTGCCAATGAAAATAAATAATAAATATATCCGGGCAAATTCATTCACGGTTAATTAGACCCAAACTAAGCTCTAAGCTTGTAACATGGAATCTAATTAACTGATGCTACTACATATACATACACAAACATTTTATAAGAATATATAATTGAAAAATACATACAAAAACATTTTATAAGAATATATAATGAATTGCTGTTACCAATGGATTATTATTAGTAGTTAGTCGGGATTGTACTTTATGTGCAATTGCAAAATTGGGTAAATGATTTAATAGATGAGAGATTATGTCAAAAATGAGAAAGAGGTCGATATGTAAGTTGACTAATTCGATGGATTATAAGATTACTAGTAAGATTAGAATCGACAGATTGTTAACTATACAAAACCTTTTACATTTTAACGCATAATTTTTCGTATGTTCATAATCTGTCCATAAATAATAGGAATATAATACAATCTATTACGACAAATTATTAAAAGTTTATATGTACCGTCCACCTCTATTTTAGTTTACTTAGTGTAGAATGTAGTTGTAATAAAGTTCTTTTATATTTAATTTTACCAGTTAGATTATAAATCAACGGCTTTTAAAAATGTCCGGCGACATGAATAAAGTTTAATCTTGATTATAATATCATTCTGGTTTGTAAGCATATTTATATTTAACTCTTTTAGTCTTTGCCTGTCAGTTATTTTTAGTAAAATTAACCGGCAGAGTTTCGTATGTACTTTATGAGAACTGTGACGTGTTGCCGTTCCAGTTGTTAAGGCGATTGTTTAGACAATCTTCATGAGTTTAATTCACTTAGCATTGATCTTAGGCCATAAATAAAAACCGCCTTCCCAGCGGCACCCTTTGGCATTGCCAATGAATTTTTGAAACATTTTTGCTAATATGTATTAGCTATACCTCCTTTCTTTTGATAATATTGTTGGTAATGCCCGGCAGATTAAACCGTCAGGCTATAGTGTATAGATATCTTTACTTACTACGAAACTTAACACTATGCTAATTAACAGATTATTTTAACCGTGTCCTGTGCTATCTAGGCGGCGAACGGCAATGCGGTCGACCGGACAGTGTAAACATATCTGTTAAATTGTTCCACTGATATTTTCTTCAGCTTCAGAATAAAAATGATATTGAAATAGTGGAATCTCGTGTAAAACGTTTTTTAGGAATGTCCATTGTGCAGCATGCCTTACTGAGAATTAAAAAAGGAGCAGTAAATAATTTATTTCAACGTGTTAATCGTAATTATAACATTGATTGACTCTAATAGCCGGATAATAACAATGCTCGTGTTGACAATAGATCTTATTTATGTAGTTTAATTACAAATAATTGTTCCTATTAATCCTACATTTCAAACATGGCTCGGGTTTGAGATCACCAACCCGCATTTGACAAGCGTGGTGATTATGCCTAATCCTCCTCATTGTACTGATATCTTCAGTGAGATGAGAGGCCTTTGCCTAGCAGTGGGACATTACAGGCTAATACTTTACTTTACTTTGAGATAATTGTCATAGTTGGTTAAACTGTTTCGTTTAAATACATCACAGTACAAATCCTGAAAGATGAAAGGTCTCAAGGAAGTCTACAAGGAACGCTCCTCGGCTTACTGATAACATCAGTTTTATGCAGAATTATTACGTTGAAAAGGGTTTAGATTGTACAAAGGTTTTTTTAATTTATGAGGCAAGTAAACTACTTACTTTTTATTTGCTGACGTTTCTAGTGATTTTTCTACTGCGAAAAAAACAGGTTCTAATCGCGTAAGTTTCAAAAAGCTATCCAAAGGTCTCCTATAGTGTGCGGCCACAGTGAATGCGCGGTGGCTTACGCGGTGACTTACGCGGTGGCTTACGCGGCGGCGGCGGCGGAGGTGGCCACACTGAGGCGCGAGCTCTAGTAGCGATCAGACGTATATCAGGGGTTGCAAACAATTTTCGATCAACAATACACAACTAGATATTGGGTCACGTACAAAATCAAAGCTAAAAAATGTCCTCGTGAATTACGTGTGACAGTTTATTTTGTTTACTACCGAACTGACCAAAAAGTTTTAAAACAGTTCGAAGTTCAACCTAATTACAACCATGACACCTAGCAAATCTTCAAATATTTAAAATTACTACTGTCACTTAGAAACGAAAAGACAACATTTAGTGTGAAATCAACCTTAACGACCTACAAATAAAGTATTTTATTCCCGTGTTTACCTTCCTTTCGTTTCGTTTCTTTTAGAAGAACTACAGATGGAATGGAGTCGTGTTGAACACTTAAATAATTTGTAATATGCACGTAAAAGTTTACTTAAAATTTTTTATGTTTTGGGCTATCTAGGTTTGATAGTATACATACTTGTTTTCATTACGATTTTTTTGATAAACTTGATAGTATAACTCTGCAAATATAGATCCTAGCGTATATATTAAATAATTATGATCAAACTTACTGTCATTTTTGCTCTAAAGTTGAAAGTTAACGAGTTATTTCAGAAAAACTAAAAAAAAATGAACTTAAAACAAGATGGCGGCGAATACTCTACCGGGATTAGTTACAAAATCGAAATTTATAAGTCCAACCACCCCCCACGACATAAAAAAAAATCGCCCCCCGGATAAATAAATTATTACTACAAAACAAATCTACTCCATGTTTCTGCTGTTCTGTTTCACAAAATTTGCGCCAACGTTGGCCAAACATTTGTAGCGGTGACTTCAAATCAGTTTTTTTTTTCAAAATTTGATATTATTTAGTTAAAAGCTTAAAATATAACTTATTCTACATGTACTCACAGAAAGTAAGACATTCCGGCCGTTAAATTGTTTTTCCGGCCATTATTTTTGCAACTTTTTTGGCTGTGGTTCGAGGGAACTAAATAAAAGAGTGGCTCACTTTTCAAATGAGACCCTAAGCACCTAGACGTATTATTTGCGCTGACCCGAAATCTAGTGAGTATTGTTGATCGAAGCCATTTTACGTCAAAACGCCGAGCGGTAAGACCACTGGTTTGATACACCTGCCACCCGCTTGTTAAGTCGCTCGCCGCCTAGGCCCGTACTGTGGACACAACGCGCGGATCGGTGCGTTTGAAATCACCGCGCGCGGAGTCGCTCGGTCTTGTCGCGCTAGGCTTCCGCCTAGTCACTTCAGTATGGACACTTACACGCGTTTCATACGTTTGATATTTCGCGCCCGCCGTCGCCACCGCGCTAGGCCCGCAGTATGGACGCACACATATGGTGGTATAAACTTTTAGTCAGAGACTAAGGGTCTTAAATAAACGCTTATAAACAGCATTTTAGCTATCAAATAGTTTGCCCTTTCCGACATACGCTTTTTCCCAAAGAGCAAAAGAGACAAAACACTCACTAACAGTGTTTTAGTTAGAGAGCGTTTTTGAATAAGGCAGTTAGGGGCTTATTAATAAACGCTAATTAACTACATTTTAGCTATCAAATAGTGTGTCCCTTTCCGACATACGCTTTTGCCCAAAGAGCAAAGAGAAAAAACATTTTGTAACAGTGTCTTAGTTATAGAGAGTTTAATTCACTTAGCACTTAGCACATAAGGCTCTAAAGGATTGGGTCTTAATACAATCGGGATTAAGTGATGAAGTACCAATTAGCCTCATATCAGGTTTGGTGATTTGACCAAAATGAGACTTGAGCAAAGTCATGTGTTCGGATTTATGCAATGAGGATGGGTTAAAATAAACATACTCTCAAAATTAATTCAATTAGTAAAAAAAACATTTATTTATTTCATTTCAAAATTAAACCAAAAACGTTTTACAATTGGGCTTTTGAAAAAAAAAAATGATTTTTTTTATGTATTTTAAAACTTTATTATTAATAATATTGATATTTAATGCAAAAAACTTAAAAAATATATTTTTTCAATTAATTATAAACAATTAAAAATTGAATAAAAATCACGTGACTATAAACGCGCCATAATTGGTCACCGTGGTTGTGACGTGATAATGTATAGCTATTTAACCATAAGACGTAGTAACTCTTTAGTAATCTGTGCCATAAGTACGTACAGCGTTTACGGCTATTACACATTATGACGTCACACGCGCTCGGGTTTGTTCGGGAGTTGTCCGAGTGTTTTCGGTACTGGATTCAAAAATTAATTTTTATTTTGAAATAACTTTTGAATTATTGCGAAAAAAATAAAATAAAAATAGTTTTGTTATAAAACTAATATATAATCTGTCCATTTATCACAAAATTTTTTTTTTCAAAAGCCCAATTCCTCACAAGACTCCTGATCAACAATTTGAGATCTCTTAATAAACCGTCCATGGACATAAAAGTCCTCAATCTCTTGGAGTGTTCTTCCTTTAGTCTCTGGCACATATTTCCATACGAACCAACCGCAAAATGTGATATTTATTGTGAAAATTAAAAAAGTACACCACATATCTAAATAGTGGAATATGTAGGGAGAAATTTTCTGGGTGGTAGCATATAAGACACAGTTGGATGCAATATATAATGCTCCACCTAAACTCCTATGTTTCACTGGCATCAACTCTGATCCTATTATAAAAACTACAGCATTCATTCCTAGACTGTTGAAACATGTATAAACTATCAAAATATACATACATATTAATGATTCTTTGGATATAACACTTGCCCTTTGCAATGCTGATACGATTAGAGCTAAAATTAATGATAAAGCTACTCCAGAAACGCTGAATAGGAGTACCGTTTTATTCTTCAGTTGTGTCACTAAGACGCTAGTTACTAAAGATCCGATGAATACTATAGAGTACATAACTATGCAAGAATAAAACGCTGCGTTTTCGTTCTGCGTTGATTTTTGGACCATATCTGCGAAATATATTAGTATAACGTCGCCTCCACTCCAGTAAAGCAAATTCATTAGCATGAATATGTGGAAACTTGGCATGTAGAAGTCTCTACTAATCACATTTTGCCACATCAATTTCCAAGATGATTTTCCTATATCTTTCTTTTTGATTGTGATGTTTGCTTTCTGTGCCGCTAACAGTTCTGTCAATTCTTTGCTCGAATCTTCATCTTCACCTCTCAACCAGATAAAGTTCTGTTCACATCTAATGAATTCACCTTTCCAAGCCAACCATGGTGGCGATTCAGGCCACAATAGTCCAATTACAAAAGCAACGAAAACAGGTACAAACATGATCCAGCTAATAGTTTTGTAATCGTAAAATCTTCCGAGAATTCCGCCTGTAGCCATTCCCAAACACATGCATATAGAGGCTAGTGAAATTATCCACATTCTGTATTTGGGTGATATCATTTCTGTGACGCTCAAGCACATGATGGGTATGACACAGTTGGTTGCTAATCCGTGGAAAGATTCGCTGATGAGGATCATTGTGGGGTTGTTGGCGACGAGCGAGAGGACCCAGCCGATGTTGAGGTAGGAGCAGGCTAGCAGATACCCACGCTTCCGTCCGTATCTCTGCGCTGCCATTGGCATGAAGATAGCTAGGATACCGGTGAGGCCGTATATTGAACCTGAAAAATACGATTCGTTTTCACAATATCTTATTTAAAGTCACATGATCTGGGTTTCTGTCTGTGATCAAATCGTTCGGTTTGTATGCAAGATAATAAAGTAAAAGCTTGTTAGTATTTGGCCGTTGGTTAGTGGCCAACCCTGGCGTGGGAATTTTTAGACCGCGTTAAGGTATCCGAGGTAATAGCATCGACTTAAATACTTATAATATGACTTGAGATCATCAATCCGCGGCAGTTAAACGTGGTGATAATGCCTAATGCTCCTCACTGCACTGATATTTTTGATGTGATCATAGGCCTTTGCCTAGCTATGAGGCATTACCGGCAAAAATATTACTTTTACTTTTACAACACTTGTTTCAACAATATAATTTAAAACCTACCTATCCAAGACTTTGTGTCCACGTCGAGATGTATCGAAGATCCTTCTGTAGTGATTTCTCTCATCAATAGGGATGGAAACGTGACAGCTCCGCCGTTGGAGAATGACGCCAGCAGTGGGGATATTGCCACCAGTAACTGGAATATAAAAATGTAATAAAACCAAATTGAATTTTCAGCGGGGGATGCTTTAGCCGAAGAGCTTAACACTGAGATGGTGCTAAGATATGGAGGATTTATATGCTAAAATTTCCTTCATGTATTTTTTTACTAATAGCGCTGCGGTTTTACTCTCTTTGTGCCCGTTCTCGTGGAAATTTCGAGGATGAAATATAGTTTATAACATTCTCGTTGAATGTGGTTTTCCATTACAAAGAGTATTATTTAAGTAGTAAATATCAGCTTATTATGTCTCACTGCAAAGGCAAAGGCAAAAGCTTCTCATTTGAATTCACTTCGTGCACTGAAAATATCAGTACCGTGAGGTGGATTAAGCACGCTTGCCTAATGCGGGTTGGTGATCTCAAATCCGAGCCATGTTTGAAAAGTAGGAAATACGTTTTCGCTCGACCTGGAAATTGTACGCGGGACCTTAGTCTTGGCAAATGCCACTAGACAACGGAGGCGTTAATTTAAAATTAAAATATAATATATTATTGTACGCACCTGTCTCAATGGTAAATCGGTCATCGTTGCAATCAGCGAGTCTCATACACTATTGTTTTCAAACAAATGCGTTAATTTGGTCAAAAAGTAAAAGACATTTTTTTTGTACTTAGTTCGGTTTAAAAAAAAATATTTTGCATCTGTGTGATGTAATGGTTAAGTTTTTATTGTATGGAGTCACATTCTTTTATACATTCTACAATTGATTTAAGGAGAATGATGACTTTCTGCGTGAAAGAACTTTAGCAAAAATTATAGACTAATTTGTCTCAGTTAGCCAAGAAATTGAAGTTTAATTTATGACTACATATAAGCAACGCAAGGAGAATATAAACAATTGTCCAATTTTTATATAAAGATAAATCTTTTATAGACGTGTGAAAATAAAACGAATAAAGACAATTGAACAGGTTTTTATTTAATGTTAAAAACGTTTTATTATTTGCGTCAAGAATATTCTTTATTAAGGCTTAATAAATTGAACCATTTTTTATCATGAAAAAGAAAAAAGAACTTGATTGCACAGCAATCATGCCATATCATGCAATATAAAAACGGGATAAGTAGGCTATAAATCATTGCCATTCCTTTATGTATTTTCTCGCTTCCACTTATAAAAGTGGTAACATATCTATCTCATTTCCATTTTATGGCCTCACTGCTCACACTTACTGGCTGGTTATGTGGCTAATGGGATAAAGATATGGTCAATTGTGTACGCTTGTTTTATCCTAATGTCTGGTGTTGGTCAGGTACCAGGCAAGTAAGTAAGTTCGAGTAGGGTAGTGGTCAATCCTAGTGTCCGAGTTTTAGGTGTCAGTTTATCAATGATCGGCAACATCTCTCATTGCGCTACAATTCTTCTAAGCTCCTATCTTGTAAAGGCGATTGCCTCCGCTTAATAAACTTCCCATGTACGTAAAAGTCTTCAATCTCTTGTAGCGTCCTGCCTTTAGTTTCAGGTATACATTTCCATACGAACCATCCGCAGAAGATACCATTTAAAGCGAAAATCAAAAATGTTCCCCACATACCAAGGTATTCTATTAAGTACGGTGATATTTTTTGCGTTGACGCGTACAGAATACAGTTAGATATAATGTATACGGTACCGCCCAAACTCCTATGCTTAACAGGCATCAATTCAGATGATATAATGAACACACAAGCATTCATTCCCAGACTGTTGAAAACTGTGAAAGCGATCAAAATGAACATAATGACTAAAGAGTCTTTAGATAACACTCCTGCACTTTGTAGTGCTGAAGCAATGAATGCACAAATCAAAGATAATGTGACACCACAAGAACTGAACAATAGGACTGACTTGTTCTTAAATCGCGTTACTAAGAAATTGGTTGTCATTGATCCACACAATATGATAGAGTACATGGCAATACTAGAATAGAAGACTGCATTCTCGTCCTGTGTCGTTCTCTTGACCATGCTGATGAAATATATGAGTACCACGTCACCGCCACTCCAATACAACAAATTCATCAACATGAATATATGAAAGCTTGGCATGTAAAAATCTCTGCTAGCAATATTCTTCTTAAACGTTTTCCACGAAGACTGTCCACTATTTCGTACTATACTTAAATTTTCTCTCTGAGACATTAAGAGATCAGTCAACTCTTTATTAGAAGAATCATCTTTACCGCGAAGCCAAAGGAAGTTTTCCTCACATTTCTCAAATTTTCCTTTCCATGCTAACCACGGTGGTGATTCGCGCCAAGTAAGTCCAATCGCTATAGCTACCAAAGTAGGTGCTAACATTATCCAACTTATTGTCTTGAGACTACAAAATCGTCCGAGAATGCCTACAGTTGTAAGTCCTAACGCCATCATAAATGATAAGATCTGCATAAAAATCATTCTGTATTTTGGTGCTAGCATTTCTGTGTTACTTAGAGCTGCCATAGGTAGAACACAGTTTGTTGCTAATCCGTGGAATGATTCGCTGGTGAGTATCAAAGCTGTACTGTTTGCGAACAATGCGATTGTCCACCCAGCTGTTAAGAAGGAGCAAGCTAATAAGTAACCGCATTTTCTGCCAAATTCCTGAGCAATCATAGGCATGACAATTGCTGGAATTCCGGCCAAACCGTAAATTGATCCTGTTAACAAATGAAGTTAAATTAATAAATATAAGTTACCCAGAATTATACTATGATACGTTGCTTTGATTTCTACGAATAAAATTCAAACTTAGCATAGCTTGGCTACAAAATATTTTGTGGCATAGCTCTAGTGGAAAGACATGAAATGATAATTCTTATAGTATTACAAACTAGCACCATGATAAGAAAGGCAACGCAAAAATCTTGTGCAAAAAATCAAACAAACTTCAAAATCTAGAAACAAAAAAGATGAAAAATAACTCTTCTGCATTATTATGTAAGTATAGATATGTTTCCGACATGGTCTACCGATTGAAACAGCCCGGACCGACAATTTAACGTGCCTTCCGAAGCACGGTAGCGCTCAGATAGAAAGGTTACCATCGGCAAGACAATATATTATACAACTTACCTATCCACGATGCAGTATGAACGTCGAGGTTTATCGATGACCCGTTAATTTTCACTTGTTCTATGATTAGTGATGGGAAAGCGATTGTTCCGCCCAAGGAAAATGCCGCGAGTTGCGTTGAAAGGGCCACCACGAACTGAGAAATGTGGTAATTACATTAAAATTAGGTGCGATTCCATACAACGCATCGTGATTGGTCACTTGAGCTCCGCTCTGCCCGAAAAAAAGCACCCTTACTACTTTGATGTAAAACAATCATTAATATTTTTGATTTTTTACCCTACTGTACAAATGGCGTAACACTATTGTTTTTATAATAGATTGAGATTATTCTTGACGGAGTTTAGATTGCATGAAAAATTCAAATCTTATTAACTTATTTAATTAAAATCTACAGATGAAGTAAAAACTTTCCAAGTTAAGAAATTTAATTATTTATTACCTACATACAAAACATAATTAATAATTTAATTCCTTAATTACAAACCGCTTTAATCATAAACGATATTTAACTAAAACAGTGTTTTAAAGTGTTTTGTCTCTTTCGCTGTTTGGCAAATAGCGTATGTCGGAAAGGGATATACCATTTGATAGCTAAAGTGCTGTTTATGTATACAAATTCCCGAAATTCCCACGGGAACGGGAAAAACGCGGGTAAAACCGCGAGACGCTTTCGGGATATGTTACTTGATGTTAATCATGAAATCGCATTTTATTTAACTAACAATTGTTTAATTTCATTCAAGGAAACTGTCATTAAATTTTGTCATAAAATTAAGTTTAATTCAAATTTTATTCTCAAGACAAAACGCATTTACCTTTATAATCCCACTGCAAGACAAAGACTTTTAACATTGCAATTAATCGAAAAGATAACAATAACAAGGATTATAGAAAGGCATCTATAAGTACTAATATAATAAAGCTGAAGAGTTTGTTTTTTCGTTTGTTTGAACGTTTTTTTAAATGATTTTACCAGCGCAGCCCCGAGTAGCATAATCTGAGCAGCACAAGATGAGACTTCTCCAATTTATTTTTGTTAATTAAGTAATTTTTAGTTTTATTAAATACTAGCAGCGCCCGCAGTTTACCCGCGTTGTGCCCGTTCCCGTGGGAACTTCGGGAATTTTGATACGTATAAACCATCCTCTTGAACCACTCCATCTATTATAAAAATCCGCGTCAAAATCCGTTGCGTTGTTTTAAAGATCTAAACACATATAGGGACAGACAGACAGCAGAAAGCGACTTTGTTTCATACTATGTAGTGATGTTATTTTTGTGTTCTTAAAAAGCAATTAATGATTTTTTATTTTGAAATAACTTTAACATTCAACGGGAAGATTATAGGCTATTTTTCATCCCGAAATTACCGCGGGAACGGGCATAACGTGGGCAAACCCATAGGCGCTGTTATTTATAAAATAAAATAATAACCTACCTGACGTAAAAACGGTGAGACAGTCATCGTTGTATCTGGTTTCTGACGCACGAGTATTCATTAATATTAATTGAATTAATTCAAATATTAATTAAAAGGGGCCTCATACACTTAACCCATTCCCATGGTACAGAAAAACTAATATAGTCCTTTAACAGTTTTTTCTTTAACTTATGTTAACTAGCTTTACTGATTGTCTGCGATCGTGCGGGTCATAACAACTGAACGACAACAATAACTTATAGTCATTGCCAGTAATGTCGCAAGTATTCTCGGCATGAGAGACGCGGGGATATACCTTTAGTACAACAAGCACAAGCGACACATATCTATACTAATAGCTGTCTCGCGCGGTCGTCCCACCCGCGACCCAATAGATGTCGCTAGTGTGAATCTACACCATCCAGGGTGCCACCTACATGCATCCAAAAAAAGACATTCAAATCGATCCAGGAGGAATTCAGTCACATACACACAATTATAAGTACGGTAGAATTATATATATAAAGATTACAAAGTGTAAAAATTGTGTTTTTCTCATCAACTAGCAAAATAAATAGAAACACTCGTGATTTTGTTCTTGTACAAATGTATTTAAGTCCTGTTCAGTATTTAAAGTCGGTTAAAAATATATTTTGCACAGCTGTAGCACGAAATAGTTAAATTGCTTTAATAATACTATGATGCGTTTTTTTGTCAATGTAATGTAAGACTAAGTAATTGTATGATATACTTATTCTCTTTAGGTACAGTCAGCCAAAAATGTGGTCTACCACCCTACGGTTGAGATTCATTTGAACGTCATCAAACAACAAGGTCAATTTTCATTTAATAATAGAGGTCCAACTAAGTCACCCAATGATGTCAAATGTCAGGCATCTCAGATAACAGACAAAACGTCATAACATAATTGTGCATAGAAAAGTCAACCTTAGCGATCGTTACATCTCGCAGAAACTTTTGTCAAAAGTGGTAGACCACTTTCTTGGCCGACGGTACCTTAACAAATAGCGAAGTGATCGTACTCACATTGGTATTCTCCACTCTATAAAAATGAAACCCGTTTTCCTTGGTCACGGCATCACGCGTGAATGGCTGGACCGATTTCCACGATTTTGCATTCGTTGGAAAGGTCTCGGGCTCCGTGAGGTTTATGGGGAATAAAAATCTCAAAATTCCCACGGGAACGGGGGCGCTGCGGGTGAAACCGCGGGGCACAGCTAGTAATAAATACATTTGTACTACCTTAACAAAATGTTGCTTTAAATTTTTTTACCACCATAAAACCCTTGTACTATATTTACTTTGTGTTGAATCGTAAAGTTTAAAATAGCATTTATTCTGTTTCATTATTTATTGTATTCGATTATAACTCCTTTTACTGCATTTACATAATGTAAAGAACATTTTACAAATTCACTGATCAGGTGCTCACATTATTAATTAAAATTGACAAATTTCATTTTCGAATACAAACATTTCTGTATCCTTAACTATAGGTCGTTTTTTGCCAAAACTTCCCGTATTGTAATAATCTTCTATTTCTTGCAAAGTCTTCCCTTTAGTTTCAGGCACATATCTCCATACAATCAACCCGCAAATTATTGCATTTGCTGCGTAAATAAGTAAAGTGCCCCATAAATCTAAATATAAGAATAAGTAAGGTGCTGATTTCAAAGATGATGCGTGGGATAAACATGTAAAAATGACGTACATAGCTCCTCCTATACCTCTATGTTTGACAGGCATCAACTCTGCTGCAACAGTAAAAACTATAGGCAACACTCCCAAACTAGTTGCTATCATATAAACCACCAATAAGTACAAGCAAATCAGAGAATCTTCAGCTATAACACCTTTTACTTGCAAGAAGTTAAAAAGGCAGTGCTTATCAAACATATTGTAGTACAAACTGTGCTTGTTAATAGAACTGTTTTGTTTGGAAATCGCTTTATCAGGACTGCGCTTAAAGCAACGCATACGCATAGTATGGAGTTCATTATAACGGGGCCGTAAAGAGCGACTGCGTCGTTCTTTGTCGCTTTTTGTATCATCTGTATTGAGTATATAAGCATTATCAAGCTGCCACTCCAGTAAGTTAAATTCAGTAATATGAACGTAAAGAAGCATGGCATGTAAAAGTCTTTGCTGGTCAAAGTTCTCCAAAACCGCTTTAATGCTGTCTCTTTCTTTCTTTTGTCTATCGTTATCTGTTCTCTTTGTGCGTTGATCAATTCTTCCAATTCCTTTTTCGAAAGATCGTCTGTTCCTCTCAGCCATATAAAGGCACGCTTACATTCATCAAATTGTCCTTTCCAAGCCAACCATGAGGGTGACTCTGGCCAAACGCATCCCATAGCCATAGCAATCACCATGGGAGTGCGCATGACTAGACTAACAGTCTTCCAATGGAGAAACCTTCCCATAATTCCCATCAAAGCCATGCCTGTTGACTGGACCACATGAAATGAGACCATGGATACGCTTCTGAACTTCGGTGTTACCATTTCGCTCATGCTGAGTAGACTTACAGCTAGAAGACTGTTGTTACCCAATCCATGGAAGCATTCGCTGATGAGTATCGCGGTAGCACTTTGAGCTGTATAGGCGAGGATCCATCCAAAGATGCTGATTACGCAAGATATGAGGAAAGCCATTTTTCTGCCTTTCCATTGCATTATTGTCGGCATCAAGATGCTTGGGATCCCGGCTAGTCCGTGGATTGAACCTGGAAATGTAATGATGATAAGATAGAATTAATTTACGGATTGGGATGATTTGAATTTCGTTGCTTGTTTTCTTTAAAGATTTTCATCCGTACAAATGATCTCTCTAATCATGCAATATTGATAAATAGTCGACTCTGTGTGTATTGAGGGACTCCTTTAGTTCTGTGGAATAGTTTCAAAATAACTCCCTCCCATTTTTAATGACTTAAGTTTTTAAGGGTAAAAATATAGTTATGGGAGGGTTGGTAATTTTAGGTCTCCCACCTTAGCCCAGCAGTGAGACAATATAGGTTAGAAGAAGAACTAAAGATCTAAATTGCTATATTTTTTACCTATCCACGATGAAGTATGCAAGTCCAAGTGTATATTGGTCTGGTTTCCAGTCAGTTGTTGTAAGAGTACACTAGGGTAGGTGACTGCGCCGCCTACGGACAGCGCGGCCAGCTGAGGAGACCCCGCCACGAATAGCTGGAACATTTTGAAGGAGACATTTGGAAAAAAATTCTCCGGGCAAATATTTTTTTAACATAACGATGTCAACTGTGAAGTGAAGTCATCTGTATAATATATTCAAGTTTGTTATTTTGTTTGTTTGAACGTGCAAATCTCAGAAAGTCCCGATCCGATTTTGATAATTATTTTTGTACTGGATAGCCACACTCAACGGGAAGGTTACTCTATTTTTCATTCAGAAATTCCCTCGGGAACGAGTACAACGCTGGGCGTTGCTAGTGAGTTTTATTCTGACACTCCAATTTTTTTTGCTTCAAATGGCGTAGATATACAATAAGACGTGTGAGACAATGATGGTCAAAGTGACAGTTTTTTCTACATTCATATGAAAATACTTGTTATATGCTGACGTACTCAGTTTAATAATAGAACTACTATTGTTTACTAATGAGATTTTTTCAAAATATTTTGTCTATTATCCTGCACGTTTAAGTTTCTTTCAACTTTTCATCATTTGGTTTATACTTATGACCTTTTAGCTAATGGATAATAATAAATACTTGATCCAGATTGAAAAGAACTAGGCGTCATGTCATGTCATGGCCTTGTCGGAGGCGTTGAGGCGGCTAAAAAGTCCAACATTAGGGTTAGCCATTATCCTATTCGAACTTGCTTACCGTGAAAGGGCATTAGACATTCATTCATCCATCCATCCATCCATCCATCTCCACACACTTCTGCATTTACATTACAACAATGTGATTTTTGCTTATTGACCTTCAATAAACAAAACATATTTTTTGATGTTTACTCTGAGATCAAAGACACTGATTAACCTGAATAAATAATTTCGAACAATGTAGTCATTTAGCTTCAGGTAGAAATTATTAAATAGTTTTTTGAATAGTTTCATTTGCATTGATATTGAAAATTAGCATCACACCCCTTGGCTTTAATTGAGTTGTTTCCTTTCTTTTAGGAATTTTGGGTTGTAAAGCCGATAGTTCATTGCGACTAATAATTTAAACGTACTCACATGGGTTTTTTCGCGTTGGAAAGTTACTAAAGCAAGTAATAACTTACTTTTTATTTCCCGACGTTCCGATTCGACGATGCAATCCCCTCGAAGTACTAATACTAATGTACTAATCGTGTAAGTTTAAAAAAGACTTGAAAACTTTCTTCTTAAAAGAATTTGTGATTTTTTATGCGAAAAAACCCGTGTGAGTACGTTTACTAAACTATTCAGTTAATCATAATCTTACCTGTCTTAGTAATGGGGTCATCATAATGTTTTTATTTCACTTAACACTTTCACGAACTAGTGTACACTATACAGATACAGTGTACACTAAGCAACAATTAATGCTTTAAATTAAATTATTTCAATTGCATGTTATTCACTATTGTTTTATTTTGCCAAAGTAGATGCATTTGTTTAATATTGTACATATTTATTACACATTTTATATTCACTAAGACATTTATAAATGATGCAATGAAAACTAAAAGTATTTTAAAACATATTATTTTGTATCTACGTACGACCTAACACATTGTATGGATTGTTAAAAATGCCTTTAAGTACGTAAAGGTACATATATTTTTTTTAAACATATACTACAGCGCAAATACGTATTTTTAAATATGTTTTTATCGTGTTATTCATTTAAAGAATACAAAATTATTTGGGTTTCAGTTGAGTGTTGTATTTTTTTTGCAAAAATATAATTTGACGTATATTAAATTGAGCATCAATGTACCTTTTTTAACAAAAACTAGGTTAAGGGTTTTATTATTCCATTTTCATACTTTTGATATGTGTGAATGAACTTAATTCTAGAAGCTTTTTAAAAAACTAGCAGCGTCCCCCGGTTTTATTCGCGTTCTGCCCATTCCCGTGGAAATTTCGGGATGAAAAATAGCCTATGACCTTCCACGAATTTGGCTAAAAATAATTATTCGGAACGGATGGATAATTTTCGAGATTAGCAAAGAGAAGAACATTCAAACAAGCAAATTTCTTTTTACCTCGTAGTATATTAGTGAGAAGTAATGGGGTCAGCTTATTTTATTGTAAACGTTACATAATTAAAATGATACCCGTTGTTACAGGTAAAACTCGAATTCAGCCGAAACTCGATCGTCGAACAAGAGTCACAATTACGCGAATTAAAGAGCGAATTGAGAAACGTGCAAGCAACTTTGGAAAACATAGAAAACATGCTCATTAGAGCTAAATCTAGTGCCAGAGAGAAGCTGATTGAAGCCAAAAGATGCTGTAACAATAAGCTGCCTCAAGATCCCGACTTTCCTTATAAAGAGGAGTTCGACGTTTTGCCTTCGGACGTGACGGCGTTACAGGAACATTGTTACGAGTTGCAAACCAGGATTGATTGTATGGAAGAAGGAGATGAACAGGTATAGATGAAGAACAATTTTTTAGTTGATAGTTTAGTTATGGTAGTATGGTATTCGAAATTGTTCCTATTACTGGCCTTACATATGGCTCAGGTTCGCTCGTGAGATAAAGCATCTTCTCTTCAATAAAAAGATTTGAATCAGAATTTGAAAATTTGCAATTGTGAAAAGTTTGCAGGTATGTGTAATTTCAAACACAATAGTTGTTTTATCTCACAAGCGCCCCTGAGCCATACTTGTAGTAGTAAAGCCAATTTAAAAACTATATCTGGCGATGTAAAGTAACCCTTCCCTTTGAATATGGTTAACCATAACACATATAATTATTCAAATCGGATCGGTAGTTTCTGGGATTAGCGCTTTCAAACAATCGAATAAAAAAACAAACTATTTAGCTTTATTACAAAAGTACAGATTTTTAGACGGAAATAGCAAAATTTTCTTATTCGACGTTATTGTTGATAATTAAAGATTTTACAATTATGTATAATGTTTCATTGTAATTTCAGGTTATTAAAGAGTATGAGGAACGTGAGAAAATGATATCCAAACTGAAACGGGAAGTGAACAACTCGAGCGACATCAACAAGGAGATGGAGAAGAAATTGGAAACACTCAGGTGCATTATACCTACATTTCTTTTTGGTTCATCCCGAAGGTTTGAGTAGACACCACGTTTACACGTGGTCCCAGAAGACTGAAGACTACTTGTATCGACGCATTCTTGTATATATGTATAATGTATGCCCGTTTGCTTCAATCGCTAGCAGCTTCAAAAGTGCAACTTAGCAACCTAATATGTATTGGGAATTCATAAATCATGACAAGTGTAGCATAGCAACGTTTTAGCTAGCAGAGCAAAGCTAAAATGTTACATAGGAATATTAGTGGCATTTCTATCTGAGCGCTACCCTGCTGAGGGCACCTTAATTGTCGGTCCCGATTAATACATCGTTAGAATATCGTTAGAAGTTTTTAGTCTGCAGTAAGGCCCCCATGTCGGATTGAGGCGGTCAAAAATTTTCGACATCAGGATTGGCTACTAATCTACACGAACTAATAGGAATATTTAACTTTTTACAGGAAAAAATGGCTGCCGCCTGTAGAGACTTTACTTCGTAATATAAACAGGAGTTTCGGAGACATGTTCGCTAAGCTCGGCTGTGCCGGGGAAATCAAACTGGAAAAGGCGGGCAGTGATGTGAGTGCATTATATCTTGTACTCTATTGTTATTATAGCTTAACCTAACCTAACCTACTCGAACTTACTATTCACTCACTGTTAGTACACTCATTAATATAAATTTTACGTCTCATAAGAAGAAACAGACAAGCTTATGTGTGTGTGTTAGCCTGTGATGTCCCACTGCTGGGCAAAGGCCTCTCGTCTCACTGAAGATATCAGTACAGTGAGAAGGATTAGGGGTAATCAGCACGCTTGCTGGTGGTCTCAAACCCGAGCCATGTTTGACAAGTAGGAAACATGTCTTCCCTCCATCTGGGAATTGAACCCGGGACCTCAGTCTCGGTAGGCCAGTGTACAATGTACATACCACTAGACCACCGGGGCGCACTGACAAGTGATATGGTGTGCGCAGACGGACTACGACAAGTACGGCGTGTCGATCCTGGTGGGGTTCCGCGCGGGCGAGGCGCTGGCGCCGCTGACGCGCACGGCGCAGTCGGGCGGCGAGCGCGCGCTCTCCACCGCGCTCTACCTCATGGCGCTGCAGACCCTCACCACGGTGCCCTTCAGGTAACATCCTACTTCACTACATACTACACAATAAACTCGCTTTCCGCTTTCTGTACCTATGTATGCTTAGATCTTTAAAACTACGCAACGGATTATGATGCGGTTTTCTTAAATAGATAGAGTGATTCAATATGTATAAAATATCTCGAAATTCCCACGGGAATGGGCGGGTAAAACAAACAAAATGAAATTATGTGTTAAATTGTCAATGCTTTGCACAGTTCACAATCCGTCGACGGTTTATAATCTTACTAAAGTACGGTCGCGAAGCAAGAGGAATTTCGTCCATTGACAATGGTCAATTAGATAAAGATCTATCTGTCTCTGTCACTAGTACTCAATAATATCACTGTCTCACTCGCACAATGCGTTCCGCGTAGTGAAACGGCAATACTATTATGTAGGAGATATACATGCTATCCTGTTTCATACCACATTCCATAAATGTTCTCCATCCCGTATTTAGTAAGCACAAAGGAAATCTGACATTCATTAAGATACCTTTAACTGCACAGATGCGTGGACGAGATCAACCAAGGCATGGACCCGATCAACGAGCGCAAGATGTTCCAGCTGCTAGTCAGGGTGATCACGGAGTGTGACAACGCGCAGTACTTCCTGTTGACACCTAAGGTACGTTTTTTTATTTTACATCTATACTATTATACTATAATATTATAAAGAGGTACAGATGTAGTGAATAATCCTTTCCTTTCGTATTTTCTCGGAAATGTTCATTTTTGTCTTACTACTACATTGTTAGATAAAGTATGCGGATTTATTTGATACCTACACGCACCCTACACGTAATTTAATAATACAGTAATTCATAGACACATCGGCACCATTCGGGTGTTATCGTTGTTCCGAGTTTTTGCCGATAGTTAAGGATTATTCACTACATCTGTAAAGTTTCAGACTTTGTTTGTTTGTAAAGGCCAATCTCAGGAACTGTGATACGATCTGAATAATTATTTTTGTAATGGATAGCCACATTCAACGGGAGGGTTATAGGCTATTTTTCATCCCGAAATTCCCACGGGATCGGGTACAACGCGGGTAAAACCGCGGGGCGCTGCTAATTTTAAATATTTTTGACTTTTATTTCAGCTATTACCCAAACTAGAGTACAATGAAAAGATAATGGTGCACACCATCAACAACGGGCCGAGCATCATGAACTACAAGAAGTGGAAGTACGCCAAGTTCGTGGAGAGAGCGCATCACTATAGAATGGCGCAGTAACTTACATAGTAAGTTTGCTTTTTAAAATTCCATTTTTACTAGTTTCTTAAGCGAACACTACTCATTTTGAATTGAAACTACGTTTACGGATACACTTCGCTGTTATTTTACATTTTTATCTGACGTTTCGGCCCCTTTACAGGAAATGCGGCCACAGAAGACAACGTAAACGGGCCGAAACGTCAGATAAAAATGTAAAATAAAAGCGAAGTGTATCCGTGAACGTAGTTTCAATTCAAAATGGAATTATTTTAGTACCATAGTAACTCATCTTTAAGGTACCATTATTGATGTTAAAGTAAAAATTGAAAGTATTACCCTGTAATTCCTCATCGCTGGACAAAGGCCTCTCATTTCACTAATATCAGTACAGTGAGGAGGATGTATCGCCACACTTGTCTGATGCGGGTTGGTGATATCAAATCCGACCCATGTTTGAAAAGTAGAAAACATATTTATGATGTAAGCTTTTTAAAACTTACATGATTTTAACTTCGGGAAATAAAAATTAAGTAGTTTACTTGGAATAATACATCATAAAAGAAGGTTAACTTGCTTTTGTATGTTCGAGGTAATAGGTACCTATAGTATAAGGTTATAGGCATTTTCATCCCGAAATTCCCACGGGAACGGTGTACAACGTGGGTTAAACCGCGAGGCCCTGCTAGTGGTTAATAAATGAGTGATATGACGATATCCGTATCCGGATATGTATTAAGTATTATTTGCTACCGATTCGCACTTTCACTGTACATCACTAATTTAATATTGTAGCGCTCGTGGCGTAGTTTGACTAAGCGATGTTAATTCCTTAAGATTGTTAAGCAACGTACAGCTCGGCCCGTACTTAGATGGGTGACGGGCGGAATAGTAATTCCAAACTACACAAGTTGTATTTTCTGATGGTATTTAATAGAATCTCTTAAGATTTTTTAACCTATTTTAGTATTAAATAAATATGATATTGTTTTATGCAAGTGAGATTAAAATTGATTTTTTAAATATCATTTTGTTTTAGTTATTTAGAATGATGGCTCGTGACTTGTTACTTTTAATTTTAATTTTCTCAAATTGAATTGTGTTAATTGTGCTGTACTGTCAAATACATTGTGCTTAAACCCTTTGCCCTGTATTTACATACAGGCTATTGAATTTACTAATAAATATTAGTAATTAAGCTCTTAATTGTATGTAAAGGTTATTGTAATTATAACTTAATGTCATTATGGATTGTACCATGATTTTGACAGAGTTAAGTTTTTAAAATACGATTTAGATTTAAAATGATTGTATGTACTATAATGATAATGACATCACAAAAACAAATATGGCGGCAAAGGAAGCCATTTTTATAAATAAGATGTGTATTATTAATTTGTAAAATATTAGTTTTATAAATAGGTCAAACCAAATAAACGGGTTTTCTAGCTACTAGCTATGCTAAATTTTTTCTTCTTGTCCCAAAATGTTGACCAATGTCGTCAATTTTCCAGCCGAAGATTGCTCCTGAATAGGAAAAAGGTTAAGTGATTTTATTTCATTCTTAACCTTAAACCTTTTTCCTCTTTCAGGAGTAGTCGTCTTTAACTGGAAAATTGACGACATTGATCAACATTTTGGGACAAGTAGGAAAAAATTTAGTTTATGTGTCTAATTTTAAACATGCAATATGCAGAATCTTATCCACTAACTATACCAAAATGACTGTATGATCACGTATATGACAGAAATAATCCCATTACAAATATACAGGGCGATCTGGGTCGTGACTCTAACTTATTGTTTCAAACTCAGTTAATTATTGCGATTTCAGTTATAAAGCTAGTTTTTCATTTACTAGACATTTATCCGGTCGGGTGTGTAGGGTGACTACACGACCTAAAAGGGAATATTTTTTTTATATCGACCAATTTTTTTTAATGTAACAATTTAATCAAAATTTTGTGTTATATTACTGAAATCGCAATAATTAACTGAGTTTGAAACAATAAGTTAGAGTCACGACCCAGATGTCGCCCTGTATAATGGACTTTTCGTCGCTATTATGTCAAGCGACAGCTGCCATTTCCGTAAACATACTATATTATTGGTATACTTAGCAATGATTTAAGTTTGTTCTTGAATGTAGAGACCTTAAACTTTACAGGCCGAATTATGTAACTGTAAAATGATCTTAATATGAAAATAATGAAACAATGTGATCATTAAACTTTTTTATTTTTACAAAATGCTTGTTTTATTAGCTTATAAAGCTGTACATAGTATTAGTAAGTCTTTTGAATAAAAGAAAAAGAAATGTCGTTTATAGTTAAATGTAATATAATAATACATAGGAATGCTTTTGCCCAGCCGTGGGAAACTATAGTGGGAAAAAAGATAAATGCAATTTTACGTAAGTTATGTCGCTCTACATGTCTTCAGTAAGAGTAATTAGTGTATATTTGTCTATATGACCGCATGTTCGCAAAATATACTTACTGTCATATTATTGTTTGAACGCGCTAATTTCAGAAACTCAATCCGATTTGAATATATTTTTCGTAATATATAGCCACATTCAACATGTTTATCCCGAAATTCCCACAGGAACAGGCACAACGCAGATAAAACCGCGGGGAGCTGCTAGAGCAATAACATAGTGCATTAATAGGCATTACACAATCTCAATTTAACAAT
Organism: Cyclophora punctaria; assembly: GCA_951394245.1. NCBI lineage: Eukaryota > Metazoa > Arthropoda > Insecta > Lepidoptera > Geometridae > Cyclophora > Cyclophora punctaria. The sequence goes on from OX596191.1 coordinate 1,676,355, forward strand.
TAATATGAGTTTATGGTTCATAAAATAAAATAAAATTTGACCAAAAACGTGGTCCATTATAGTTGTTAGGTGAAGCGGAGCGGAGCTGTGCGGAGCTCAGCCAATCACAACGCATTACGAAAAGATTTTGACAATGTCAATGCGTTGTTTGACAATGTCAATGCGTATTTTGACAATGTCAATGCGTTGTTTGACAATGTCAATGCGTATTTTGACAATGTCAATGCGTTGTTTGACAATGTCAATGCGTATTTTGACAATGTCAATGCGTTGTTTGACAATGTCAATGCGTTGTTTGACAATCCCAGTGCGCTGTGATTGGTGAATCGGCCTCCGCACCGCTCCGCAACACATATCACTGTACTATCTTGAGTGAAAAAGCCTTTATCCTGCAAACATATTACAGGACGTTATTGTTCTAATTGAACGCCTGTTCCAGTCCACTGTTCCTTTAATTTAACGCATTCACATTCCAAATCCCTCAATGCGGAATTTATGTCGAAACCAAAATCGGTTTCGAACTTCTCAAGCGCCGAATTTAGCACAGATTCGACTCCCAGCTCGAGAAACTTTGGGTTGAGGTCGCGACTCCTTGCCACCATGTTGCGGATCGCCCAGCAACCGTTTTTCTGAAAAAAAGGTAAGAATAAGTATTTTTTATATGTCATTTTTAACAAACTTTTTACTTGTCAGTATACGCCTCGGTGGTCTAGTGGTATGTGCACTCGCCTGCCAAGACTGGGGTCCCGGGTTCATTTCCCGGTTCAAGCAAGAGCATGTATCCTACTTTTCAAACATGGTTCTGGTTAAAGATCACCAACCCGCATTAGGCAAGCGTGGTGATTACGCCTAATCCTCCTCACTGTACTGATATCTCCAGCGAGATATTATTCTTTGCTCATCAGTGGGATATTACTGGCTACTACTTTACAGTGGTAGCTACTCTACAAATGATTAAACAGTTACCTGCACGTTAGCGTTACTGTGATGTATCTTCATGCACTCGACGATCACCTCGGGCGCCCCGTTGTCGAAGAAGGCTCGCCCGTTGGACGGCTCTCGCAGGACTAACGCCGAGATGCTCTTCAGTAGTAAAGCCGTAGTTGCGCCGTTGCCCTACAAACAAAAACCATAGTTCAAAACCATTTCTTGAATCTGACGACATTGCGGTGTTAATCTGAGATCTTGTAATGTCAAAATAATAATTCCATGCTATAATATGACATTTTACCCTTTTTTAATAAATCTTTTATTAAAATATAATAAAAAACTCGATTAATTCAAAATTCGACAGGTTTTTTAAACACAGTACTTACTGAATGTCTTCTCAGTACAGCCACAATGAGAGGAGCGATCCCTTTCTTCACGAGACCCCTTTTCACTTCGTCATTACCAGCCAATGCCGTCACTCTGTAAGTAATATTGGTTTATTTGACAGTTGGATAAACAAAATTTAATGAGACAAATATTAGGATACTAGCGGTGGTTCAGATTGTGAGGGTCGTACGTATACGTTTTGTTAAAAAAGTATACAAGTGTAATATAATGTAGTGTAATTGCCCAGCAGTGGGACATTATAGGCGACATATATTACTATGTCGCCTATAATGTCCCACTGCTGGGCAAAGGCCTCTCATCTCACTGAAGATATCAGTACAGCGGCGTGAGTCGTAATTACCTAATTAGTGTAGAAGTATAGATTAGACGAATTTACCTGCCGTTTTTACTAATTCATGATTAAATTGGGTTTAGTTGGCTAATAAACATTATAATTGAGACGTACAATTTTAACATACTTAAATAAGAGGAGAAAAATTGAAAGAACTCCATCGACAAGAGGCCCAGCTCTTAATTTTAAGAGATAAATAATAGGAGGTTTTCAATTTGGATATGATCAAACAAAGTCTCGTGCAAAAGCTAGTTACGTTATATTTACAACCGACAGTAAGTCCTTGCGTGACCAAAAGGTAACCTGAATACATGTAAATAACTTCCGCAATAAAAATCAAAACGCATTATCGATTTAACTGGTCCTAGCAACTTAGTATTTTATGCATCTTTGAGTTGCTTTACTCTCGGGGTAGGCTCAGTCGATTGGTAACGTTTGATACGTAAGGAGTTATTTGATTCATATTCTGCAGCATAGCTTGAAGTTTCAAATATTTTGATTGCTAAGCAATTTTTCGTCAAAGAAATAAATATCGTAGAGGTCTGTACAAAGGAATAAAAATCGCAGGAAATCTAGTCCTTGAAGTAAATTGCAAATTACTCTTTGCAAAATACCAAAAGTGCAACAAGATATACTAAAAAAGTCATCCAAACCAATTTGAAAATGACAACAGCAGAGAATGGCGACTACATGTCATTCGGCGACCGAAGCTTCGGTCTGTCATCAATGCAGAACTGGCACGATCACAACGACAAAGTACTCAAAGGAGAAATAATCAACATCACTGATACTAACACTTCAATCACCAAAAACTGCATCGTCAAAGTCAATCAGACTTCCTGCAATGACTACTCCAGTAGCACTGACCAACTCAGACATCGGGCAAGACATATCAACTATTGGAAAGCAGAATTAGAAAGGGCTATAAGAGATATAGACGCCGAGATAAATACACTGGAGCATCAAAGACAGCAGTTGAAGAATGCAATGGATACTCTGACTATACCTGAGTATATCAATGAAGAATGTTTGGATATGAGAAGGAATCGAATGCAGTCAGACCTTATCTACGATATGCCTCAAGAACAGCTGTTCACTGAGTCAGCATTGATCGAAAATGTAAAGAGATTACACAGAGAAATGTTGAGAGAAATCGAGAATCAACTCAAGATGAACGTGGCAGCAAAAAATGCTCTAGAAAAGGACTGGAGCGACAAATATCTGGCTTTCAAATACGAGACCTTTAACTCTGAACTACAAACTAAAGCTGAAAACGTGAAATATTCGCCTGGAGCCACTAAGCTTTTCGAAGGTCAATCAGATGTACAATCTTGGGAACAATATACTGTTAACGCTTTAACCCAATTCAAAAATGCTATAGAAAGATCGAAGCAATTGAGAGCCAAAGTTGATGCTATACTTATCAACACTGCTAGGGACTTGAGATCCCAAGACATGAGAGTGAACAAAGCATTGAGCGAACGTATAGCACGAACACAGCAAGTTAAGACTGAGCTAGAAAACCAGCTGCGATTGACATTACAGAAGATTGTGGAAACAGAGAATATTCTGGAAACTTTACACGAGGAAATGATGAAGGTGTCCCAAAGATTACAAGTTGCTCAAACCAGATTGAATACCAAAGGATGCAGGCCTAACGTGGAAAACTGTAGAGAAGGATCTCTCATGGGTTTAATAGAAGAAGTAAGAGATTTGAATGATAGCATGGGTCTGTTGCAGAAGAGGTCTCTGGAGACAGAAAAATTGAGGGCAGATTTGATACATGAAAGAGGACTATTGGAAAATGAGATCACTGTCAAGAATAAGACGTTACATCTCGATGATCAGAGATGCAACTTCTTGAGGTCGCATTATCAGTCGGCTGAAAAAATGTGCGGGTTCTAACCAGGAAATCATGAATTTTATAATCTCACTAGCACCGCCCCGCGGTTTTACCTGCGTTTTGCCTATTTCCGTGGAACTTTCGGGGTGAAAAATAGCCTGTAACCTTCCCGTTAAATGTGGCTATCTATTACAAAAAGAATTATTCAAATCGAACCGATATTTCCTAATATAACAAACATACAAACAAAGTTAGAAGCTTTGCCTCTTTATAATATTAGTATGGATACAATAAGGAAGAAAAATAAATGTAGGCACAGGAAAGTAAAACCCCACTGCAAGACAAATGCTCAAGAAGATAAAGAAGAAATGCTCAAAAGATTATCACTATTAGATTTAAGATTAGGTGTTCAATTATCAAGTGTGGTCTTTCGTTCTGTACTCACTACACTATACTCATATTTAGTTTATATAAAGGCACTAAGTCACAGCTAATTTAGGACGTTCTCCACATTAAATAGCACATTTACTTATAAAGATACCTATTATATTATCACTTATAACAGTAGTTTTTTAGATGAAAATAAATTACAATAAAATAATAAGAGACCTTTTAATTACGCATGATTAATGAAAGCGCGATGCCTCGGTGGTCTAGTGGGTTCAATTCCCGGGTCGAGCGAAAACATGTTTTCTACTTTCAAACATGGCTCGGGTTTGAGATCACCAACCCGCAGTAGGCAAGCGTGTTGATTACGACATCCTCCTCACTGTACTGATATCTTCAGTGAGACGAGAGGCCTTTGACCAGCAGTGGGACATTACAGGCTAATACTAATACTACTTACAACTTCGCCGTCTGATGCACTACAGGTTGTCTGTCGTAGTTTCTGGTGAGTACATCCAACAGTTCGCAGTCTCCCGCGGCGGCACACAGTTCATTACGAACCAGTACACACGATAGAGTTGACACTAGTTCAGACACTAGAGGCGGTTCTGGGTGTTCTGTTAACAGAAGTATGTATTTATAGATAAAATTATAGGGAATTTGCTTATGGGACTTTCAAGATATGTAAAATGAACCCAAATTGACCTGATCTTTCAAAATTTTAAATATCAATAACATTATTCAAAGGGAATTTCTAGAAAAAAATCCAATGTTTTTTTGGTGTCTACGCCCATGCCAATAAGATTTAAAATGGTTGAACTTCAGACTATCGCATTCATAATTATTTTTAGCATAAATGGATAATTTACAATCTACAACTAAAGAGAATGGCAGAAGGTAGAGTGGAAAAAACTCCATCGACAAGAGTCCAGCTTTTACGTTTAAGAAGAAGAAGAAATCTCACCTTTCAACAAGTTCTTCAACGGCTCCAGCATCATAACTCCTAGCTCCTTGGAATGTTCGGGTGCTTTGCCATACTCGAATCTAATGTCATCGTCCAAGGTCAACATTCTAATGACCTGTAGTGTCACTAATAATAACTGCAACAACAAAAAAAAGTAAAATACGTGACACACGAGACATAGACACTCGACACTCATGCCAGTAGACAATCGATTAGTGGTAATAGAATCGACAACCGTGCTAGCACGAAATTTGTTACATTATAGTTTGACCGTAACTCTAGTAGACTCGACAATAACTCTAGTAGACTAGACTGTCAAGTGTCAGTAGATATGACACTCATATCAGTAAACACGACACTCGTGCCAGTATACTCGATACTCATGTCAGTAGACTCGACTCTTATGTTAATACACTCGTGACACTCAACCTCACCCTCGTGCGCTCGTACCGACACTCGCAACACTCGACTCGACACTCGCGACAGTCAACCTGACACACGCGCGCTGGACTCGCCACTCGGGACACTCTACTCGACACTCATGACACTCGACCCTACACTTGCGACACTCGACCTGACACTTTTAAGTGGAAATAGTTTACCTGTTCATTTCCATTGACATTTAAGAAGATTTTCAAATTCTCTTGAATATTTTTAGCGAATATCTTCTGTCTGTTCATTTCATGTTTGATACAGCAATTGGAAATCCATTTCAGTGTAGCTATTAATATGTCTTCGTTTTCCACATTGTCTAGGATACTGCAAAAATAGTAAATAGTTAGATTAATAACTAAATAATTTCTACTAGCTCTGTTGTTTTACACTTGTTAAGTCCGTTCCCGTGGGAATCCCGGGATGAAAAAATAGCCTTAAACCTTCCCGTTGAGTATGGTTACCCATTACAAAAAGAATTGTTCAACACGGATTGGTAGTTTCCGAGATAAGCTGCTTCAAACAACCAAAACATCTCTTCAGCTTCATTATATTAGTATAGATAAATAGATCATGGTATAATGAGTTCTATAAATAAATGATTGAATCACCTTTGTGAGTCAATACCAATCACAAATGATGATCACAGATGTGATGTAATTCACTAATTAATTACCTAGTTTCATACTAGACTGGCAGCATCTTGCAGTATTACCTACATTGTACCTAATCCCACAGGAAATTTGGGGTGAAAATTATCCTATAACTTTTATATTGATTGTGGAATCTTATCTGAAATAAACCCTACCCCTACTTAGATGGGTATACTGTGTTTCTGAGAGCATGTTAACCATTTTACTTTTAATTGAAACATATGTTGATGTCATTATTATTTATTTAAACGGGAACTTACGTACGACGGAGACTACTGTCGAGAGTTCCTCGACACGTTTCGGTCACATACGGTGACCTTCATCAGGAGGTGGGTGAAGCGCTTGTGACAGCATGCAGTGCGGGGAGAGACGCTGTCGAGAGCGCTTCACCCACCTCCTGATGATGGTCACCGTATGTGACCGAAACATGTGGAGGAACTCTCGACAGTAGCATGTTAAGCAGTCGGTCCCGGTTGTTTCCTTTAGGCAGTCTAAAAACTCCAACACCAAAGTTGACCAATTTGACATTTGACCATTGACCTATTCGAAAATGAATGAATGATCTGAAATCTATATCTATACTAATATTATAAAGCTGCAGAGTTTGTTTGTTTGAACGCACTAATCTCAGGAACTACTGGTCCGATTTGAAAAATTCTTTCAATGTTGGATAGTCCACTTACTGAGGATGGCTATAGGCTATTTTTCATCTCGAAATTCCTGCGGGATCAGGCACAACGCGGGTAAAACCGCGGGGCGCTGCTAGTCCTTCAATATTCGGTTACTTACGTTTTCATCAAATCAATTCCTTTACTCTCCAATAAATCGGGCTGGGTGTCCATCAACGCTGTCAAAGTATTCAGGGCAGCAAGGATGAGGTTAATATCCTTTTCTCTCATTTCTTCTAGAAACTCTTTTGATTTTAATGTGAGTAAATCAATCAGGACTTTGTAGGCGCCATCTTTGCCACCTCTAACTCTTCGAGCTAAGTCTTTGTTGAATTCTGCCTGAAAAAAGGTATTTTCTATTATTGTAGTAACTTCATCTAAAGTTACTATGTAGGTAATCAAAAGTAAAAATAAAAATACTTGAAATATTTCTTTGTACCCCCTGTACATACCCATTACTAAAATCTTTACCACATCACTAACAAGAACAGGATATGGAAAATAAATAGGTAAAATACAATTTTGAATAATGGACAGCCTTAATGCCTTAATTAAATATTTATTCATATTAATTTTAAATTGAGAGCACTTTAAAAAATATAGACCATCTAGTTTATCTTTATCTTTAGGCATCCTCACACTTAAGACCATCAACTAATTAACGTAAACGTTTCAATTTTGAAGACTTCTGTTTATGTTCCCGCATAACTTCTTCAAAGAACATAACAATAAATTACTTTTATATTCAACTTACTTTTAGAACATCCAACTCTTGAATAACCTCTTCCGTGTTAAATTCTCCGCTACAAAGGTCCTTTAACTTCAACACAGTTTTAGTAACCAAATGGTTGTCTTCAGAACTTAAGGCTAAGTCCTTGATAATGTTTCCTAAGTTCACTCCCTGCAAAATTAGGATGAGTAATAAATAACAACCGCATTTTAATGAATTTAATCGTACTTTTTTATAATTGTAAATGAAATATTACTTTTATAAATATTTCCGAACTTTACCTGGGCCTCAAACTGAGCTACAGCCTCCTTTATCGCCTCCTCAGGGGTCATATCAAACTCCTCGATATTTTCTTTAACCACTTCGTCGTACGTCTCCTGTGTTATTACCCGAACCATATTTACAGATGAACAATTAGTTTTGTATGATAATCAGCGGTCTAACTCATGTATTTAGAGCAACTTTTAATAAAATTTTGTCAGAAGGCCGGTGTACGTTTTTTGGAAATCGCACAATGAATGAAATGAAATGAAATGTTTTTTTTATAATGTCAAAGATGTACGTGCCAGTAAATGTCATAACTGTCAATGTCAAATTAAATCAGATGGCATGATGTCATTCTTCGAAGTCGTTCTGAAACTTTAATTAGAAGTTGATCTGATGTTGAGTCAACTGAACATTCGTCCTAGTCCTAAATCTTAATAAATTGTCTGAGTCTGTTGAATCTTTTGTATTAGCCATTGCTTGTATTTTTATTGCCTGAATCATTTAATTTAATGTTCAAATCAAACTTTATCGTCAAGAAATGTTTTTTGTTTGAAGGATCAGCTGTTCCCGAATATAAATAACGTCAATAGAACATCGAAATAAAATGATTAACTAAGTTTTTGAACGCAACCCAGGTGACGCATAATCTGCAAAAAGAAAAGAGAATTGGATTGCAATTTTTCAATATTTTCCTGTTTATCTCAGGGATTTCTCACAATCATTATTTTTAGGAAAATCTTCCGTTTTAAACTGTTCATTAGTGATTAAAAAATGAGTTTTCTTGGTAAAATATTCGGTGGTAAGAAGGAGGAAAAGGGGCCTTCCACTCATGAGGCAATACAGAAATTACGTGAAACTGAAGAGTTACTGGTGAAAAAGCAGGAGTTTCTCGAAAAGAAGATTGAATTAGAAATACAGACAGCTAGGAAAAACGGCACCAAGAATAAGAGAGGTTAGTTTAAATGTGTATTTTCGACGCTTCAATACCTACTTCAATGTTGGTATTGCGTTGTGTTGCTTTTGACGGCAATCATCGCTCGACCTTGTTATTCATTAAAATCAAACACATTTCGTTTAATATACAATTCTTTTAGCATGGGAATATGTTCTGTCTAATTTAGACCACCGCCTGGTGAGATATCTTAACGAAATTGTGAACTTTTTCATTGTATTTTAACTTAATTGTTTAGATTTTTACAAAATGACTAATGCATTGTAAACAAAGAATCATTTTTTTAATGGTGGAAGCAGTTAAGTTAGATAGCTGTCAATCCTTAATCACTATTCTGTGTGTACACAGTTAAGTATGAAGTACAATGTAAGTACTTATCACTAATTCACTTATCAATAACTTAACTAGAATTTTGTTAAACTACTTAGGTAGGTACTAGGATTTCTTTTTCAATTGAGAAAAATATGCAAACTGTTTTCTAGTTTAATTCTTTTGAAGAAGTACCTAATCACCTTCATAATAGTGGAAAGATGTAGTAAAATTAGTAATAGTGAAACTCTATTCACAGCTGCCATCGCTGCTCTCAAGCGCAAGAAGCGCTATGAAAAGCAACTCACCCAAATTGATGGAACACTCACTCAGATCGAAGCACAGCGGGAAGCATTGGAAGGCGCCAACACTAACGCTCAAGTGCTGAACACTATGAAGGATGCTGCCAATGCAATGAAACTGGCTCACAAGGATATGTTCGTATTCACTTGTATATTCTAACTTCCTACTTATATTATTGAACATTTTTTATATGTCTTAGCTAGCTCTCTAGCGGTGGTTCCACCCACGATCCAATATATGGCTCTACTGTGAACATTTTGTAGATCGCAGATACATTATTTTACCAGATTTAGATGATGCACCCATACATTTTGTTAAGATAAAACAATTCTGCTTCTTCATAAAATTAGTATAGATAGGTATTACAATGTAATATGATAATTCATACTTTTATTATAGTGCTGCAAGAATCATAGAAAGCCTATAATTAAAGTTTGTGAGAGTGAACACTATAAATCAGACATGTATGAAAATTGCCACAGATAGATTAGTTTTAGTAACTTATAGACTTTTTATCCCGAAATTACTACAGGAAGAAGTAGAACGCCAATAAAACTAAAGACCGCTTGATAGATTTATTACTTGACAGTATATTTTTCTTACTATACCATATCCTAATCTTGCATCTCTCTCTATTACAGTGATATAGACAAGGTGCACGATATAATGGACGACATCGCGGAACAGCACGACATTTCCCGAGAGATCACGGACGCTATCAGCAACAACGTGGCCTTCCCCAACGACATTGATGAGGATGAGCTGGAGAAAGAGCTGGAAGAGCTGGAACAGGTAATGTTATGGATTTTATGGAGTTCAGTATCCGTAAATATCGGATATCCGAACTATCGGATATCCGAACTATCGGATATCGGAACTATCGGATATCCAAACTATCGGATATCTGAATCCAAATAAATTCGGAGTGAAAAATGATTTTTTATATAATGTGGACTATGTGAAGCGAAGAGTTCCGTATCCTAAGTACCTATATATCGGATATCCGAACTATCGGTTATATACGAATTATATATATGTAGTTCCACATTATTATCCAGATTATCTATCAGATATCCGAATTGCAGCAAATACATATTTAATTTACGTAACATATGGAGTTCTATATGCAAATTATATCATTTGGTATTCTAGAGGGTTCTATCAGCCGGAGTTTACCTAAACCCAATGAGCCATATTAATAACGCGTTCTAAGAACATTTCAGCTATCAAATGGTTTGTCACTTTCTGACACACGCAATTTTCCGAAGAGCAAGAGAGACAAAACACATTATAACAGTGTTTTTAGTTACAGAGTGTTTATTAATAAGGCGGTATATGTTCTAAACCTTTTTGCTTGTTACAGGAGGATCTTGATAAGGAGATGCTGGGCATCAACGTGCCGACAGACAACCTGCCCGACGTGCCGGCCGGCGAGCTGGTGCGCGACAAGCCCAAGCCCAGCAAACAGACTGGTAAATATAACACGTATCCAGACATATTGTTATTGTAGTCTAACCAAACATGTAACATTTAGGGGCAATTATTGTTATACTGGCCGCGCCCCGCGTTGTTACCCGCGTTGTACCCGCTCCCGCGGGAATTTCGGGTGAATAGCCTGTTTATAACCTTCCCGTTGAATGTGGCTATCCATTACAAGAAGAATTATTCAAATCGGATTGGTAGCGTGTTTAAACAAAACTTACAGCTTTGTCATACTAAAAGTAAAAATATTATTTAGCAGTAGGAAATTACAGGCTAATACTTTTGAAACGAAGTTCCTTATCGCGCGTTGCGAAAGGGGGCTAGACGGAAAAAATGGTAACGACACTTTTTAGGCCAGAGAGGGACAGACAGAGAAACATGTGCACGCCAGAGATAGACAGACGGAGAAACATGGCGAGAGAGACAGACAGAGAAACATGTCTCTCTCTTATAGAAAGGAAGCTAGATATTTTCGTTTCGTCTTTCTATTTCGCATTGAACAGTGTGGTGTCGCGACGATTATTTTTGTTGATCCTACTAATATTATAAATGCGAAAGTTTGTATGTATGGATGTATGGATGTTTGTTGCTCTTTCACGCAAAAACTACTGAACGGATTTGGATGAAACTTTACAGTAATATAGGTTATACATCAGAATAACACATGGGATACATTTTATCCCGAAATTCCCGCGGGAACGTGTACAACGCGGGTAACACCGCGGGGCGCGGCTAGTAATAAATAAACTTCGTTCCATCCGGGTGTCCCTTGAAAAGTTTTTATTGTGTGTGCCTTTATGGTGGTGTTGTAGCTCCAAAGTTGACAGATGTTTAACCAACTTCAAAAAAGGAGGTTTCTCAATTCCACCATTGTTTTTTTTAATGTTAATACAAAGTTTTTAATGCCCTTTTTTTATTTCCACAGAAGATGACGATGACTTGGCTCAACTACAATCCTGGGCGACATAAACGTACACACATGTATGTATGTGATATATATTATTGTAACCGACGTAGAATGTTCATACCATATCCATGTAACTTTATAAACATTGGGCTATCTTTTGTGATGACAATAGAAACTTGCTTTAACCCAACAAAGGGTGCGTTTCTATTGGAGCGGAGAGGAGCTGTGTAGAGCTTAATCGACCAATCACATTTATTTAATTATTGATCACCAACACTAAAAAAAGATAGAAAATACATTTAAATAGACACAGAGGTTAGTTACATTGCAATTATAGGTAACGACTGCATGCATCGTCAACAATTAAGCTTTGTTTAATTTGGTAAAATAACAGACTATCGACAAAATAACATGATTTACAAAATTTGAGAAAGTAAGAGAGACATATTAAAGGTTTTACAACATAACAAAACATACCAAAAAAAATATACATACAAAAACACATCGCATTCAATTTGTCAAAAGAGACATTGACATTGTCAAAAACTTTTCGTAGTTCGTTGTGATTGGTCGATTAAGCTCCGCACAGCTCTCCTCTCCGCTTCAATGGAAACACCTTTAGAGACGTCAATTAAATCTACAGTTAACTAAGTGACGCATTTTTAACTTTTCAAATAAGTACACGTCGATTTTATACAACTCTATGTTCAGTTCTAGGCCGGCACCAAATGAATCTCGGTTTGAATACAGTTTCAAAGAATAATATGAAAAACAGAATGTGTGTTACTCGCTCAAATTTTGACAATAGGGTATTTGAATGTTTTTTTTTTATTCTTCCTATTAACTTATCTTGTTATCACGTGTAAGAAACTAAAATCCGTTTTTTTATATCGTTATTATTTCGAGAGTTACAAGCGGTCAAAGTTGCTGATTAGACAGAGACAGCACTACTACTAGTGTGACGTCACAATGTTAGAGCGCCTTAGACGTCGCATACAAAAAATCGTTTTGCAAGAAAGGGACAGCATCAGACAGGAGAGAATATTTCAGAGTTTATAATTTCTTTATTTAACGATTTTGATTCTGATTTCAGTTTTGATCATAATTTTAGTTATTTTACTAATTTCATCTCTCAAATTGTACACTTTTAATAACATTCAAATACCCTATTTTGGAATTCAGAACCTGAATTTCAGATTCTAGATTCAGATCGAAGATCAGCATGTGTCGTGCAGGCCTTCAAGTCGGTTAAATGCGCCGTAATAAGTTTTTAAAATCATCACAAAATATAACCCAAAATAAGTCAAAAACCTGTATAAATCATAAACAATCATTAGAGTCCGCTTTTCGAAATGATAATTAAAATATTTTCACGCCTTAATTAAATTTAAATTAATTATTGAATTAGTCTAAATATTGATAGAGTTTCGAGTTTGGCGTTGGAGGGAAGCGAATGAATTATGAATAACATAGATAGGTGTAAGGTCGATTCTGAAATAGGCGTAGTTATTTTTCTCGTTTCGGCATAGTTTTTTTCTCATTTGGGCATTTTTTGTCATTCGGGCAATTTGTTTTCTCATTCCGGCATACTTTTTTGTCATTCGGGCAAACTTATTTTTCATTTTTTGTCATACGTTTACTCTAGTTGGGCATTTTAGCCGTTTGGGCAAAGTTTAAGCAATTCAGTCAGTTTTGTCGATAATCGATTGATTGTGATTTGGGCATACTTTTTATAACATTTTGGTGTACATATTAGCTAATTTTAGTTATAGATTGTACTTTTCTTAACCTTAATAATAACTAGCACCGCCCCGCGTTTTTACCCGCGTTGTGCCCGTTACGTTAGGGATTTTGAAATGAAGAATAGCCTTCCTCGATAAGTGGACTATCCAACACTGAAAGAATTTTTCAAATCGGACCAGTTGTTCCTGAGATTAGCGCGTTCAAACAAACAAACTCTGCAGCTTCATAATATTAGTAGATTAATTGATGAAATGATACTTTGATGTACATAATTAAAAATGGTAAATGCTCAAATGAGGAAAAAGCGACTACGTTCAATTCATTCTTTCATATAAAATGCAGGCAATCCATCAAATGATCCCTTAAAAGCTATATTAGTTTGCACTTCCAGCAGTGTTTTATATACAGCATTCGTATAACCTCACTTTAAAAGTACAAGCTAATATAGCTCTAAAGCGATATGTATATAATAAGTTTGTTTTTATGTATGTATGTAACTACTAATTAATCGTAGTCATTAAAATACTTATAGTTTTTGAATTTGAAATTTTATTTTTTTATCGTCACTTTTGTATTTTTAAACACAGTACACTTTTTTGTTTGAACGATTAAATGGTAAAGTTGAAATTTAAATAAGTATTTATTGTATTGAAATCTTCAAGGATGAACAGGCCTTTGTACTGCAATAAGATATAACAGGTCGATGTATTTATCCATTTTAGGGAGAATTGCACAAGAATTCTTAATTTCGGTAAGCGCCTAAATGCGTTTAAAAAAATGGATACTACTTTTTTCTTACTTGTCCCAAAATGTAGACCAATGTCGTCAATTTTCCAGCCGAAAACGACTACTCCTGAAGAGGAAAAAGATTCAGAGATAGGGTAAGAATGAAATAAAATCACTAAACCTTTTTTGTCTTCAGGAGCAATACTGACTAATGAGTTTTATATTAAAGCCATTTCACTGCAGCCGAAAACATCGTAGTGGATATATAAATAGAGATTTAAAACACAAATAAAGTACGTTTTAAATTGTATTCTATTTCGTGCAGTATAGAATACAATTTAGAACGGACAGCTTTAGTTTCTGAAACATATTTAGGTACTAAATTAATTTAAGGGTTCTTGTGCCAGTCATCCTAAGTGTCTACAGAAATATGATAATAATGTCTTCGGAGCCTTAGACCAAATAAAAACTCTACAGAGCGCAGTGTACAGTAAAGTGAAGCCGTTTTAAAGATTCATGCAACATGGTTAAATGATGACGTAATTCATATCAGGTGTAAATCATTTTGGTTCTAAATCAAATCATACACGTTGTAAATATTTGTCTGGATCATGTTTGCAAGTTGCATTGGGTGTAATTTTCACATGCTTCACTATATTGCTAGCGGCGTTGTCTTGACTTTTTGTATGGTTTGAGGTAGAAATAATATGTAACAATAGAATTGTAATCAATTTCGACCCTTATTTCGCTGATGTTAAAATTTAATATAAAATGTATATTGAGTTGTGTGTTTTGTTTCATACATTTATGTATGTTGAAGAGAGATGAATTATCCTTAAGTATTTTCCTGTGGGAATTTCCGGATAAAAGTCTTACTTCAGATTATAGAAACCATTTTATTCTTACTTATTGGTACGATTTACCTATTCTCAATACAGCAACACTTAGTTTTAAAGTGACTTTAATATTAAATCTGTCATTAAAAATATTGTTCTATTTTTATATATTTAATGTCACT
The DNA here is from genome assembly GCA_951394245.1 of Cyclophora punctaria. Classification (NCBI taxonomy): domain Eukaryota; kingdom Metazoa; phylum Arthropoda; class Insecta; order Lepidoptera; family Geometridae; genus Cyclophora; species Cyclophora punctaria. The sequence goes on from OX596191.1 coordinate 1,691,408, forward strand.
AGGATGGAAAAGCCTACCTGATGGTTTAACCTGCATACATGTATGAATCAAAATATTGCTATGTAAAAATGTTTCTTATGTATAATCTCATAAGGCATACATTACGGCGACGGTATCTGTTTAATATTTAGTGCCTAAATACAATTTTTAAGCTGTAACATGTTGTGCATATGTTTTAATATATTTTTTAATTTAAGACATGGAATGTTTTATTTTAGTGTGGCCAAATCCTTTCCTGAATTCCTATTGAATATTTTGATTTACCTGCAGCGTTCCTGTTCCCGTGGGAATTTTGGGATTTAAAATAGCCAATACCCTTCCTCCTGAATGTAACTATCCAAAACAAAAAGTATTATTCGAATCGGACTGGTAGTTCCTAGGATAATCGCATTCAAACCAACAAACTCTTCAACTTTTATATTAGTATTAACTGTGCCCCGCGGTTTCAGCCGCAGTGCACCTGTTCCCGTGAGAATTTCGGGATTTTTATTACTTTATTATCCTATTCCTGACCAAGAGAAATAAAATAACAAAGAATCATTAAAATCGGTTCAGCCGTTCTTGAGTTATAAATGGTGTAACTAAATGGAAATGGAAAACATGTTTCCTACTTTATAAACATGTACTGATTTTCGGTGAGATGACAGGCCTTTGCCCAGCAGTGGGACTTTATAGGCTAATAATTTTCTTAACTTCATAGATCGTACGAAACCCTTAATATGCCAGTCCGACTCGCACTTGACTAGTTTTTTACATTTAGCCACGACCTCATATCTCAATGAAACAAGGTCGATTCACCAGTATTGTAGTAACCAGTGAGATGCTGTCAATCTAATGCTATGGACCTTCATGATGTGATGGAACATGATTCACGCATGCGTCGGGGTCTGGAGGCGACGAAAAGTCGCGACGTCCCGACTGTTGGATAGGGCTGTCTCTTAAGAAATAAAGATATTTTTATTAAGAAATCTTCAATTCAAATACTTAAGCCGTCGGTCCCGGTTACTTTCTACGAATAGTAGTCGTTACTTGAGCCATGTCAGAGGCCTTTGGCGGCTCAATAACTCTGACACCAGGATTGGTCAGGTTGGCCATCCACTCGATGAAGAAGAAGAAGAAGAATTCAAATACTAGCGAAAATATTACTTTCATTGTCTAGTGGGTTTTACTGGCATTTTACTGAGGGAATTTAAGGATAAAAACAAGACCTTACTTATGAATGTTGCTATCGTTAGGTTTAGGTCTTTTCTGACAGTTTATTCAGCTTTATTAGTTTAGTAAAGAATAGCAGCGCCCCGCGGTGATACCCGCGTTGTACCCGTTCCCGCGGGAATTTCGGGATAAAATGTATCCCATGTGTTATTCTGATGTACAACCTATATTACTGTAAAGTTTTATCGAAATCTGTCCAGTCGTTTTTTCTTAAAAGAGTAACAAACATGCATACATCCATACATACATCCTGCATCCTCACAAACTTTTGCATTTATAATATTAGTAGGATTAGTAAGAAAGGATGATATCTCAACGAAATAGCCAACAGCTTTTGGTGGTGTATGTAAGAGTACTACGGCGTAGCATATGCAAGTTACAGGAGCGTAGCAGCTACGGTGTTTGGGTCATCGTAGCTTTCGTAGCTTACGGGCTACGCCGTAGTATCAAGGAAACAAAAATATTTTAGCCAATTTCTAAAATACTTATAAGGTAATATAATAGTACTTTAATTTTAAGTATGTGTATACACATTGAAGTCAATTTCTGTATTATTACTCGTGAAACATGGTAATAATAATACATTTTTTCATCCCCAATACCACCCCTATTTTATTAACGGCGCCGGAGTGTCGCCGTCACTTGTTGCGACGTCTCCACCCAACACCCCTCATCCTACAGGACATCTTGACGTGTATTCCAATAAGAAACACAGTGTCGTACCGTGTCGGGTTGTGGTCGAGAATATTCTTAGTTTTAAGAGATTTTAGTGAATAGTTTTCTTTATTCATTTTTAAAAGTTTTAATAAAACTCGAACATGACTGTTGAATATAATTTTCAAATATTTATTTTTCAAATTATTTTGAAAAAATATTGAAGTGACTAAGGACTTTTGTGGCTGAACATTATAGGTACTTATCATTTAAAACGCCCATTTAGTTCAGAAACGATGCAGATACGTAATAGCCAAGACTACAAATGATATTCATAAGTATAAGGGTCGTACCCAATGTGAGTGAAACGTCCGTATTCTTTGAGAGTATAATTTATTCTGATTAATATAATGATATATGATCTATTGCTACTTATTGCTACTTACACACTATATGACCCTTCCAAAAATTAAAAAAAAAAATAAGCAATGTTTTTTTTTTTTTCTTTTCCTTACATATAATAGGGCTTAGTTCTATTCTTGTGTACAAGAATCTCTACATTATCTTTTAATATTTTGACATTGGGTGATACATCTGATACAACTTTATAAGGTCCTAGATAAACATTGTCAAATTTTTTATTTGTTTCATTTTTAACTAGTAATAAATCTCCCTTTTTGTAGGTTACAGGTTTCAAATATGAATCATAATTACATTTTCTATTTTCCTTACTTTTTAATAAATTTTGATTGGCATCAGCTTGGCTTTTTTGTAATCTATACTTAAGTTCTAAAGGGTAATTATCGCTATTATATAATGGCTCTATATGACTATTGATTAAATTACTAGGTAGTCTACAACGTTTGCCAAATACAAGTTCATATGGAGTATATTTAGTTTCGGAGTGAACTGTAGTATTGTAAGCAAATGACCAAAATGGAAGCCATTTACTCCAATATCTAGGATCATTATTACATGAAATTCGGAGAAAAGCATTTAGAGATTTGTGGGAATTCTCTAAAGAACCAATTGATTCATGATGATAAGCTGTGGAAGAAATTTGATTAATAGATAATAATTTACAAACCTCTTTCATAGTTGTTGAGATGAATTCTGTTCCTCTGTCAGTGGCTATTTCACTGGGTATTCCATATCTTAAAATAAAGTTTTCTACAAAGACCTTAGCTACACTTACACTATCTTTAGATTCTAGTGGATATGCTTCTACATACTTACTTAATTCACACTGAAGTGTTAGGATATATGAGTTGTTATAATAGTCTTTATCTAGGGGTCCTACAATATCTAAAAATATCTTATCTAAAGCCGACTCTGCAGTAGTCGTTATTTTCATAGGTTCTTTAGTACGCAAGGAATGCTTCTGTCTTTGACACTTATCGCATTTCTTGACGAACTCTCTTACATCCTTATCCATATTTGTCCAATAGTAATATCTTTTAATATTATTTAACATTCTCCTCATGCCGGCATGTCCACTACTTGGAAGTATGTGGAAGTCATTAAGTACAACTCTTTTATCATCTTCTTTTAGTATTTTAACTATATTATCATTAAGAACATATACTCTGGGCCCAGTATAATTATCACTTTTTATTTCATTTATTATCCATTTTATATATTCTTTATTAGCATCATTTTTTATTACATATATCTCGTTAACATTTATTCTTTCACAAAATAATACGAACTCCCTCATGAATGCGGCTCGCGTCAAACATGATCGAGAATCCGGATTAATATAAATTATCGAGTCTCTTGGAACATACGCGAAACTATCGCTCTGAACGGTATTCGCATCAGTTTTTATTCTTTTCTTTCTGTGAAATACTACTAACTCCACACAATTTCCTGGTTTTTTAAGTATTTCAATGATCTTCGGTTGATCAAGCCGTTGATCTGTCAAAATATTATCGACCAAGTCCTTGTCACCTTCTAACGCTTTCTCTTTCCTAGCCATACTTCGTGTCATGACATTTACTACTTTCATACTCATATCTTTCAGATCATCTGAAGTTACTACTATACGCGACAAGGCATCTGCCGCACAGTTATCTTTCCCTCTTATATATTCAATTGTATAGTCATATTCTTCCATCACCAATCTAAATTTCATTAATCTACTTGAAGGATTATTAATACTAAAAAGATAAATTAGCGGTTTATGATCCGTCATGAATTTAAATTTTTTCCCAAAGAGATATGGTCTGAAATGTTTTACAGACCACACCATAGCTAATAGCTCTTTTTCAATTGTTGGGTAGTTTAATTCGGCTTTATTTAATGAACGACTGGCATATGCTACTGGCAAGTTATCTTTATTGCACAAAACTGATCCAATTGCGAAACCCGACGCGTCTGTATAGAGTATAAATTCGCTATTTTCCGAAAAATCAGGGTATTGCAATATTGGTGGTTTGATAAGTGATTGCTGTAATCTTCGAAATGATTCTTCACATTTATTTGACCATTCAAATATACTGTTCTTTCGACAAAGTTTATTTAAAGGTATAGTTATTTCGGCAAATTTTGGTATGAATCGTCTGTAATAATTTGCGAAAGCAACAAAACGTCTAACGTCATCAGAATTTTTGGGTTTGGGGTAATTTTGAATAACTTTTATTTTTTCTGGATCTGGTTTAATACCATCTGCCGAAACTACGTGTCCTAAATATAATAATTCTTTTTTGAGAAATTGACATTTATCTGGATTTAATTTTAGATTAACCTTCCGCAACCGTTCTAATATGTCTATAAGATTTTTATTGTGTTCCTCTAAGTTCCTTCCTATACAAATTAAATCATCTAAATACACTAAACATTGAATATAATTCAAACCAGACATAGCAATCGTCATTAGCCTACTAAATGAACTAGGAGAAGTCTTAAGACCCATTGGAAGTCTTTTCATCTGATATTGCTTATCAGTGGTAAATGCGGTGTATTTTCTACTAGCTTTATCTAGCTCTAATTGATAATAACTTTGACTTAAATCAAGATGAGAAAAATAAACTGCACCGTATAATGAATCCAATATTTCTATTATGCTCGGTAACGGAAACTTATCATCCTTAATTCTTTCATTCAACTTCCTATAGTCTATCACAAGACGCCACTTCTTTTCTCCTGTACCATCTGATTTTTTAGGTACTAAGAGTACTGGACTAGACCACTCACTCTGACTTTCCTCTATTATATCGTCTTTTATCATACGCTTTATTTGTTTGTTTATTTCTCTTTTTTGACTCATAGGCAATCTAAATGGTTTAACATACGATGGCACTACATTATCTTTGATTTGAATGGACTGTTCGTACAGATTTGTGACACCTAATGTATCGCCTTCGATAAAAAATACGTCTGAATATTTGGCGCAGATATTCTCTATACTTCTTTGTTCTTCTTGACTCAGGTGATCCAAATTTAAATGTGAAAACAGTTTTTTAACTCTATCGGAAAGTGAATAACTTACATCCTTTTCAAATTTACAGATGTCATAATTTCTTAAATTTGAATGTTCAATACTAAAATAACTTAATTGTATATCTTTGTCTCGAGTATTTAATATTTTTATTGGAATTTTTCCCTTAGTAGGGGTAACCAAAGTACTTGCCAAAAATATTCCTTCACCTAACTCTTTTGGATGTATTACACTGTCACATGTCAACGCTGAATCTATGTAATGAATTGACTCACTTCGTGATGGTAACTTTAAGAAGTTAAGTCCTAGTTCACCTGTATCTAAAGGCAGTATAACGTTATTTGTTAAACCATCGTTTAATTTCAATAAATTATGTTCATAATCTATACTACATTGATATTTCTTGAAAAAATCCAAACCTAATATACCGCTGGTACGACACGGCAAATGTTCAAAAACATAAAACTTATGCAAAAACTCTTTACTATCTGAACAAAGTTTTAAAAATAAATATCCTTCCGAATAAACCTCTCCACCTATACCTTTTATTCTAAGCTTCTCTTTATGGTATGGAATGCCATGCCTGACCAAAACTTCGAGCTTGACAACGGATAATGTTGCACCGGTGTCAAGTAACCATGAGTATTGCGCGTCTAATACGCTCAATGTAACCGAACTTAAATTAATACAATGATTGTTTTTATGATTATGCCCGAAAAAACAAATTGTGTGTTTCTGAATTTTGGTTGGTATTCGAGTCGTGTGGCTCGTGAGATGTTTGTGCTAAATTAACCTGATGACTATTATTTTGCCTCCTAAAGCCACGGTTGTAGTAGTTCTGAGAGCGAAATTGATCACGTCCCCTACCATTTGTCCAATTTTTTGAGTCGCGATTCGAAAACGAGTTACTATTATAGTACGTACCTCGTCCTCTATGCTGGGCTCCCGACGAAATCCGTATACTTTGTGAATGTCGACCTCTCTGATGAAAATTCCTATTATTTTTAACATTAAACATACCTCGTCCTCGGTTATAGTAAAACACTTGTCCTTGAACTTCCTGCGGCTCTGAGTGTAATTCTTCGTCCATCGCTCCTTGGACAGCTTCCTTCAATGACTTGTAATCCCTAGACGCTACAATAATACTAGTTCGATTATTCCTTAAGCCATCGGAAAATATTTTTATAGCATTTTTCTCGTTTATGGGTTTTAATACATCATATTTACTCTGATCGCCGTTGGCTTGAGAAATAGTCAAATCAACAAACATTTCCTCGATCTGCTTACCGAAATCCTGGATACTGGACCTGTTTTGCCTCGCTTGTTGCAGTCTTTTCTGGATGGTAGTGTCCGATTTCTTAGACAAAAGATGTTGCTTCATGTCTGTCAAAAGTTCTGAAACAGATGAATAATTTTCGGCCATACGGAGTTTGGCACTTTCGGACAACCTTGATTTTAACACAAAAGTAATCAATAAATGCTTTCCTTCGTCTTGTAACATTTGATCGTACATTTCTATATTAGAAATAAGTTGTTTTGTAACTTTTTCATCGTCATTCATCAACGGTAACAAAGACACGGCAGTTTTTAAGTCGAAACGCTCCATATTGACAGCCACTTTATCTTTCTCAGTTAATAAACAAATATCCTTAATTTTTGAATAGTACGACTTAATACTAATACATAATTTTCCAATATTTTCTACATCAGTAGACTTAAATTTCCCTTCTGAAATCTCCTTTTGAACCAAATCGATAACTTGACAAAATTCTTTATATAACAACTTAGCCAACGAATATTTCTCGTCTTTATATTGTTTAGTTCGTCGTGTTGGCCCGGCCTTAATGAGATTATCTTTCACAGATTTAAGCTGATCGTGCAATTCTTTTAATCGAATGGCCATTACTAATTGTTATCGAACCCATATTACTTATTATTTTAGTAGCTTATGGTATAATTATGTACTTACAAGGTACTTAATTCAAAAACTTATTATACTGTCTCTCGATAGTCCTTAAATATTTCACACATTTCACTGAACATATCACATTTGTCCCACTTTCACATCATGTCATCGGAGAAAGAACCGCTTGTCGTCGTTGTCGTCGTCGCTAGACCGCTTCAAGTGGTGCTGGGGCTGCTGGGCGGCGGCGCAGCGAGTGACGTAGAGAAAAGTTGTTTATTTCCCTTTGCATCCATTGTCGATGACTGTTTCTATACAGTTTAAGGAGTGTATACAGGACTGCTAATCCAAAACCCACGCAGATAATTATCAGTAGCATATTGGTGGTACTGATGTGCTCCATTAACTGATCGGCTTTTGCACTATTGTTCCCTCCAGCTGCATTTTGTGCTATTATCACTTCTTCTTTTGAATACGTTTTCCCCATGGTGATAATTTTGATGTATTACAAAATAACTTTAATCATCGCACAGGGCAAAGTTCATTTTCCCTATACGGACCGACGTCTCCGCGCACAGGCAGGGTCGCCATATAAGGGTCGTACCCAATGTGAGTGAAACGTCCGTATTCTTTGAGAGTATAATTTATTCTGATTAATATAATGATATATGATCTATTGCTACTTATTGCTACTTACACACTATATAAGTATTTAATACTTAATGGGTTTATTATATTAGTACCCAAGTACCTCTTTAAATTAATCCAAAAACATCTAAATATAATTTAGCAACCATCCTTAAAAACAAGAACTTAGCTTAAATCACTACCCTCCTTACTGAAGTTGATTAAATCGACACACTCCGACACAGTGTTTCACCGTGTCGCCGCTCTGTGCCAAGTGGCAGAGCGCAAGAATCTCTCCCTAATACTTAGTAATCATTATACTGTAGCTGTAGATAGAACACCCCGTATCTTATTGAAATAAATAACTTTTTTATACAAATAATATAATATTGATGAAATTAACACATTATTGGCAAGAAATCAAATATTTATTAGTGATTTGATACTTAAAGTGTGAAGCAAAAATTGTCTTCAATTTTTTAATATATAATATTGACTGTATCATATAGATAAGAACTCTTGTATAAAGATTAAACTTTTATATAAATTTGTGTATTCTGAAGTGTTTTAAAAGATTAATAAAACGAACTGATTTAAATCTTTGTACTCGTATTTAGTAAGTGCTGTGTGTTTCGTGGTGTGAATTATCAAAATGATTTCTACAGTTTAAATATATCGGTGAGTATACAACGGCTGATCCCAGCAATTTGTGATAGTTGATCCTGGATAGCTTACCAAGTATTGTCATTGTTCTTATTGTATTCAGTCCACAAATAGCGCTTGCATTCGCAATGTGCACCTCGGCCCCTACTTGAATGGATGGCCCATAGTGGCATTTCTGAACGCTACCGTGTTCCGTAGGGCATCTTAAATTATCTGACCCGGTTGTTATCGATAATTTTGAAGGCTTTAAGCGGTCAAAAACCCCGACACACGGGTTGGCCGCTAACCTTCTCAAGCTTAGTTAGCCTACGTAAATGTAAAGCATAATTAGAGCCTTATCAGCATATCTAATTATGTCAATGAGGATTTTCAAAGTTGTTCCAAAGTACTAAAGTACTTAGTATTTTTAATGCTGACTGCATAAAACAATGTAAGAACTCGATCTGTGATCTTAAACAAGTTACTTGGATCAACCGATAGTTCTCATGCCCTATTAAAGTTGATCCTTAATGCGTGTCTGTTGTTGTCACTGGATAGCACTATTATAAGTGCTCCATTCTACGAGAATTTTCGCGGTGTTCGTTATAAGGCACTAGCCACCCCGCGATTCAACCCACGTTCTACTCTATCCCGTGGAAATTTTGGGATTCGTTCTTCTCTAATTGGTTGGTGTCCAACACTAGTGTCAGAGTTATTAGACCGCTACCGACAAATAATAGCCTATTATCTTCTTCTGAAATTTACTCACAATTTTATCCACGAGCGGCATCAGTGTGTACTTACTAATAAATTGAGCCCTTTGCGTTTTCATTGAAGCAGAGCTGCGCGGAGCTCAACTGACCAATCACAATGCATTACGAAAATATTTTGACAATGTTAATGCGTTGTTTTACAATCTCAATGCGCTGTGATTGGTGAATCTGGCTCCGCACCGCTTCGCTCTGCTTTTATTTAAACGCTGTCTTGATTTTCGACCAGGGCCGTCCGCAGTGCAGACATGGGCGGGGGCGTAGTAGCCCGGAGTGGGACTCCAACCGAGCGTGATGTCGCGTACTTCATCGTCCTCGCTGGGATACTGAGTTTACTGCTGATGCTATGCTGCTACTTCTTCTATTTCTTTATTAAGAAAGTTAAAGGTATGTTGAGTATAATCATTGTTTAGACATGTAATCTAAATATTTTTTATAGTATCTATTTCATTTAATTATCTGATTGGTTTGTACTACAGAATTTATTTGGTTTTATTTTGCGTTTAGGTATTACATATACCCATCTATGCCATCCAAAATAAAAGGCCTCACTTGGAATCGAACCTATAGCTTATTTTGCTACCTAGTCTACACCCAACCCAACGCACCAACGCACAACACCGTAACTGTCTACCCAATTTGTTTCAAACCCAAACTTTATTGTATTATTTCTCTTAACAAAAGTACGCCGACATGTTTCAGAATTATCAAGAGAACGGGACTCCCCAACAACGCCGACAGTACCGCGATTACCACAGTCAACTCCAGCGTACCCCATACAACCAGGTAAACTAATTTGATACAAATTAACGAGAAAATACTAATCCGTAGTCATCGTCGCAAAATACTCGTTTCATATACATCGCTCTATCGACTGTTATACATATTGTGTGGGTTTTATAAGTTGGCAGAACATATTTCCTTTTAAAACGTGAGTTAACTACACTTAAACATTGTTCATTTAATTCATTTTAGTTGTTCGAGAGAGTGCTACAGCGATGGCGAAGCTATGTAAGCAGATACCCACTATACCCACTGCAGGGGGTAAAAGCTCCGTGTTCCCTACCTCGACGTCGCCCGAGGCGATGCGGACGGGGGGCACTAGCCCCGCCCCGGCACTACCGCCGGCCCTGGTAGGACCAAGCGTGCTAGATAAAATACCAACTAATACTGAAAGTGGGCCCGTAGAGATCGTTATAGAATAATCGTTATTTATTGAACCTTATCATTTTAAATTTAGCAAATACTTAGTTTAAAAAGACTTACTTTGATATCTTGATGTTTCGAGTGGATTGCACCTCCCGTGGACCACCCGCGACCACGGGTGGTGGTGTCAAGTAAGTGATTACTTGTCTTCTTCTTTATCGAGTGGATGGTCAACCTGACCAATCTTGGTGTCAGAGTTATTGAGCCGCCAAAGGCCTCTGACATGGCTCATGTAACGACTACTATCCGTAGATAGTAACCGGGACCGACGGCTTAACGTGCTCTCCGAAGCACGGAATCGTCTTACTTTTCGGGCAATCAGGTGGACAGTCTCACAAAGACATTTTTGTGAAATATTGTCCCCTCCGAGAATCGAACCCGGAACTTCCTCACTGTATTGATATCTTCAGTGAGATGAGAGGCCCAGCAGTGAGACATTACAGCTAAAATAAAATAAATACTTAACCTTTATAATGTCCCTATATGTGTTTTAGTGTTGTGCAAAAATATAATATATGTACCTACTTCATAATGTTATTAAGATTATGTATTTCTGATTGTCATATTATATGTGTAGTAATAATGAATGTTTTGTATAAAATATCATGTATATCGATGTTATTAATCGCTATAGTCAATAAGTCTGTAAGTAAGTCAGTGTGTAATTGATGTGACCAAATACTAATAATTGACACTTTAACTATTGTCAAAATTCGTTTTACTATGAAATAATCTTGGCTTAAATTGTATTTAATATCCTAAAATGCATTAATGAAAATTCCTGTTTTACTATGTCAGATTGTTCACTATATTTAAATTATTTATTCATGTTCCAGTTGTGTAATTTCTTATGACTAATTACCGTCCATTTTATTGTTATATTGTTACGTTAGTTTTGTGCTATATATCAATTGACACTAAGTATGCGACAGAGGTGTAATCAGAGGAGGGGGGGAGGGAAGGTAAAGGGGTTTAAGTTAGAGGTGCTTTGATGTTGAAGCGGAGAGAAGCTGTGCGTAACTCAATCGACCAATAGTCAATTTTGATATGTCAATCAGGGATATTAGGGAGCTCCGTAACCGTAACCGTAACTATCGGATATCCAATATAAAAAAATATCCGTAGCCATAACCGAATCCGATATAAAAGTTGCGGATAATATCGGATAGGGCCGGAGCCTAGAGACACGTTATGACAAGGCCGGTCGCAGCCGACACACAGCCGCACGCATTGTTTATTTTCTTCTGTTAAATTACTTAAATATCTAACATCCGTAACCGAAATTATCCGAAACTAACGGATAATCCGAAATAATTTAATATCCGAATCCGTATCCGGTATAATAATCATTCCTATATCCGTCCAATCCATATCCGAAATATCATAACCATAACATCCCTAATGTCAATGTCTGTTTTGAACTTTTTAATGCGTTGTAATTGGTCGGTTGAGCTCCGCTCCGCTTCACTGGAAACGCACCTTTATAGCCCTCTCCAGAGGATCAATCAATCTTGTTAAACCAATAGTACTGATATAATAATATTAATGTTTTGTCCGTATCATTATATCAAATGTATATGATTTTTTGGAAAAAAACAACACAAATATAGTTAGTGTTAAGAAATCAAGTCTTAAATGTTCTTGTTTTGTTAAAAAAGCTCATGTTAGCCACCGTCGCCGTCGCCGCCGATGTCCCGTGGCCCGCCGTTATCTTGAGTGAATTAGCGCCAACGGTATATTGAGCAAAACTGACCGAAACAATGAAAAAACTAGCCAAGTTTTATAATCTTTCATACTTTTTTGTAATGTCTATAATATTATGTAATAAGCTTTGCTATAACGTGTTTGTTCTCACTTGTTAAAGCTTTACACTTTTATACTGCCAAAAATAAATGTTTTGTGTACAATAATGTCTTTTTTAAATATCAAGTTTGTTTCCTTTAGTACTTTTAAACTAAGAATAATTTGCACTAGCTGTGCCCTACGGTGTCACCCGCATTTATTCAGTCAATGCTTACCGTTTAGACCTTCCCTGGACTACGAAAAACATTTCAAAACCATAATCCGCTAAATCAGCGCAGCCGTCCTCGAGTTTTAGCGAGAGTAACGAACCGCGATTGATTTTTATATAAATCTACTAGCAGCGCCCGCGGTTTTACCCACGTTGTACCCGTTCCCGTGGGAATTTCGGGATCTTCTTCTTATCGAGTGGATGGTCAACTTGACCAATCCTGGTGTCAGAGTTATAGAGCCGCCAAAGGCCTCTGACATGGCTCATGTAACGACTACTATCCGTAGAAAGTAACCGGGACCGACGGCTTAACGTGCCAAATTTCGGGATGAAAAGTAGCCTATAACATTCCCGTTGAATGTGGCTATCCATTACAAAAAAAATATTAAAATTGGTTGGTAGTTTCTGATATTAGCTCGTTCAAACAAACAAACTCTTCAGCTTTATTATATTACTAGTATATATTAGGTATTATATATATGTATAGTGAATTAATAGCAGGCTCTGGGAGTTGAACCTGGGGCCTATGCTAAGAAAGCATAAAGAAAGAAAACACAACATATTGTTTTATTTAATTAAAAATGTAAACACAACTTTATTTAATCTGACTAGATTAGATAGATATTTAAAATAAGCATTTGGCTTTTTAACATTGGCATCGCAAAGTACCACTTATGGGGGTTTCTTTCAGGGGAGTTAGTAAATAAAACTACTCACAGTACACACGTCACAATCCGACTTGTAATACACAATGACAATGTCGATATTATGTTTGGACACTTGTTACACCATAACAATAGTAATATTAGGTACATTTAGTTCGTGCTACACGATGGCGTGACTCGCGAGGGCTCGGTCGGGCGAGCGTGCGTTCCGCGCAAAGGTCGTTTGGGCACTGCCGGCCGACCGGTCGGTCGCGCTCGCGGCGTCCGTAAGAGCGGCGGTGAACGAGTGGCGTGATTGTTAGTGATGTGAGTGAGAATGTGGTATCCCGGTATCCCACATCACTCCCCCCCAGAGGCTTGCCTAGGTGCAAAAACGATTGGGAAAATGTACTCGACGTCCAGACCGTGTAGTTTTAATATTTGTTTGCGGACTGTCCGTTGGTTTAATGTTAGGTGTACCTACGACTTGAGACATACTATTGTCGTTTGCTATAATGTATGCCGGTTTCAACCTATCTATGGAAACTGTTACGGGTTTTCCTTTGATGGATATTTTGAAAGTTTTAGATGTCTTTTCTATCACTTTATAGGGTCCAGTATAGGCAGGTTGTAAGGCACCACGAACGGTATCATCGCGTAAGAATACGTGGTCTGACGTCGTGAGGTCCTTAAATATGAATGTTTTATTTTTGGAATGTCTAGCAGCGGCTACTGGTTGGATATTTTTCGCAAAGGATCGCAACCTAGCTGAAAAATCTGTTAGGTCTGTAGTTGTAATTGCCGTGTTGTCGAAAAATTCACCAGGCAGTCTTATGGGTTCGCCATATAGCATCTCTGCCGTTGACGCCTGGAGGTCCTCTTTGAACGCACTTCTGATACCCAAAAGTACGAGAGGGAGACTTTCCGTCCAATTTTCATTGGCGTGACACATTATTGATGCTTTCAACTGCCTGTGGAATCTTTCGACAAGACCGTTACAAGCAGGATGATATGCCGTTGTTTTTCGATGTTGGAAGCCGGCAATTTTGGATAAATGCTGAAAAAGTGAAGATTCGAATTGGCGACCTCTATCAGTGACTATGTCTGTCGGGCTTCCAAACCGTGAAATCCAACCTGATAATAAGGCTTTAGCCACTGTCTCGGCTGTAATATCCTGTATTGGAATGACTTCGGGCCAACGAGAAAATCTATCTACCGCGGTGAGACAGTACCTAAAGCCCTGCGATACCGGAAGGGGTCCTACTAGATCAATATGTACGAATTTAAAACGTTCGCGTGGGATATTGAAATTGCTCAGGGGTGCTGATACGTGTCTGGTTACTTTAGAGCGTTGACAAGTGAAACAAGCTTTTGCCCATTCCCTACAGTCTTTTCTGACACTCGGCCAAACGAATCGTTCGGTAACTAATTTGGCGCTGGCATTTGGTCCTGGATGACTAAATGAGTGGAGGCTTTCAAAAACTTGTTTCCTTAGTGATTGAATCACGAAAGGTCTAGGAGTTGGAGTGCTGACGTCGCAATACAAGGTTTGCCGACTCCCAGGCAACGCGCGTTTTTCGAGCCGTAATGAACTAGTGTCGGAAGACCTATTTAGCCAGTCAGTGAGTTCGTCGTCCTTAATTTGCATCTCGGCAAGAGTATCTAAGTTGACCGGTGTTTGTATTTCTTCTACTCGCGAAAGTGCATCGGCTACAATGTTATTCTTGCCAGATATGTGCCTAATGTCGGTGGTGAATTGAGCTATGAAGTCTAAATAGCGATACTGTCTGGGTGAGCAATTAGATTTACGTTCGTGAAACGCGAATGTAATCGGCTTATGATCAGTATAAATTATGAAGTGTCTGGCTTCAAGCATGTGCCTAAAATACTTTAAAGCTTCATAGATGGCTAGTAATTCACGATCATAAGGCGAATACTTTCGCTGCGCTGAATTGAGGTTACGCGAGTAGAATGCTAATGGCTCCCAACCATTATTTTTATATTGTTGTAGGACGGCACCCATTGCGGTATCCGATGCATCCGTAACAACTGCTAATTTTGCTAAGCAATCTGGATGAGCCAGCAACGCAGCCTCTGCTAGACTTCGTTTGCAGGCGTTAAATGCTTCTAGAGCTTTACCTTCTATAGCTACTGGAGAAGAGCCTTTCACCGAGCCACATAATAATGCGTGAAGAGGAGCTTGTAATTGAGCTGCATTGGCTACGAACCTTCTATAGAAATTTATCATTCCAAGGAAACGTCGAAGCGATTTGACGTTTTTGGGTATAGGAAAGTCCTGTAAAGCCTGTACTTTAGATTCTAAAGGCTTTGTACCGCTTTCAGAAATGTGGTAGCCTAAAAACTCTAACTCGGAGACACCTAAAACAGACTTGGACGTATTAATTATAGTACCATATTCCTTCATACGATTGAATAAGATGCGAAGATGCTCCTCGTGCTCTTGTTCTGATGCCGAGAACACAAGAAAATCGTCTACATACGGGAAACAGAAGTCCAGCCCCCTAGTGACTTCGTCTACAAACCTTTGGAAAGTTTGGCTTGCATTGCGGAAGCCAAACATCATAAAGGGGAACTCAAACATACCGAAGGGTGTAGTAATGGCTGTTTTAGGTATATCCGCGTTATTTACTGGTATTTGTTGGTAGGCTTTAACTAGGTCAATTTTCGAGAATATTCTGCAGCCAGCTATGTTATGAGAGAAGTCATGTAAATGCCTAACCGGGTATCTGTCAGGGATGGTACGAGCGTTAAGTTTTCTATAATCGCCGCATGGTCTCCAGCTATTGTCTTTTTTGGGTGCTAAGTGAAGTGCGGAGGACCATGGGCTGGCTGAAGGCCGGGCAGTACCATTGGTAAGCATTGCCTCGAATTCCTGCTTGGCAATTTTGAGTTTGTCTGGGGCTAGGCGACGGGGTGTACATGAAACGGGTGGACCTGGTGTAGTTCTAATGTAGTGTACTGTGTTATGTGGAATGTTACGAACAATGCCAGCTGGTTTAGTTATATCGGGGAAGTCAGCAAGAATTTTGTGGAACACTGTATCGCCAGATGGAACCTTCACGGAACATGTGTCAGATGCATTGGCATGGTAAGCATTTGATGACAATGAAGTAAGGCCATCTACTATGCGACCTAAACACTTATTGCGGATATCTACGGTAAGGTTGTAGTGACTAAGGAAATCTACCCCAATAATGGCTTTTGTTACATCGGCTACAATAAAATTCCACGGGAAATTACGCCTAAGACCTAAATCTAAGTTTAGCTGGATTGACCCGAAAGTACTGATGATGCTTCCGTTGGCTGCAGTCAACTCGTAGCTGGTCTTCGCTCTTCGTTCCCGAAGCGCCGACCGAGGGAAAACGCACACGTCGCTTCCCGTGTCTATCAGGAACTGAGTCTTCGATCTGCGGTCGGTGATGAAGAGACGACCAGATGGAACAGGGCAGTCGTCAGTCGCCATTACCGACCGCCCGTCAGGTTTTCCGACTTGTAGTCGCACGGAGTGGTGCATTTCTGCGCGTTCTCCCCAAATTTGATGTGGTACCAGCAGATTGGAAACTTTTTGTAGCTGGACTGCGAACGTTGCCTTGAAGGAGTTCTGTTACCTTGCGGTCTACGGGAGTGTGGTCTGCCGCTTCTTTCCACTGCCAGCTGTTTGACCTGCTTGCGGAGTTCTGCAACCTCTCTGGTGAGGTCACTGACAAGTGAACTGGGTATCGCGTCGCCCACTGAAGCGATCCGTGGAGCTGACGAGGCGAGGTCATTCACCCTGTCTGCCAGGTCTGAAAGGTCTTCCAATGTGGTGCCTGCCGGTTGACCTGCGAGCACAGTCTGAATGCCATGTGGTAGTCGACTGGTCCAGATGGTTCTTAGAAAATCGTCGGGTACGTCTGTGCCGGCTAAACTTCTTAGGTGTCGAAGAAATTGGGAAGGCTTGCGGTCTCCCAGTTCCTCATGCATCAGAAGCTGTTGTATTTTTCTGTCGTTAGAGGCGCTCAACCTACGGATTAATTCGGTTTTAAGTTTCTCGTATCTGTTGGTGGCTGGCGGATTTATTATGATATCCTTCACCTCCCTGGAGTGTTGGTTGTCCAGGTGTCCGATAACATAATTAAATTTTGTTGCGTCGCTGGTAATCCCGGAAATCGCAAATTGGCCTTCGACCTGTGCGAACCATATCTCCGGTTCTTCGGCCCAAAATGGTGGAACTCGCACACCAACCTTGAAAACATCTTGGGGTTTCGTCGACCCTTTCCCATCACTATTATTGGGTGACGCCGACGCCGACGGGGATGTTGACCGTTCTCTTTCACCATGTGGTTCCAGCTTGTTTTTGGTGTTCATTGTAGGGGGGTCACCAGTATGGGGGTTTCTTTCAGGGGAGTTAGTAAATAAAACTACTCACAGTACACACGTCACAATCCGACTTGTAATACACAATGACAATGTCGATATTATGTTTGGACACTTGTTACACCATAACAATAGTAATATTAGGTACATTTAGTTCGTGCTACACGATGGCGTGACTCGCGAGGGCTCGGTCGGGCGAGCGTGCGTTCCGCGCAAAGGTCGTTTGGGCACTGCCGGCCGACCGGTCGGTCGCGGCGTCCGTAAGAGCGGTGAACGAGTGGCGTGATTGTTAGTGATGTGAGTGAGAATGTGGTATCCCGGTATCCCACACACTTATGGGTGAAAATCGCTTGCATGGCGCAGCTTCATTTTGACCAACGTTTCCTATATTGCAGTTTGCAATGGGCTAGCGAATTTCGCCTATAAGGGGTTGACTGGAAATAATGCATATTTTTTAATGCTCGGGTAAATATGTACTTAAGTATTCATAACATTATAATAATTCTTAACATTTAATTGACAGTATCTATTTTTTTCTACACATTTCAAGTCTCACTAATATTAAAAATGCGAAAGTTTGTGAGGATGTATGTATGGTTATTACCCTTTCACGCAAAAACCATTGAACGGATTTGGATGAACCTTTACAGTAATACAGCAGAATAACATTTGGGATATATTTTATCCCAAATTTGCAGGTGAAACCGCGGGGCGCGGCTAGTTTGACATAAACTTAACGGAGACGTACTAAGGTAAATCTAATATTGGGGCTTAAAATTTTTTTGTTTAGCTTTGATCCCGTATTCTTTTAACGATGTGCTCTTTTTTAACAGAAATATGTCCACTTGCATGGCGACAATTTTTTTGATATAATTTTTAAAGTCATAAATAAAAAAATTACTAACCAAGTTCACCATGGTTAATATTTATTAGCCTCGTCAATAGCTACTAGCCAGAAAATCAGCTAGTAAACCCGCCTAATATAATTGAAGTTTTAAGTAACGCATAAAGCGACAAACGACGCATTAACTCTAAAACAATATTTTGGAACCTAACTGCGTTACATATTTAACAGAGGTAGGTTGGAGCCATTTGACCATTATATGGCGGTCTCCTTCTTCTCAGGAGATGCGAAGTGGTGAAGCTCTTCGTATGCTGGTGGGAGTTCCTCGCTGTCCACCTCCAAATCTAGATCGCTTTCTGAAACATTGAGAATTAGAAGATAGAAATCAAAATCTTCCTTCGCTGGAATAGTTGGGTCTTTGAGAATGTGAGTGTGAAAGTACCAATTAAAATTAATGATGGCTAATGGACATGAAACGAAAATTGGTTGAAAGAAATAGAATCGGTGATCTAATTTATAATAGTAAGTAATTATGTAATTAAACATCAATCTTCTTATCGAGTGGATGGTCAACTTGACCAATCCTGGTGTCAGAGTTATAAAGCCGCCAAAGGCCTCTGACATGGCTCATGTAACGACTACTATCCGTAGAAAGTAACCGGGACCGACGCGACGTAACAATAATAAACAATAACATCAATGTGTGTGCTGCAGTGTAGAGCCCAGTCCCAAGAAAATATTTTACGCGGCTAAGAGAGAAAATGAAGATATAGTGTTTGAATGAACTCGATCGCTATTTATCAATTTCAAAAACAATCTTTCAATCATTCCCATAGAAGTTGAATTGAACAAACGCTCGTATTAGCACTCAATACTTACTACAAAGAATGAATGAGCGTCTTAAACAATTAAAATTCTGAAAAAAATGAAACAAAATTATAAGCAATCTGATGACAATGCATGACAGCCAGTTGTCACCTGAAAAAGCGCCGGACTCAGGACGATGCGGCGGGGCAAGGATATCCCCGTCGCTGGCGTGACGCGCGCGCCACGCGGGCGCGGGCGGGGCGAGCGGGGCGCGCGCCTCGCCCAAGTAGCACGCCCCGCCTTCGTACCCGACCGTCTCTGTTACAAGCAACCATGCACAGGGCCGGATTTAAGCCCTAGGCTCAAGCCCATTTACGCCCAAGGTATTTGCCATTTGCGCCCATGGCGTTTAGTGCCTTTTCGTAAATCCGGGCCTGACCATGTGACACATAATAAAGTACATGCGACCCGCAAGCACACCCTCACTGTGTTGCGTAAGGGTTATCACGACAATAGGTTAATATAGATAATATAAGTACAAGATTTAATTCAAAATGTCAACTGTCTTACCTGTCCGACTGATTTACGAAATTGGTTAGTGTATGCCGACAACAGTGAATAGCGAATTTTTGAGAAAATAATTTCTAACTAGTATTTAATATTCTTGGTCAAAAGATTCGCTAGTCACTATCGTCCTGGCTTGCACCTTGCACCCCATTAAACTCAGTCCTTAATACAGCACTGGTTCATTCAACTGTCGAAGTATCAAGATAGCAAAGTAGGTAATTTAGGTCTGTTTTGCTTAAAAACAGTTTAGTCCTGATAAATGCGTGGAATATCTTATGGGATAGATATTCTGGCAATATCACCAATATATAGTGTAAGACAATGTTAGCTCATATAAACAATATGCAAAAAGACGAAAGAAAAAGGACTCACAAAAACATCACAACACAACACCAGCATTATCCCTACTTACCCACGCTGGGCGGTGGATGAGGAGGTCTGGACAGGCTGACCCTGGACTCAATAGTGTGATGAGTGGCTCCGGACCGGTCCAGGGTTTCAAGCTGTTCGATGACGTCATCCAGATAGAAGTGGAAGGTGCCTGGCTTGTGTTCTTCAAGAGGGACCAAGGTTCTAGATCTGGAGATAGTTTGACCTTGAATTACTTATGAGAATATTAAAAAGATTTTAAAGTGATATATATTTCTTAACGGTCAAATGACGATTAACTAATTATCCTTCGTAATGTTTTGGCTAATCAATTTTAGAACCAGCTGTCCAGGCTTTGAAGTATTGAGATCGCCTGAGAAAGATTCCATGGTCAAGCGATGGAAACCACTGCCACTCACAAAGAAAGACCAAGTTGTACGATGTTTAACAAAAGCATGTAGCCAACATCGCTTAGTCAGACTACGCCACGGGAACTACTGCTACAAGCTACTGAAAGTTTATTAAGAATCCTTACCTTATAGACTCATTGAAGTTCTGCTTAGCCTCTTTAGCTCTATAAAACCCCCTGGACACCTCACTAGCCTGCACATCATTATCTCCAACATAAAACTCAGGGTCTTCCGTCGCATCACAATCTTTATCATCCACAGCCCGTTTCTCCTTCCCTTTCGAAGACTTGATATTCGTATGATGCTTCTTACAAGTTCTAATTTCTTCTAAAGACTCCGGTTTACTCTGTTCTTGTTCTTCTAAGCTATCCGTTGAGATGGAATGAGTAGACTGGTCTTTTGGAGAGTCTTTTAGAGGGATGTGGAGTTCTTTAGTAGACCGTTCCCAATCTCTTCGGTGGAGGACTTCGTGAATAACGCTTGGAGCTGAATGGTAGCGGGTAGACTCTTGATGAGAATCGTGATGAGACTTGCGTCTGACAATTTCCTCGTGGCTTCGGTGGGCTGATAGGTCTTTGGAATGCCCTGGAAGTTAGTAGAGATGAATGATGACGATGACAAAAGTGGTGACGTAAAAGAGTATCCTAAAGTAAATGAGCACATTAGTGGTTCGGTTGGTAAAACTTTCATTTGGTTTGACATAGACATAGAATCTTCTTCGCTGGTTCGATTAAACTCATCAAACCTTGTCTTTACTCGCCAACTCGCAGATTATATACTCGCTTAATCTATACAGCCACGAACGAACAATACTTCACTCTTCCATGCAGACACACTACACATATGATATTATAAAGTATTAGCCTTGAATGTCCCATTGCTGGCCAAAGGCCTCACATCTCACCAAAGATATCAGTACAGTGAGGAGGATCAGGCGTAATCACCACGTTTGCATAATGCGGGTTGGTGACCTCAAACCCGAGCCATGTTTGAAAAGTAGGAAACATGTCCGTCATCGCTCGATCCAGGAATTGAACCCGAGACCTCAGTCTTGGCAGGCGAGTGAACATACCACTAGACCACCGAGGCGTTACAAACATTCCAAACTACATCATCCACCAAATTACTTGACACAAACAACCAAGTTTGCTCTCACTAGATAATTTGGCTTTCTCCCAAAACAAGTAGGTCAAACAGATCAAATAGGTCAAGGTAGAGGTCACCTGATGTGCCGGGAAGGTGTAAGGAGACGGCACTGCTCCCGATGCGCCGGGAGAACACCTCGCTGATGCGGCGGGTACTGCCTTCTGAAAGTAAAGACATGATGGTTAGTAGGCAAGTTTGAGCTGCAGACAACTATAGTTAGTGTATACATTAATAGGACAGTTTGTGCTAGAACCAACTATAGTTATATAGGCTTCAAACTGACTTGTTTGAAGCGAGCTGTCTTTGTCAGTCTAACGACAGTTGTTCGGTTCAAGTGCTAACCATGGGCCATGATTAGTCCTAACCTAATCTACCCATGAACCATAATTGGTCCATGGTTCTATAGCACATGAAAGTGTGATAGACATCCTGTCTCAAGTGAGTAGGTTTCATAGACAAGAAGATGGCTGAATGATGAAGATGAAAGATGAAGAGGAGCAATAAACCTTAATTCCAGCATAGAATGGAAGTTTTGGTAGGAAATATGAACAATTAGTGTATAGGTATCTTTAAAAGCTAAATAACTTACCATGTCTAGACAAAGATCTTCGCTTATGTTTTTCAGAGCTGGTATCTGAAAATTACAAAGAAAATAAAATTATAGACGTTTATGAGATAAAAAATAATTGAGAAAGGCTGCGACAGCTGCTTTTGCGTCAAATGCCTTATATGTTTTTATGTTTTTGGGCAATTAATTTGCTTTATACTTATTCTTTATTAATTACTAGCAATTGGGCTTTTGAAAAAAAAAATATTGATTTTTTTTATGTATTTTAAAACTTTATTATTAATAATATTGATATTTAATGCAAAAAACTTGAAAAAAATATTTTTTCAATTAAATAAACATTTAAAAATTGAATAAAAATCACGTGACTACTTATAAACGCGCCATAATTGGTCACCATAGTTGTGACGTGATAATGTTATAGCTATTTAACCATAAGTACGTACAGCGTTTACGGCTATTACACGTGTAACCGAATGAGGCTATCATTATGACGTCACACGCGCTCGGGTTTGTTCGGGAGTTGTCAGAGTGTCTTCGGTACTGGATTCAAAAATTAATTTTTATTTTGAAATAACTTTTGAATTATTGCGAAAAAAATTAAATAAAAATAGTTTTGTTATAATAGTAGTTTATGCAACTGTCATATAATGAAGGGTATTAAAACACGAGTGTGAGTTTATGAAACGAGCGCAGCGAGTTTCATAATAGTAACGAGTGTTTTAATACCCGTGTTATATGCAGTTGCATACACTACTTTATCTTCACTATTTAATGCAATTAATCAAACAAAATTTTAAAAGCAAAACACATTGCGAAACATTAAATTCACGCGTACGTGTATTGTCACAGTGAACTTGCCGCCATTAAAATCTAACCAATGAGAGCGCAGCTGCGCGCGCAGGGCCGCAGGGCGCGCGCCGCGCAGGCCGCGATGTTATAATGAGATTTTACGATATCGATGTGGATATTATAACATCATGTGCAATTGCTTAATTTGAGTGTTTTAGTTGTCTGCGCTATAACAGTAGTAATTATAAGTTAAGTATTGGAAACATAAAAGAATGTTACAACATTAGTGTAGATAAAAATAATATATAATCTTTCCATTTATCACAAAAACAATTTTTTTTCAAAAGCCCAATTGCTGCAACTTTTCCCGAAAAGTAGAAAATTTTGCCCCTCTTATTTCCACCTCTTTAGACTACTTTAGAGGTCGAATTTCAGAAACTCCTTTCTTATGCCATACATAAAAAAGACTCTCCAAGCTCAGATCTCAACAGTCAGCGGTTAAGGCTAAGCATCACTCACTCGGGACAAAGCAGTTCGTATGTATAGATTGGCACACAGTTAATAAAGATTATACTGAATAATGGGTAGGGATGAACTACTTCTGTACCCCAAACTATCGCGTTATATAGGAGACGAGGTTACTTCGGTCTTCCTTATGTGGGATCTTTGCCAGACTTATAGCCTATTTCAGAACAGGATATTTGCATTCAACCGATATGTAAGTACTTATAAAAAGAATGGCAATGATTTTTCCAACAATAACTAATTGATAAGGCTACATATACATATGTTAGTAGCGCCTAGCGGTCTCCCCACGCTGTAATCGTTCCAGTGGGAATTTTGGTATATAGTGTACACTTAAAGCGCAAGACAAATAATATAGTACGGGTGTGGGCCGGTGGCGGATAGCGTGATGTTGTTCCTATATTACTGTAACGTTTCATCCAAATCCGTTCAGTAGATTTTGCGTGAAAGAGTAACAAACATACGTACATCCTCACAATCGCATTTATAATATTACTAAGATATCCCGGTGCCATTTCTTTCAATCGTTAGACCATGTCGGAAACCTCACAAACTTTCGTATTTATAATATTAGAAGAGTTACCTGCTTTCAATAGTTAGACCATGTCGGAAGGCACTAGGCAGTCTTATAACTCCAACACTAGGGTTGGCCACTAACCGACTCGAAATGAATGAATGAATAACTGATACCAGGCTTGGACCGACCTGCCATCACTTACCCGAGCTATCTTCCCCGGGCCAGCAGCAAAGATAGTATACCATAAGCGCTGGAGTCAACCAGGCGGACACCACGTTGTGACCTCCTTCACGCATCATGCTGTAACTTAAAGTTATTCATATTAATTTTATAGTGTTTCTGCTTAAATTCATGGGACTATCCCATGGGAATTTCGGGATGAAATGAATACCATGTGTTATATAGGTAACTTCTTCTTCTTCATCGAGTGGATGGTCAACCTGACCAATCCTGGTGTCAGAGTTATTGAGCCGCCAAAGGCCTCTGACATGGCTCATGTAACGACTAATATCCGTAAAAAGTAACCGGGACCGACGGCTTAACGGTAACTTATAGGTAACTGTAAAAACCCTCCATATAATATAAGAGTATATATACATATTTCCCTTCAATTAAAAGTAAAATAACAAATGATAAAACTCACCTCTTTCTTATTTTAAATAAGAAAAGAAAAACAACTGACCATCAAAATTATCACACACGCTTTAACTTTTGAAAAACGAACTCATATTTCACTACCTACGATTAAAAAGTTTGTATATCAAGATTAGAACTCAAAAAGTTCGTTATTTTTTACTGTAAAGGTTCTATTCTATTTTTCTTCCATGAAGGTTTCATGCAAGGCTTATTTCGATGAAAATTGGTGTTATTTTGATGGCGTGAAGCGCACTAACAGACTAACAGATTTGACAATACTCTCCCCAAGGCGAGAGTAAAAACATAAAGCTGGGGAGACAGCGAGGTAGAGTTAGGGGATGAATACTCCCCTTTTTCTTCAGCATAGTTGGCAACTGTCTGTTTTTTAGTATGCAGTAGGTTTAGTAGGGTTTTTACTAGAAAGTGAAAGGAATTTTTTTAGGGAGAAGGATAATATAAGGCTGACTTTTTCTGATCGCAGAGGGAACAAAACTTAAGGAGCGAACACTACACATTTATAATAGCAACAACATATATGTGTTGTTAGGTCATTGCGATTGTTAAGCAACGTGCAGCTCGGATGGGTGGTCGATAGTGGCATTTCTATCTGAGCGCTACCGTGTTCCAGAGGGCACGTGAAGCAGTCGGTCCCGGTTGTTTCAATCGTTAAACCATGATAGAGGCTTTTAGTCGGTCTAAAATCTCCGACACCAGGGTTGAACACCGATATAGTAATTACGTTTAATCTTCCGTCACAGTAAAGGGCCCAAACGTCAGTTTGAAAATAACGAAGTGTATTCGTAAAAAACGAATTGTATCCGTAAACGTAGTTTAAATTTTTACCGTGACATTTCTCCCATTGTGTCTCAAACTTGACAAATCGCGGCGCCGGAGTGTCGCGGTCACATTGATCTTGCCTACTCCACTATACATAGCTATAGCTACTAACTATACATACTTACGTAGCCAGTATAGGACGATAAGTAAATAACGTGATTTGGCATGTATACCAAACAAGCCGCGCCCTACGGTGTTACCTGCGTTGTGCTCGTTCCCGTGGGAATTTCGGGATGATATACATTACAAAAATAATTATTGAAATCGGAGTGGTAGTTTCTGAGATATAAAGTTAGAAACTTTACCTTTTTATAATATTAGTATAGACTGGAGATGAAAGTTTTCAATACCAAGGGCGGATATTATAAAAATTCCCGTGTCACGGGGCGCGTAATTGAACTCTTCTAAAACGGCTCGACCGATTCTCATGAAATTTTGTGTACATGGCCAGGCCTGAGAATCCTGAGAAATATTTTTCATCCCTGAGTTTATTGTATTTTTTATCATAATAGATTTAAATGATATACCTAATTATTTAATGTAATTATTCGTAAAAGCTTAACCGCCTTCATGAACGATATTTAACTTAAACAGTATTTTAAAGTGTTTTGTCTCTTTCGCTCTTTGGCAAATAGCGTATGTCGGAAAGGGACAAACCATTTGGTAGCTAAAGTGCTGTTAATAAGGGTTTATGAATGAGGCCCTAACACTTAGGTATCAAATGCTTAGGTAAGACTAAGTTCAGAATATTCAGGTCTAGAACATAGATAGAATGCCTAAAATTGATGTTACCTACTTGCAGTACCTCGCCGTTTTATTCGAGGTACGTTCCCCTGGGAATTTAGGGATAAAATGTGTCTACATCAAATTGAAACGCTAATTTCTGTGTGCCAATCAAAACAGGATTAGTGTTCTAGGTGTTTTTAAAAATAAAATAAAATAACTACAAATAATAATTAAAATTGGATTGCTAACTATAGTAGTGTCTGAAATTAGCGCGTTCAAACAAACAAAACAATCAAGCTTTATTAAGTACTAGCAGCGCCCCGCGGTTTTACCCGCGTTGTGCTCATTAAAAATAGCCTATAGCCTTCCTCTTTAAGTGGACCATCCAGCACTGAAATATTTTTTTAAATCGGACCAGTAGCTCCTGAGATTAGCGCGTTCAAACAAACAAACAAACTCTGCAGCTTTATAATAATTACTAGCAGCGCCCCGCGGTTTTACCCGCGTTGTGCCCGTTCCCGTGGGAATTTCGGGATAAAATGTAGCCTATAGCCTTCCTCGATAAATAGACTATCTAACAGTGAAAGAATTATTCAAATCGGTTCAGTAAGTAGTTTCTGAGATTAGTGCGTTTAAACAAACAAACAAAACAAACTCTTCAGCTTTATAATATTAGTATAGATAAGTATTAATAGGTAATAATATAAGTAATAATACGAGTAGTATATTATTTGAGGAAAACCGTAAATAATTGAGTAAACAAAATAAATGTTTAGTTTAACAAAATGGCTACCTCCCGCGCATGCGTACTAACGACCCCACCCGTCATAAACTAATCGAACGTTTGCATTCGCGAATGCCTGACGACTTGACGTTAAATAATATTAACTAACATTGCATTTAATATTTGAAATAGTGAAAAAATACTTAAACTTAATTAGTACATATTTTTAGTTTGTCTTACAGTTATTTTTTTGTGTTTATTTGACAGTGATAGTTAGTTTTGTGATGTGTTCCAAAAATTGTTGATTTAAAAAGGATTTTCACTTGATTGATGTAAGTGCATATTGTTTTTTAAAGCCTTGTCTTGTCTCGTTAGTAGATTAGGTAGCATAGATACAGAATATATTATTTAGAGCTTACATTAGCTTAGACCTCAGTTACATAGTCATCTGTTATTTTATATCTAGCATCCTAGGTAACATACACCTAGGATGCTCCTAAGTGCCTAGATTTCCCTAGGAATTAGGCATCCTATTTTATTACTAAATTAAATTACGTAGACAAGCAAGTCATAGTTAATTTTAGTAATGAACTTCCTACATTAACATAATGTAGGTAGTTCATTACTAAAAGTAATTATTTTTAACATAATGTCATTATGTTAAAAATAATTACTTAGATTACTTATTTAAAACAAATTATTTAATAAAGCCTAGTTGACATTTTATTACAAATTACGATTATTACAAGGACTTTTTATTCAAACTATTAAATTCGTGTTTTTTTAAAGTATAGCTTGCTAGTATTAGCTTGTAATTCGACACGTGGGACCACGAAGCTAAAACAAAGAGGAGGTGTGGTAATTCAATTTCCCTATGAAACGACGCGTGATAGTTTGCGGGGTGAGGGGGCACTGAGGTGGTGTTAAGCTCCGCCCACTTCTCAATATTCCATCTATCGGCTAATAGCAAAACTACTAGTTTAGGTTGATGTTGATGTTACTACGTAGTTCAGCTACTTCACACTAGGTGTCAAAAGTCCTCATGTGATGGGACGTACTCAGAACTCAAAACTCAGCTTCAAAAAAATTTTATAGGGAAATAAATCAAATGAAAAGACTTTTTTTTAAACAATCTTTTATTATTTGTTAATAAAATGAACTAAAATAATAAAATAATAATTAAAACAAGATAATAAATGTATGCACTGACATTGCAACTTTTAACGAAAAATTAAGCTTCTTTGTCTTCGTCACAATAATATCGTAGATACCTAATTACCTAGATACCTAAGTATCTTTTACACCTTGTATTAAATCTTTGCGTTTTTATCACGTACCCAATTTTTGTTAAATAAAAGCATGTTACATTTTTTTCAAAACAAACCGATAAATCCAGATTTAAACTAGGTAAAGTGCCCTTCTTTAATTTTTTAAGGCCTTTTTTTGTCACTATGAAGTCCGCATCATTAAAATGGCAAGAACAAATTTTTGTGTATTTTGTTGGTGTCCAATCCGGTCTATTAAGTTTTGTAATCCATTGCTGTTTTAAATTATCGTCGGATGGAAATCTAAAACGAACATATAAAAATAATTAAAATTACTTTTAATTAAATTAGTTGGTAAAATTTTTAAAAAAATCTGGGTACGGCCCTGGATATTTCTGAAGTTTAAAATAGTTATTCTAGTTGACGATAGATGGCGGCCCATTAATAATATAATAATAAAAACTATAAAAGTACTGTTTTAGCTACTAAAAGGTATTTAGGACTAAGTGTATAACAGTTTTTAGTATTTACGTATTATTATTACAATATAATACTGCAAAATTATACGTAAACTTATGTATTTTCTTCCGAAATGTGTCGCCATCTAGTGTCAAGTAGTAGAATTTTAACGCTGAAAGCTGAGAATGTTCTAGAACTTTTATATTTAATTGCGTATAAAATTACTTACACATGAAATGAGA
Source organism: Cyclophora punctaria (assembly GCA_951394245.1). Classification (NCBI taxonomy): domain Eukaryota; kingdom Metazoa; phylum Arthropoda; class Insecta; order Lepidoptera; family Geometridae; genus Cyclophora; species Cyclophora punctaria. The sequence goes on from OX596191.1 coordinate 1,720,327, forward strand.
TGCCACTCATATTATCAGAACGTCTGTCTGAGTAACTTTGACATAGTAAAACACAACACTTCATCCTTTTCTTGTTAAAAACGCAAAAAACACACTTTTATTGCGAGTCTCGTCACATGTGCACCTGAGGAACGCTGATAGCATACTACAGCGTTCAGGTGGGCGGAGCCTAAGTGGCTCCGCCCACCATGATAACGTCAGGACCGAGTTGAATCCCAGTGCTACGTTGCTTAGGGCAACTCCTCTTTGTTCTAGCTTCGTGCGTGGGACCCTTGCTTTCTATAGTACTCGCTAACTTGCCAGCTTGTAAACTCACTCAATGTCAAGTCATGACGTTTAAGATATTTACGTTTTAACTGACCTTCTGCACGAATTTGATAAAAAATTGTTTACATTACACAATATTATTATCTTTAGAATTATCGTGATTCTTATTCTTATTTATGTGCATATTAGGTAATACATCCATCTGATTCCCAATTTTTTATAATACCTACTCGTAGTCCATTATTACTTATTAGCTTATTACTTTGTTTTGACTTTTTAAGTTACTTCTCATCTAACTAAGATTCCGCCTAAACTTATTTAATAAACAAATGACGTTCGTTTGAAATGGTGTTCTATTTGATGCACGATAAAGTTCAATTCTGAAGGGACAGCTTTTGTTTCTTAAACATATTTAGAGACTAAAGAGTTTTTGTGCAGTATAATGGTCGTAGCACACATATCAACTCGGAAAGGGATCGTCACCGTATCGCCTCGCCGTCAACCAGGCGTCAACCAGGCGTCAACCTATCGTAAGCGCGTCACCGTGCGATCAGCAGCTCCGAATCGACTCGGCTACGGCTAGGCGACGCCGCGCTTACGGCTCGCCGGTCGCTGGTTGACGACGGCTGGGCGGGGTGCCTCGCGGGAGCGAAGAAACGCAAGCTAGGGTACGGAGAGTCGTAAGACAGCGTACGGAGAGACGTAAGCGCGGGTACGGCAAGTCGACCACGCACCGTACTGCGGTTTGTGAGCTTGTCCCGAGGCGAGGCGATTACGTTACGATTCCGATAAGTGTGCGTTGCAGTAGGGAGTTTCATACAAAGAATACTGAACGGCTCGAGTTGATACGTTTACGTTCCGTTTACGAGTTGATATGTGTGCTACGACCATAACTAGCCGCGCTCCGCGGTGTTACCCGCGTTGTATCGGTTCCCGCGGGAATTTCGGGATAAAATGTATTCCATGTGTTATTGTGATGTATAACCTAAATATTACTGTAGAGTTTCAGCCAAATCCGCCAGTAGATTTTTCGTGAAAGAGTAACATACATACATCCATCCTCACCAACTTTCGCATTTATAATATTAGTATGACGACAGTCGCACGTACTCAGACGCACTATTCTACAATTGTCTTCTCTTTGATATTTTTTAAATCCTCTTTTAAAAGAGACTGTTATTTTTCCAGTATGCAGCCCCCGACGCTACCTCCATGGTTGTCCCCGTGGTCTACCGGTCTTCTCTATGGTCAGAGGAGGTTCAATGGGGCCCTGAGGGAGCGCTACAGGCCCCGGGATAGACACAGGCCGCGGCTCACTATCTACACTTATAACCATGACGATTCACATATATTGAGGTAAGGGGTTGATACAATAATTCCTTTTAATCTTCTTCATCGAATAGATGGTCAAATGGGTCAACCTGACCTATCCTGGTGTCAGAGTTATTGAGCCGCCAAAAGCCTCTAACATGGCTCATGTAACGACTACTATCCGTAGAAAGTAACCGAGACCGACGGCTTAACGTGCCCTCCGAAGTTTGTTATTATTAAGTTTATTATTAAGTCGAGATATCATTGAGATAGTTACACAGACAAACTACTAGCAGAATCGGCTTAATTAACGCCCTTCACATTCCTACAAAACATCTCCCTCTCTCTCACCCTGTAGTCAATGAACGTATCTCCTTCCAGGATAGGCGGGTGGGGGCGCGGCTCGTCCCCGCACACGGCGCGGCCGGCCTGGGAGCGCTACCCCGCGGACCGCGAGCCCTGGCACCTGGCCGTGCCGCCGCCGCTGCCCCCCGACTTCATCCCCAACATATACACTGACGTGAGTACTGGCAAGGTCTGTCGTTATATTTATTTATATTTTTATTATTTATTATTTATATTCTTACTATCTGTCCCGCGCAGTGGTTCCACCCGCGACCCAATAGATGTCGCTAGTGTGAATTTAAACCATCCAGGGTGCCATGCATACAAAAAAAAAATCATTCAAATCCGTCCAGCCGTTTAGTTCAGTGACATAAACACGTACAGTAGCATTATAAATATAAAAATACATACAGTCTTAAAGTCACAACATGCGTAAGCACCAAATATTGTTACAATTAAAATTAATGTCTAGAATTTATATTAGAAAAGTAAGTTAGAAGCCAACCCTGGTGTCGGGAGTTTGAGGACCACCTAAAGTCCTACGACATGGTCTGGCGATTAAAGCAACCGGGACCGACAATTTAACGTGCCCTCCGAAGCACGATAACGCTTAGATTGAAATGCCACTATCGGCCACCGATCCAAGTAGGGATCGAGCTGCACGTTGCTTAACAATCGCAATGAACTAACATCGCTTAGTCAAACTACGACACGAGCGCTACAACCGACATGGTCCAATGGTTCCCGTGTCGAGCGATAATATGTATCCTACATTTCAAACATGGCTCTGGTTTGAGATCACCAACCCGCATTAGTCAAGCGTGGTGATTACGACATCCTCCTCACTGTAGGTACTGATCTTCAGTGAGATGTGAGGCCTTTGCCCAGCTGTGGGACATTACACATTACCTTTTTTAAATTAGTATTGATAATCCCCGCTGCCCTACAGGTAGCCCCGTCCCCGTACCCGCGCCCGCCCCGCCCGGAGCCCCGCGAGTCGTGGGGCGGCGCCGCGCGGGGCTGGGTCGCGGGGACCACCCTGTTGGCTCTCCTGGTGTTACTCGCGAGGGCCGCCGAGAAATGCATTGATAAGAGGTTTTTTAAACGTGAGTATAAGCAATTCATATATCTGTGTGATCCCGGATTTGTTTAATAGTGTCCCCACTGTGTTTAATAGTTCTACCCCAAAATTGTTTGTCCGAAAATAAGTACAACCCTTGATAAGACTTACCCTAAAAGCCAAAAGCGAAATTGAGGTTATTGTCTTATTTGATTGTGATTTTGTCAATTTCATTGACTTGTGTAATCACGCAACAGTGATGAATGTTGCAGGTCGGAGGCGGTCGCAGGAGTGGCCCACGCCTACTGTGTACGCGACCAGTCGTAAGTATTGCATACTTCTTACTAATATTATTAACTCGAATGTTTGTGAGGATGGATGTATGTTTGTTACTCTTTCAAGAAAACTACAGTAAATATTTGGATGAAAATTAACAGTAATAAAGGTCATCAAAATAACACATGGGATACATTTTATCCCGAAATTCCTGCGGGAACGGGTACACTGGTAACACCGCTGGGAGCTTCTAGTGTTTTAAATTAGATTCATGCTTGTGCTAATCTATACTTATGTTATGCCAATGAACTTGAACCGCTTAAAATAAGCACCTGCTTATTTAAGTGGCGGGTGAGTATTCGATGTCAGATTTAGATATCGCTTTTAGAATGAATTATTTAAAATAAAATGGGCTAATTAACGAACGGTGAATTTCAGTCGCCCAAGATATCGCGCAGTTGTACGGTGCCAGTGTATCAATAAATCAATCAATACTATTTCGATAGCAACTTAAAAAATTTGAACAAAGCAATAACACCTATACACTCTTTTCCAGATCAACAAAATTACCTAGACCTGCGACCAATAGATGGTGCAGACCTACCCCTCGACACCGTCAGCCTAGATCTGCCTCCACCATATTCCGAATGTGGCGCATCCAGTCAAGCTGTAGACCCCAAACTACCAGAACAATTGCCTGAAGAACCTCCGCCTCCTTATTCCGACTGCTACGTCGAATTTTCGAACAAAAACGGTATTCCATCTGTACTAATATTCAGTAGGCGAAGAAATTCCATCTTTAACAGACACGAGATTGTTGGTAACAGACCAGATGACGCAAGCTGTTCCAGCGCTATAGATAGCTCAGGTGCTATAGTTATCGAAGAAGTTAGAGCAGAAAATCGTGCTGCAGTACATGCTAGAGCTGCCAGAACTAATGCTATGCTAGCTAATCGAGATGCTATAACAATTAATGATGAACATCGTAATGCTATATCAAGTAATGATTCAACTGCTATTGAAGTAGCAGTTGATGGTAACCCAACTGCTGTTACAGTAGTTGATGAGAATCTAACTGCTAATTCTAATAATGAGGATCTGGAAGCAGTGCATCAGGATAATAATGTTAATATAGCTATTGAAAATGAAGTTGAGTCTCATAGGCCTGTGAATCAAACTAGCAGAGTAGAAGTAGTTTGAACAAATGCTTCGTGCGTTAGAGAATTGTATAAAATCATCTTGAAATCTTAGAGAATTTGTGATGTATAAAAAGGAAGGATAAAAAATGTATTCTCTTCAAAGAATTTAAAATGTGAAGTACCAGTAAGATGGATGTAAGATTAAATCCAAAGAAAGTAAAATAGATAAGTTAATTATACCTTTAAAGCCGGGATAGAGGCAGTATCAACTTGAGGCAAGCTGCCAGTACTAAATATACATCGGATTCTGGCTACGTATGAATTTAACTGGCAAGAAATGTGCGATACTTTTATTAAAAGTATTTATTATTCGCACATTTCGTGCGAGTTACATTCATGCGAATCGTCAACTTAACCTATTTATGAAACAGACAGTATTAAACTCGTACTACCTATATTTATAGTAAACGCGTTATATTAAATTGGCCAAAAATACTTACTTATTAGGATAAGGATTTCTTTTTATTCCGTTTTATTTACTTTTGAGGGTATAGTTACAACGCACAAGTATGTTTAATTTTCAAAAAGAGATTTTTTTTCTATAGTTAGAGATGACGAATAATGTCAGTAGTTTTTAATTAATAGCATGAAATTGCCTTTCAGAATACTTAAGTTTAGAATGAAAATGGAATATTCCCGTTGATTCCAAACCAGGTCAACTTTCGGGACTAACTAAATTAAACAATTTTTATCTAATATCCAGACCAAAATGCTCTTAGATAATTAAACTGATGATAATGTTGATCTTAAGTCATTTGAAGCACAAATTAATAAAATAGTTAGTTCATTTGTAGATACTAGACTGTATTCTCATCGTTCCAATTTTGACAACGAATATGTGGGAAAAATATTCCCATCTTTACATCCGTTAATATTGTTATAGGGGCAGATGGGAATAATTAATATATAATTTATTTTTACCCGATTGCCGTAGAATGAGGGTACTGTATTCGTATAAATTTATAAAGTAGTATTGTCCGCCTCCCACTTCGCTTACATAGAATTACACGTAAACGATTTTATTGTACTTATACTATATTAATGTTTTACAATTCTCAATAAAAACGTAATACCATAAAGATGGTGTATTTTAATTATAAGGATTTCAGATCCTAATTCAGTGCTACCCGTCATTTTCTTGGCGAAACATTTATTTGTTTTGACAAAGACTCATTGACTAAAAAAGACGGATAATTTAGTCCATTTCCACTACTTTTGTTATTACACTTGATTATAGATAGTGGGAATATTCTCACCACTTCCCGCTACTTTTGGCTACTACAACTAGTTGGACCTTTTTATTCGTGTATCTGTACTGTATCGTGACAATAATTGATTACAAGACCTTTTTCCTAGGGTCTTAAGGTAAAGGCCTTAAAATACAATCATATGGAAGAGTGAGAGAGAGAAAGGGAGAAAGAGATAGAGTAATAAAAATGCTTTTTTATTATTATAAATTTATTTAAGGTGATGCTTAACAACGTACCTTATTACAATTTTACTGTAATCGCGTGTTCTAAATTAATTTATTAAAAATATAAATGCATATTGGGCGGTGTACACTATTCAAGTTACTACAATACTACGCTAACTTACATCATTATTAATGTAAGAGATCTTAGTGACCAAATACATAATTAGGTAAATAGTTGATTTAAATAGATGAATAGCTGAAAAAAAAAAACATTAGGAGGCTAAAAATTTCTATTAAATATTGTTTAACTTTGTTTTTAAAGTTAGTCAGCTACTAACCACATCTAAATCAACCTTAAATCATAGTTTTGGTTCACATACAATTAATATTAAACGTTATATTAATATACATACAGTCTTAAAGTCACAACATGCGTAAGCACCAAATATTGTTACAATTAAAATTAATATCTAGAATTTATAATAGAAAAGTAAATAAGTTTGAGTAGGTTATAATAGGCCAACCCTGGTGTCAGAGTTTTTAAGACCGCCTTAAGGCCTCCGACGTGGTCATTTACATAATAGGTATTTATTAAAATGAAGTTTCTATGGAATACATTTTAATAGGGTTTATTTCATTGGAATAAACCTAAATCAGATTTACATTTAATAAAATAATATTATTAGTTTGACAAGTTTAACAATTATAATTCTGAAACGATGTAAATTACTAATAGAGCAATCATTAGTAACTGGTATCTGGTCAGGTGGGAAAATAATTCCCGTCTGTCTGATCCGCGAAAGTTTTGGAACGTATGGGAATAAACTCATCACTAACAAAATTATTCATCAATAACAAAACAATTATTTCTAACTATATTACAATATGTAAATGTATGTCGGTCATAAATAGTTTTATTTCAATTCGTTAAAGTTATAATGATTATTGAGTATTTCAAACGATACCGGTGGCTTGCTCACTAACGATTTCAAACGCAAATAGATTATCAATTAGTGTATTTTTTAATAAAAACCAAATATTAGAATATTTCTTCCTGCTATTATTCTTTAATTATTTTACAAACTTAAAATAATTAAGTCTCTGAGTGCGGCAGCCATCCAATAGTTACTTATCCTACTAATATTATAATTGCGAAAGATTATGAAGATGAATATATGTATGTATGTTTGTTACTCTTTCACGAAAAAACTACCAGACGGATTTGTATGAAACTTGACAGTATATAGCTTATACATCAGAATAACACACGGGATACATATCACCCCAAAATTCCCTTGGGAACGGGTAACACCGCGGGAAGCAGCTGGTTACTTACATTGTTATAGAGGCTTAAAGTAATGTTTACAGTTCGTTGTTCTGCCGGCGCCTCACGTAGCGAGCGAAGTAGTCGGGGCGCCAACACTTGCACGAGCCGGGCACGAGGAACCAGTCGTAGTAAAGACGCACCTGTGTGAACGGGGCGTTAGATAGTTAGCACTGACTCCGGCAGAGAATCTTCGACAGGTACAGATCAACGTTGGTTGATCTAGAGGACTAAATCGCCAGATAGGTAGGAGGTTCAGATCAACCGATCAAATGTTCTGCAAGACTAAATCGCCTGATAGGAAGCTGTGCCTACAATCTGGTGAAATTGAGCTACTACGCCCTACCTCTGTGGACGGGCCGTATGAGGTAAAATGTAATTGAATCATTATTTTATGAGGTAAAATGTAATTGAATCATTATTTTATGGGGTAAAATGTAGGTAATTGAATCATTGATTTTTGATTATGGCGACAGCAAAGACAAATTAATTTTATAACTTATGTATGTAGTTAGCACTGGTTTTGTGACCACCAGAGAAGCTCAGAGGTTCGAACTGATCAAATGATCTGGAAGACTCTAAATCTATACTAATATTATAAAGCTAAAGAGTTTGTTTTGTTTGTTTGTTTGTTTGTTTGTTCAAACGCGCTAATCTCAGAAACTACTGAACCGATTTGAATAATTCTTTCACTGTTAGATAGTCTATTTATCGAGGAAGGCTATAGGCTACATTTTATCCCGAAATTCCCACGGGAACGGGCACAACGCGGGTAAAACCGCGGGGCGCTGCTAGTCGTCAATATAGCCAGGTAGGACGCTGTGCATTCAATCTGGTGTAATGAGGCTACTTCGCCAAGATCGAATGAATTAAGATCATCTATTATACTAATTATACTAATATTATAAAGCTGAAGAGTTTGTTTTGTTTGTTTGTTTGTTTGTTTGTTTGTTTAAACGCGCTAATCTCAGAAACTACTGAACCGATTTGAATAATTCTTTTTGTAATAGATAGCCACATTCAACGGGAAGGTTATAGGCTACATTTTATCCCGAAATTCCCACGGGAACGGGCACAACGCGGGTAAAACCGCGGGGCGCTGCTAGTTAAGAAATAAAAATCCTCAAGCAACATATAATCCTCAAAGATAAGTCAGAAAGTTCGAGTAGGTCACCACAAAGTCTCCGACATGGTCTTAACGATCGCCTCCCCTTCCAAGTACAGTAAGAGCTTGTTATTTCCTTGTCCGTGCTTCGGAGGGCACGGTCCCGGTTACTTTCTAAGGATAGTAGTCGTTACATGAGCCATGTCAGAGGCCTTTGGCGGCTCAATAACTCCGACACCAGGATTGGTCAGGTTGACCATCCACTCGATGAAGAAGAAGAATTTCCTAAAGACTTACTTGGAAGCATCCAAGATCGTCGTGTCCATCACAATGCAGCGGCTTGTCACCAGACGGCGCTGTGGTCGCGGTGGCGCCTTCGGGACCGCCGCGGTTTGAGAACTGTTGGTATTCCTGAAACAATGTATTGCTCCTACAATTTTGACAGGCGTTACAGGTAAGATATGTTGATTTGCTATTATAATATGAAAAGGCGTTTATTTATTTCAAGTTGAAATTACTCTTATTATTTTTCCAGGCGTTGAAACTCTATTACTCTGATTGCTCATATAATCCTTACAGGCGCTTAATGTAATGAAGATTTATATTCTTACCGGGATATTTGATTGTGGGTAATGTAATTCAGCTACAAGAAGCGACACCCATCGCGGTGAGCTTAGACAACCTCCTTCTAAGTAATGACAACGGGAAACCATACATCTGAAATCAAGATCCATAATAATTTGATAGAATAAACAATAGAAAATTTTAATTATTAAGGCGTAGAAATAATTGGGTCTTACCTAGTAACCTCAACTGTTTGCGTAAAGTAACCTTCGTAAGGTATTTGAACTACATAGCGCCATACTCCTTGGTAATTACGCGCGAAAACGGGAGTCGCGTATTCTACTCGAGCTGGGCAAGGGGTTGGAGGACCCTGAAAACAAAGTAAATAGCATAATATTATGGTAACAAAAGGTTCTGTAATAACTATTAATATTAAGTGTGACTAAAAGTGTCTTTATTTAATTGCCTTGAACTTTTTAGTGTAATTCGTTACCTCATAGCGTTGGTGTTGTGGATGCGGATGTCCAGGGTCTTCACGCCGTTCTACTGTTGCTGGTTCACTGTTACCGTTGAACGCTCGGTAAAGCATGCAGAAGCTGGAAATAAAAATATAAAATTGTTTTTAACCTTCTGTGGTCACGTTGTGTGACCATTATTTTTGTTCTATTGAACGTCAGTGTCATCTGTCAATTGCTGTCAATGTCAACTTCAAAAGAAAATTGTTGACAATTCAATGTCAAGTCAACCTCCAATCTCCATCCAGTTTCGGAATTAAAAAATAGATTCAAACTGCAAATTGTTAATAATTGAGGTTATTTTATTTTTATTGAAGAAATCTAAATGGTTTTCATTAAATTTCTGTTATTAAAATGTCTTCAGCTTTAGTGCGACAAGCTCTAGAGTTTGTGGATCCGGATGGTATGTTGTAAAATTAGTTTTAGATTAGTTTCTTTGAAACTTCACCTTTATTATAATGTGGTTATTTTCTAGTGAATAGTGGAAATAAAAAGAAACGTGGTACTTCCAAGCCTGTTAAGAGAGCGTCTGGGGGTCAAGGTTAGTTGTTATCAGCGTTACATTACGTTATTATACCTAACAATTTTTATTGCCGCACTACGAAATCGTTGTTCAAAATTCATATCTTACGTACACTGTAATAAATTTAATCAGATTATAAGTTTTATTGCGATTTCATTCCACACTTAACTACAGTTACAACGAATTATTTTTGATAATTTTGTGGTATTTTAGTGGAAAAACTACATTTTTACAGGTTGGTTTTGTAAGTTTGCGAAAAGCGTTGCAATTATTATAATAAAACTTTTTATTTAATCCCTACTTTAATTAAATTAAATGCATTTAATAAATCACCCTACTAACCAAATTTTCCAACCTCAAAGTACTCCAAATATATATAATATATTTATCTTTAAAAAATCTAACATAACTCTGAGAGAACACTTATACTCCTCCTACTTCAACTAAAAATTATTTATTCCAGAGTCAAAATCAAAAGGGAAGAAGACTAAATCTTTTGGTGCCAATAAGCAGAGCAAACCGAAACAGATATCTGAAGAAGTCATTGAGAATCTTCTAGAACTATCCAAAACAACTGTTGACAAAGCTGTTACTGATAAAGTAAGTATATTGATGACTTATTTGATCACACAAAAGCATTAGAGTGTCCTCTCAATGAATATATCAGTGCAGTGAAAATAATTGAATGCATCTCTCTTTTCATCTTATTACTAAGTGTTCTGTTGTATTTCTTTGGCAAAGGAATCAAATTGAATTTTGTCGTATTTCCTACTAATATTATAAATGCGAAAGTTTGTGAGGATGGATGTATGTATGGATGGATGTATGGATATATGTTTGTTGCTCTTTCACGTAATAACTACTCAACATATTTGGATGAAACTTTACAGTAATATAGATTATACATCAGAATATCGCATGGGATACATTTTATCCATAAATTCCCGCGGGAACCGACACAACGCGGGTAACACCGCGGGGCGCGGGTAGTACTTTATAAATATTAGATGACTTTATCACCAACACTGAAGTGTACAGAGAGTAGAGTCTATCTATCTATTTAGGGCATAATGGGGCTAGCATGCCTTGCTGGGTAAAAGTCAGTACTGGGTAGTTAAAAAAATAACTTACAATGTCAATGAGAATTTTCGTTTTTGCTCCTCTGTACTGATATCTACAGTACAGGACATTACAGGCTAATACTTTTACTTTTTTTGTGTAAATTGTCTAGTACATATTTATATACTTTATTTTTTCATAATTGTAGTAAAATTGTTTTTAAATATGGCTGCTATAATTTTGGTTATGCCACTAGGCCAGGGGCTTAGTTATTTTTCATCCCCAAATTTCCCACGGGAAAATACACAATGTGGATAAAACCGCGGAGCGCTGCTAGTGAAATAAAATCACATTGACAAAACTTCCAAGTAGGTGCTCTATCACTACATAGTATAAAACAAAGTCGCTATTTTTGTCTGTTTGTCTGTATGCTTAAATCTTTAAAATTACGCAACGGGTTTTGATGCGGTTTTTTGTAATAGGTAGAGTTATTCAAGAGGAAGGTTTTTATGTAAAAAAATTCCCGAAATTCTCACGGGAACGGGCACAACGCGGATAAAACCGCGGGGCGCTGCTAGTATTCTATAGATTATTATCAATGAAGGTCGTTATAATAATAACAGTGTGTTTGTTCTGGGTGTGTGTTATCTGTAGGTCTTTGATCTTTATTTATTGTTGTTCTCTTATCTATAATACCAATATTATAAAGCTAAGTTCTTTAATATAATAATAAAATGCTTAAATAAGTAAGTTTTTTAAAAACCGGCCTAGTGCGAGTCGAACCAGCGCACGGAGGGTACCATACTTTAAAAAACGACAAAAAATCACGTTTGTTGTATGGGAGCCCCCCTTGAATATTTGTTTTATTTGATTTTTAATATTTGTTGTTATAGCGGCAATAGAAATACATCATCTGTGAAAATTTCAACTGTCTGGTGACAGACGAATGGACGGACAGCAAAGTCTCAGTAATAGGATCTCGTTTTTACCCTTTGGGTACGGATCCCTAGTTAAGTGGTTACGGGCCTGATAAAAGCTGAATTCTTAGCTATTTTCACATAAATATTTCAGTCAGTTTAGAAAAAAAAAAAGACGTGTGGCACTCGGGGACTGCCGCGGTAAAGCTATTGCATAGTTATGTTTTGTTATCACTAGATGGCGTTAGTGTGCTGAATGTCTGCATCGCGCTAACGTTGTGTTCTGGGCATATACGTAGGCAATGTTTGAGGAGGGAGCGTGAGGCATTTTCGTTACGGAATTTCTGGATTCGGTCCCCGCGCTCAACGCGATAGAAGCTATGGAAAATAGCCTATGTTACTCGTGGATATTACTGGATAATGTAGCTTTCGAATGGTGAAAGAATTTTTTAAAACGGTCCAGTAGTTTTTGAGCCTATTCATTACAACCAAACAAGCAAAGTTTTCCTCTTTATAATAGTGTAGATTACGATAATACGTTATTTAACCATAATTAGAAGAAGGAGAAGAAGAAGTTTTTTATGTATAATGTTTGTTTGTTGTAATGTATGTTTAAATTAATGATTTAAATTAAATGAGAGTAAAACTGCGGACGTCATTAGTTTTATTGATAAACCATTATCAATTGAATAAATAAAGACTCATCTACTCACTGTCTATTCGTCTATTCTTAGTTTGATAGCCGTCACTGTTAAGGTCAATTTGAACTGTTCACATGTGTGGGACTCAGTGTAAGAAAATAATATTTTAAGTGATATCAGAAATTAATACCAGTTACGTCTGTTACGATTTTTATAAACAGTGGTTTTTAAATTTGGAATTATTTATAACTAGCAGCGCCCCGCGGTTTTACCCGCGTTGTACCCGTTCTCTTTGGAATATCAGGATGAAAAATAGCCTATAACCTTCCCGTTGAATGTGGCTATCTATTACAAAAATAATTATTCAAATCGACTGATAATTCCTGAGATTACCTCGAACATCAAACAAGAAACACACAAACAAACTTGCAAGTTTTACCTATCTATACTAATATTATAAAGCTGAAGAGTTTGTTTTGTTTGTTTGTTTGTTTGTTTAAACGCGCTAATCTCAGAAACTACTGAACCGATTTGAATAATTCTTTCACTGTTAGATAGTCTATTTATCGAGGAAGGCTATAGGCTACATTTTATCCCGAAATTCCCACGGGAACGGGCACAACGCGGGTAAAACCGCGGGGCGCTGCTAGTTTATAATATTAGTATAGAGTAGCCAAATCTGTTGAGTGGTTTTTGCGTGAACGTGTAACATACATACATCCATCCGCACAAACTTTCGCATATTATAATACTAGCAGCGCCCCGCGGTTATACCCGCGTTGTACCCGTTCCCGTAGGAATTTCGGGATGAAAAATAGCCTATAACCTTCCCGTTGAATGTGGCTATCTATGTATTACAAAAAGAATTATTCAAATCGGTTCTGTAGTTTCTGAGATTAGCGCGTTTAAACAAACAAACAAACAAACAAACAAACAAACAAAACAAAACAAACAAACTCTTCAGCTTTATAATATTAATATAGATTAACATTATGTAATTAAATTATGTTCTTCTTTATTTTACTGTATGGCTTTAAGAGATTTTTCACATAATTTAGGTAGCACATAGGTAGTATTTACCCTAAGAGCCTTATTCAAAAGCGCGTAATAACAGCACTTTAGCTATCAAATGGTTTGTCCCTTTCCGACATACGCTATTTGCCAAAGAGCGAAAGAGACAAAACACTTTAAAACACTGTTTAAGTTAAATATCGTTTATGAATAAGGCAGTAAGTATTAATGAAAAAGGTATATAAATATCTAAATGGGATTTCTAAGTTTAATGCCTTTTTCTTATGCAATTGTTATTTTATTTACAGATAATCAAGAGAGCAGTAAAAGGCAAACCTCTACTGGAACAACCTCAAAAGAAGAAGACCGAAGAGAAATCTATTCTGTTCCCAGAAGAGTCATTCAGCAAATTCGAAGAAGATCTATTCTGCAGTTAACTTTGACCCTTATTTATATAACGTTAAAGTTTGAAATGCTAATATATGGATATACCAGACCGTGTGCTTGGTAAAATTGTCCTCAGTGTGACAACTGTAGCGTTTCTATTGCTAACTCTTTGGATAAATAGTTATCCTTTCATTGATGAAGGTATGTGCATCATAATTCAATTAAAATTCAATGATTTATTTATTTTCGAATGAAGTAATATAATACTAGCCGCGCCCCACGGTGTTGTACCCGTTTCCGCGGTAATTTCAGGATAAAATTTATCCCATGTGTTATTCTGATGTACCTATAACCTATATTACTGTAAAGTTTCATCTAAATCCGTTCAGTAGTTTTTGCGTGAAAGAGCAACAAACATACATCCATACATCCTCACAAACTTTCGCGTTTATTATATTAGGATATTTGGCCCAGTTATGCGCACGCCAGAGAGAGACAGAGAAACATGCGCACGCCTGCGGCGTGACAGACAGACGTGACTATGTCTGTCTCTCTCTAACGCAAAAAATGTCGTTACATTTTTTCCGTCTAGCCCCCTTTCGCAACGCGCGATAAGGAATTTCGTTCCAAAAAGAAGTCGGGTCATTAAATACTAATTTTGTTTCAGATTCTTTGATCAACCAGTACATACCAAATCCAAAGTGGTTTCTACTTTTTTGCGGTGTTTGGGGGCTTTTTTTTATAGGGGGCTTAATGTTTTTAACATACTATCAAATAAAACCACACCTGTAGATGAGGCACATAACACCACACATGTAGTAGATAAGTCACATAATACCATGGCATCTAAAAGAGATCAGTGGGTAATTATTGGGATATCTGGCGTAACCTGTGGGGGAAAAACGACCTTATCTAACAGGCTTCGGCAAAGCATGGCACCGACATACATTTTTCACCAAGATCACTATTTCTTCCCCGACAATAGCCCAAACCATGTTAGATGCAGGAACTTGGATCATAACAACTATGATATCCTAACCGCACTGGATATGCCTAAAATGTACGATGATATATTGAAAACTATTGATGGAGACGACAAATCTCAACAAAGACAATTAGAAATTGAGTCGAAAGACACATTCTCCATTCCAGGGAAAAAGTTTTTGATCATTGACGGGTTTATAGCAATCAATTATAAACCTATTTTGGAGATATGCCATTTGAAGTAAGCATTGTTTTTATTTATTTGACTAGCCCGTTGGCACAGTGGCATGAGAGAGCGCTTACTGTGTCGGGGGTTGCGGGTTCGATTCAACGGAGTCAATAACATGTGCAGACGTTGTTGGCGACGATGTGTGAATGTCAATTATATATTCATATATGGTATTTGTGTATATATGTAGTAGTGTCAGTTAGTTAGACTCCATAATACAAGCTCTCTGCTTAGTTTGGGTCTAATTCATTGGCATGTTTGAAAAGTAGGAAACATGTTTTCGCCCGTCCCGAGAATTGAACCCAGGGCCTGTCTTGAGAGGCGAGTGCACATACCAATAAACCACTGAGGCGTTATTCGAACTTACTTACTTTTTTAGATATCTATATATATTATCAATACTAATATTATAAAGCTGAAGAGTTTGTTTTGTTTGTTTGTTTGTTTGTTTGTTTAAACGCGCTAATCTCAGAAACTACTGAACCGATTTGAAAAATTCTTTTTGTAATGGATAGCCACATTCAACGGGAAGGTTATAGGCTACTTTTCATTCCGAAATTCCCACGGGAACGGGAACAACGCGGGTAATACCGCGGGGCGCTGCTAGTTTTAATATAATTCTTAATTTTACAGATACTACTTCATCTTAGAATACGGTGTCTGTATGGCGCGACGAGTTATGAGAGTGTACGACCCGCCAGACATTCCGGGGTACTTCGAAGAGTGCGTTTGGCCTGAACATGTCAAACATAGGGCGGAGGTATGTAAAATACCCCGCGGTTTTACCCGCATTGTGCCCCTACCAGTGGGTATTTCGGGATGAAAAATAGCCCATAATCTTCCCGTTGAAAGTGGCTATCGGTTACAAAAAGAATTTCTAAATTACGACGATAGTTTTAACGAATATAATCCTACTAATATTGTAAATTCGAAAGTTTGCGAGGACTGATGTATGTATGTTTCTTACTCTTTCACGAAAAAACTACTCGACGGATTTGGATGGAACTTTACAGTAATATAGGTTATACATCAGAATAACACATGGAATACATTTTATCCCGAAATTCCTGCGGGAACGGGCACAACAGTTACACCGCGGGCGCGGCTAGTAAGAAATAAATTCAGAGGTCGTATTTTTTAATTATATTTTTTTTTTACAGATTGAAAAGGAACCATCGGTGGTCCTATTAGACGGAACAAGCCCAGACATTTTTGAGAAAGTTATGAACGATATTAAAACATTTAAAACATAAGTGTAATCTAACATATTGTAGGTTTTAATAACATTTACCTTTCTGGTAAATTGTGGAGAGTGCAGTGCGCAACTACTTCCGCATTTACAGTAAATTATGATATTGAAAATTATTTCCAATGTAATCTTTAATTGATCTAAAATGAATTCTATATCATATTGTGTAAATTTCGTTGCGGGCTCTCTTAAAACCTAAATTTTTTAAATGCTAAAAGCCAATTGTGAATCGTCAGATAATTTATTAATCTTTCATAACTTTGACCATACGGTCAGATAGGATCTTTATATGAAATGTTATACATATTTAGCACAATTTGTTAGTTATTTTAGTATAGTAATATTTTTAAAACTAATTTTTAAAATATCTTGCTTCTATTAGCTGATATCTTCAGTGAGGCCTTTGCCCTGTACTGGGACATTACAGGCTTTGTCTTCACTTCTTTATGCTATGGGGTTGAACTATTCTTAACATTCGCATATAACTAGGGATGTTAACTAAACTCACATCTGGTTTAGTATGTAAAATCTTGAGTCATGAGAGGGGGAAAAAGGTTAAGGGTAGATTGCACAAGAACTTAAGTATATTGAAGTACCTAAACATGTTTATGAAGGATAGCTACGTTGGAAATTGTACTTTATTTTGCACCTAATTTCTAAAACGAACGTCAATTGTTGTAAATGTATTTAGGTGCCTAAAATAATGAGGAATCTTTGTGCAATTTGCTCTTGGTAAATTGGTATTTTTACAAATATAGTTATGTAAAAGTTACATAACCCGAACAATGTATTTTTATACTTAAGTTTAATAAATTAATGTTAACATTATTTTGGTAATAAATTGCTTATTACGTAGTTTCTTGTTTTATTAAAAACTTTGAATTAAAACTCACCCTTTCTATATTTCTAATCTTTACAGGCTGAATCTGCACTGTAAATTCTGTGATACTCTGACATTGATTCTTTATCTACCTTAATGTGTAGATATTTTGAGTGAGGTGAGAGGCCTTTGCCCTGCAGTTGAACATTACAGGCTAATAGTACAGGCTTCCTGTACTTATATCAAATCACGAAAAGCATATTTGTTATTCTTATTATATTCCTCTTTAAACATTATAACAGGCCGTATCCGTCCTGTAAAAGTAATACTTACACGCCCCCTTCGTCGCAGAAGTTTCGGCTATCTCTCGGGGTGTCGGCGCGATGTTCCACCGGCAAAGCGTGGGAGGGGGTGGCGTCGAGCGAACGGGCGCTGCGCTCTTGGATCCTGGAGAAAAGGGGGTTGGTTTGGTAAACAAGAAAGTAAGGGTGCATTGTTACTTTTTCACGAAAAAACTACTGAACGGATTTGGATGAAACTTTACAGTAATATAAGTTATACATCACAATAACACATGGGATACATTTAATCCCGAAATTCCCGCGGGAACGGGTACAAAGCGGGTAACGCGAGGCGCGTACAGTTTACAATTAATCATGCTTTTATAGAAATTCATAGAGCCATTATACGAGTAGTTCTAAAGAGCGCTTACTACACTAGCGCCATCTGTTATCCAAACTCACCTATTATGTTGTATCTCTGGTATGACCCTTGTGACTCGCGGCACGGTGTCGTCAGCTCGCAGAACAGGCAATGTTTTCGACAGGAATTTCAGTGTGTGGTTACGGAAGAGCTCACTGGAAGAAGATTAAAAATTGGTGTTAGAATTAGTTTTAGCGTCATCTAGTGTATTGAATTAGGCCCCTTTAAGGGAGACAATAAAATAGGCAGTTTTATATTAATTTGTGAAAGATTTAAGATTTATTTAATTTGGTTTCAAGAGATACATAATCATCAAATTTTTTTTGTATAAATTTGTTTTTAAGAACCGGCATTCTAATCGGCAATTATCTTAATTTATCTAATTTGAACAAAGTGTTGACTAGCCGTAAGTATTCCTTCAAGTCTATCACACTCGAAATTCTATCGAAATGAGTCCCATTTCTGTTTAAATTTCTATAACTTGATTTCGAAGAATACATTGTTTTTTATATGAATCAAAATAAAACGTATAACAACGCCATCTACCGCTCAAAACTTACAAAGGATATGGTTCTCCATTAGGGTTCTGTCCCATGGGGTTCTTCGGTATAGTGCCTCTGTTCAGGTCCCCGCAGAGGTTGTTAGCTGAGACGTGGGGTTTACCAGATTCGAGTTCCGCACATTCTGATGATACCTGTCGGTAGGGAGGGGGGCGGACTCTGAAACAAGTCAAGAATGACCGTCTTATTCAAAAACGCTTTATACGGCCAAAGGCCTCTCATCTTACCGAAGATATCAGTACAAAAAAAATATGGCCCAGGTTTGAGATCGACTTACCTAGGCGGTGTTGCGTTAGGCGATTCCATAAACGCATAATACCCTTCTGGATTTTCTTCTGCCGGGTCTGGATTGTCTGTGGTTGGTTGGGGCGGCGGTGGCGCAGTCTGGGGCAGAGCCCTGTGCACTAGCACGAGCGCTAGCTGTGGGAGAGAGATGACATTAAAATGTGAGGGAGAAAAGATGATACTTTGAATGTTTTATTCAAAGAGAGAGATGACATTAAAATGTGAGGGAGAAAAGATGATACTTTGAATATTTTATTAAAATAATTTTCGGTCCTGGTTTCAATCGTTAGATCAAAGGTTAGTTAAGTCTGCAAGTTCGAGTTGGCTAGCCAACCCAGGTGTTGGAGTTTTTAGATCACCTAAATACCTCCGACATGGTCTATTGATTGAAATAACCGGGCCCGACTGCTTAACGGTTGCATTGTAGAGCTCAGATAGAAATGTCACTATCGGCCACCTATCCGATTAGGGGTCGAGCTGCACGTTGCTTAACAATCGCAATGAAGTAGTCAGCAACCTATTGGTGTAATCTCGAGTAAGAGCACAAAAGGTGTTCTTTAAAATGTAAAGAAAGCCTAGAAATTGAAAAGGTACTTCAGGCCTGTACTATACCCAAATAAGTATCGTATTTAGTATACGCTTAAAATACGTTTAAAGATTATCCTAGTTTAATATAATAAATTAAGAATGTAGGTACCCTATAATTTAATAATTTGTATGCCTCAGGGGTAGAACATATTGATCCTATCTAATGTAATCAATCACCTTTATATTTACATAGTTATGTTTGCGCAAATAAATATTTCATTTCATTTCATTACGATTGGAATAGTCTACCCAACAAACTCGAAGTACCTAACTAACCGTCTTCAAATCAATTTGTTATCAAATCACACGGTATAATGTAACAGGTTGGTCTTGTTAACGTATCAACCAGTCGATCTAAGCACCGTCACAGTATAATAAATAGTTACCAGCACCGTACCGTATAGTGTTGACCTACTGAACTTGAAGTCACTGTGTGAATAGGTTTACCGCTCTAGTTGATACTGTGTACGTGGCTAATTAGAGATTTTGTTTAATTATTTAATTTTATGACTGCTTAGGTTTCATGGTGTAGCTTTTGCTTTGATATACTTATACTGTGTTAGATCTCGAAATATATTGTTTATGCATTGCTGTAAAATGTATACTGAAAAGTCAGACTTCTAGTTTTATCCATAACGAAGTTATAGGGATCGAAAATGGCCTCAATTGCTTCGAAGGTACGTCCTTGCCCTTCTTTACTCGACTTGGCGGAAAGCATTGTCGTGCCTCCAGATCAGGTTTGTAAAATTTATGATTTGAATACATCGACAAATTACAAGTTACACTTTGGCAAATAAAGGTAAAAACAAACTAAAACTTTCTGTTGCAAACAAACTAAAGCTGTCTTCTTTGACCACGGTTCCCGTAAAGGCGCTGAAACGTCAGATAAAAATGTAAAAGAAAAGCGAATTGTATCCGTAAACGTAGATTCAATTCAAAATGAGTATTGTATAAACGTGAAAAACCAGTGAAACTTTCTGTTGAAGCGACAATAAGTATAACACATATGAAACAACACTCACTACTAAACCTTAAAGTGCGTAGAAGTGAACTGCGCTTCTCAATGAATACAAATGCATCTGGTTTCCTTAAGACCGTTACTTCAGTGATACTGGTAACCTGAATACCTTCGTTCCAATACTTCCAATACTGCTATTACAATTTAGTGTGGGTTACTTTAGGCTAGTTAGTTCGAAAAGGTGGCGCAGTTTGGCCAAGTGATGTTAACTAATCCCCATGGTTAAGCAACGTGCTGCTCGGTCTTTAGTTAGATGGGTGGCCGATAGTGACATTTGTATCAAAGCGCAACCGTGCTTCGGTAAGCCCGTTAAATTGCCGGTCCCGGCTTTTTCAATCGAGTGCCTTTCAATCGTGTAGGTTAGTGGCCAAACCTAGTGTCGGAGTTTAAGACCGCCTAAGGGTGACGACATGGTCTAAGAGCGTTTGTCCACCGCCGCCGGCACCGGACCGTCACCGGGAACGAGATTATTTCGGCCCGAGTTTATTATGACGTGACGGATGTGCGGTGGACACGAGGCTAAAGCAAAACGCTCTAAATGTATCTACCGCTACTTCGGCGCCGTCATCTCTTTCCCGGTGACGGTCCGGTGCCGGCGGCGGTGGACAAACGCTCTAACGGTTGATACAACCAGGACCGATTTAACGATTAAGTATCATTTTTAGCCTCTAAAATTGCTACAATCGGCCACCCAACCAATTAGATACCGAGCTGCACGTTGGTTAACAATCGCAATCAGCCATTGCTTAGACAACTACGCCACGAGCGCTACCTATACAGAGTGACTAATTCATTGATAATTTTTATCATCGTCCATTGACACTAAAAACATCAGCTAATCCCTGGGAAGTAGGCTAAAGCTAACAAGATTCCACGACAAGTGAAACTAAATAAAATATAGCAGTAAATAATCACAATACTCATGAGTAATCAAATAGTATGATTAAGTATAATCTTTAAGTAGGTAGATTCTTAATCATGTAATTGTACTAGCAACGCTCCGCGGTTTTACCCACGTTGTGCCCGTTCCCGTGGGAATTTTGAGATTTTTTATACATATAAACCTTACACTGTACTGATATCTTCAGTGAGACGAGAGGCCTTTGCCTAACAAGTGGAACATTACAGGCTAATACTTATTTTTTACTTATTTTATAAACCTTCCTCTTGAATCACTATATATTTTAAAAAACCGCGTCAAAATCCGTTGCGTAGTTTTAAAGATCTAAGCATACATAGAGACAGACAGCGGAAAGCGACTGCTTTATACTATGTAATGAAGTATACGAGTAAGCATCTAAATCATATAATAGCACTTTCGCCTTTGAAAACAAAACAATCGCCTACTTTTAAGACAATAGTATAAATTACTGATGATAGGTGTAATTCATACTATAATTGATGGTTTCCATTTCTTTTCAATGGTTTCGGAGTTAGTGGGTTTTGTAGTTTGTAGGACGCCTAATTATTTATAGACTTGTGGTGCCCCGCGGTTATACTCGAGTGGTGCCCGTTCCCGTGGGAATTTCGGGATGAAAAATAGCACATAAGTTTCCAGTTGAATGTGGCTATCTATTACAAAAATAATGTTTCAAATCGGATTGGTAGTAGCGCGTTCAAACAAAAACAACCTTTTTGGCATTATTTTGTTAGTATCTATAGATTTTTTTGTTGGATATAGGTATCCGAAAACCTTTGCTTGCGTTTGGAACTAAATGCGGAACTCTATTTCAATTTAAAACATAGATGACATAGTATCTGTTTGTAAGTTCTCAATAACTTTTAATAACACGACAATAATATACTTCACACTGTAAAAGGAGCGAGAGAAAGTTCGAGTCACAAAATAATATAATAAAAATCGACCGAATTTTTTTCAATTTCAATCGATATTCCATTTCATTGACTACCAGAATCATTGTATAGTTAACCTGAATTACCTATTGATATCGGAGCTAAATTTATGAAACAATTGATACAATATTTGCTAAAATAACCAAGCGAGTTCATTGCCATTGTTAAGCAGCTCGTCCCCTACTTAGATGGGTGGCCGATAGTAGCATTTCTATCTGAGCGCTACCGTGCTTCGGAGGGCATGTAAGGCAGTCGGCCCCGGTTGTTTCAATCGTTAGACCATGTCGGAGGCCTTTAGGCGGTCTAAAAACTCCGACACCAGGGTTGGCCACTTACCTACTCGGAATGAACTAAAATTAATATTCAAGTTGCGAGTCAAAATTTTAGGTTTTTCTACCGTAAAAAGTTGTGAGATCCAAGTCTAACTCGGTTAATTATTTAATTAACTAGCAGCGCCCCGCGGTTTTACCCGCGTTGTGCCCGTTCCCGTGGGAATTTCGGGATAAAATGTAGCCTATAGCCTTCCTCGATAAATAGACTATCTAACAGTGAAAGAATTATTCAAATCGGTTCAGTAGTTTCTGAGATTAGCGCGTTTAAACAAACAAACAAACAAACAAAACAAACTCTTCCGCTTTATAATATTAGTATAGATTATCTAACCTAGCAACATATTACAGTTACCATATTAATATATATTTTTTTGAGTTTTCAATAAATAGAATCACTTTATCGCAATAAACACTCTAATTTAATGTACTTTGTACATCTTGTGAGACACATTGTATTTCCATGCGACAGATATGAAATATCGTGGGTAAACTTGCAATACAATTTAACTTACAAAACATCTCCACGCAACTAACAAAACTATGACAAAATAAAGGAAATTATTGTATAAATGACTCAAATTATACTCAGTTCAAGCCACTTGTATAACAAGAAACTTGTCAAGGTATTTAGAACTTTATTTCTATAAGGTAAAGCTTAAAATAACTGTGAGCTATTTTTCAATTATTGTTGTGACAATCTCGTCATCATGTAGATTCTTTGAAGTGATTTTGCAATAAGGAATTAGGGCTAACGCCTTAAACGATAACAATTTAAAATAAAAGATTTATTCGTACACTAGCAGCGCCCCGCGGTTTTACCCGCGTTGTGCCCGTTCTCGTGGGAATTTCGGGAATTTTTATACTTATAAACCTTCCTCTTGAATCACTCTATCTATTAAAAAAACTGTATCAAAATCTGTTCCGTGATTTAAAGATCTAAGCATACAGTGCGGGGAGAGACGCTGTGGCGAGCGCTTCACCTACCTCCTGATGAAGGTCACCGGATGTGACCGAAACGTGTTGAGGGACACTCAACAGTAACCTCCGTCGTACGTAAGTTCCCGTTTTAAATAATAACTCTTTAAAGTCTATGATGGTTAGTCTATACCTCTAAGTATCTATTCCACAGTCTTCATGGTAATGATTGCGTGTAAGCTAGGCACAATAACATGGTGCTCACATGCTCTAGTTAACACTATACGGCTATTATAACGGAGGATTACATTATACATGCGTTTGCCGACATCGTGATTGTTAAGCAACGTGCTGGGACTGTTTTAGGATGGGTGGCCGGTAGTGGAATTTTATTGTGATGTTTATTTAAGGGGTTTCTAATACGTTATTGTTTAAGAATAGTAGTGCCTCACGGACTTACATGTGTTGTATCCGTTCCCGCGGGAATTTCGGGATAAAATGTATAACATGTCTTACTCTGATGTATAACCTATATTACTGTAAAGTTTCATCCAAATCCGTTCAGAGGTTTTTGCGCGACAGAGAAACAAACATAAATACAGTTAAGAGTGATTTTTTGTTTGTTGAATGCACTAATCCCAGGAACTAATCCGATTTGAATAATTATTTTTGAACGAATAGCCACATTCAACGGTAAGTTTATATATATATAGGTACTACCTAGTTTTATCCCGAAATCACCACAATACAAGCATAACAGCGGGGCACTGCATAAATATTAGTAGGTTATTCCTATCTGGTTAAGAATAATTATTGTTTCATTTTCTTAACCTGTTTACAACTATTACAAGCGTGTAACTGCATCTTCCCATGACGTCACAGGTCCCGTTACTCTAACCTGCTCTAGCGAGTGACCTTCACCCACTGACTTATGTTTCACTGACCTTTCGGACAATGACCTCCGCGCGTGAGTAACATTCTTTACCGATTTATATCTTCCAATATGTTGTTTTGATTTTCAGTGTTTGATTTTAACTTAGTATACAATGTACCTACTTCGATTCCTTAAGAGTTTTTTTGATAAGTTATTGTGTGTAAAATATCGTCATTTAATTAACTGTTGATTTAATAAATGTTTCTGATTAGTAGGCTATATCGATTGTTATGAACTTGTACTATAGCGGTATTTCTATTAGTACACTAGAGGACACGTTAAATTGTCGGTCCCGGTTGTAACTACAGTGAGATTATGTTGAAGGCTGTATCTGTAGAACTGTGATAGCTAGACAGTTGACATTTTCACAGATGATGTATTTCTATTGCCGCTATAACAAAAAAGAATAAAAATAAAATAAAACAAATATTTAAGGGGGGCTCCCATAAACGTGATTTATTGCCGTTTATTAAAGTATGGAACCCGTCGTGTGCGAGTCCGACTTGCTATTGGCCGGTTCTTAAAGTACGGAACCCTCCGTGCGCGAATACGACTCGCACTTGGCCGGTTTTTTTTCTAAATCCTCAAACAAAAAGTCCAAATAGTTGAGTAAGAAGACTAATTTCCAGTTAGTTGCGACTCATACGTAGGTATAAGGAATTCCTTTTGGTTCTTCTTCTTCATCGAGTGGATGGTCAACCATACCAATCCTGGTGTCAGAGTTATTGAGCCGCCAAAGGCCTCTGACATGGCTCATGTAACGACTACTATCCGTAGAAAGTAACCGGGACCGACGGCTTAACGTGCCCTCCGAAGCACGGAATCATCTTACTATTCGGGCAATCAGGTGATTCAGCCTGCAATGCCCTAACTACTTACCAAACTGAGGGCATTCTCACAAAGATATTTTTGTAAGCTATTGTCCCCACCGGGAATCGAACCCGGAACCAGATCGTGAGCCGAGCGCTCAAACCGCAAGACCAAGGAGGCTGTTGAATTCCTTTTTGTGACAGTAGCAAAACATAGTAATTATACCCGACCATAGTTTTACCTAAGTACCTATAGTCACTCAACTTTCTCAAACAATTAATCTTGTTTTTTATTATAATCTCCACCTATTATGTCGTGACCTTAATTGACAAAAATAGAAAATCCAATATAATTTTATCTGACGTTTGTATTTTTAAATTTTAATTTATTGTTCAATATAAGTCTTGGTAAGTTAATGCTTTGGGCGAATTAATTATTAATTATTATTTATATTTACTTCGACTAAAGAATTAGAATTGACAGTTATCATTTGGTTAAAGACTTTGTTTAATATTCATTTGATTAAAAATGTATTGGAATAGAATCTATAGATACTAATACATAAAGCTGCAGAGTTTGTTTGTTTGTTTGGACGCGCTATTCTCAGGAACTACTGGTCCGATTTGAAAAATTCTTTCAGTGTTGGATAGTCCACTTATCGAGGAAGGGTATAGACTATTTTTCATCCCGAAATTCCCAAAGGAACGGGCACAACGCGGGTGAAACCGCGGGGCACTACTAATCTTTTAAAATGGTAGGTACCTTGGAATAATTTCACAGTAAACTTACTGCTGAAAAGTACGCATGAAAACTTTCATTGCAAATTTTATATATTTCAAACGAATTTTAAAACTACTTTCTTGTAACTTATTGAGTTGAAAAACTGCATATTTGAACATGTTTAATTTCGATGAGAATGCACAATAAAAATGTCGGATTTAATAAGCTTGTTAAAAACTTTTTAAATAAAAACTTATTACCTACATCGAAACTGTCAAAATAACGGTTTTAACCACAAAAGCTGCCGTTACATTATAAATATAACAAACAAAATGATATTAACGACTCCCACATATTTCCGAATAATACGTCCTTACATATTGACCCAAATGCTCAACCATAAATTAATTTGTTTTATTTTGTTCGCGGTTAACTTTCCATCTTAAAATTCATATTTAAGTATATGTAAGAGTTAATTACTGAATTAACAATTTAAACGAGAGCTTCGGTTTTAAAATGTACCATTTAAGTTGAATATTTAATGTAAACTTTTAAAACTAAGTAAAGTAACGGTCTTTTGATATTCAATTTTGCATATCAAGGGTCTCTCGCCAATCCCAGTCCCTATAGACAAGTGTCAATCTCTTCGCTTTGCTACTATCAAAATGAAAATGGTAATCAAGTTGGTCATGATGACACAAATTCTCACTAGACACAAGACTCTCCCATACTCTTTTGCACAGGTTTACAACGTGTTAAAGTATCTCTCATGTATTAGGTACTGATTGTTAAAACTTGAAAATAACATCTGCTCACCATTATTAAGTTAAGAATCTCGATAAAAAATGCACATCTGTGACTAATTACATTTGACAGTTCGTGTCAAAAGCGCGCCAACCCGACGCCATATTTAAAAAAAGTACGACCGGCACGCGCGCTCCACTTTCATTCAGCTTTACTTTTCATTGTAACCTCCGTGGTGTAAGTAACTCAAAGTAGGTTGGTCATTGTTCAAGTCAACAAGTGTGTCGGCTATATAATCTATGTCTTGATACCGTCAGAGATAAAATAACTTGGTTAAACAAGTGAAGATTATGATCAATAAGGCTAATTGTAGTTATTAAAGTATGAAGCTTTGTACTAAAACTTAACCTTTGCAATAGAACATGTTTTAATTATTTTCGTCGAGAAAAAAATATCAATTTAAAAATGCATAATGCATTGCGAGAAATAATGGTGCTACGCCTAATCCTCCTCACTGATTCAGACATTCATAATTTTAATTTATTTTGTTAATATCAATATCCATTGATTACATTGTATCTAATAATTCGTAATTACCTAATTAGCAGTTATTCGTTAATTGTGTTCGTAGTTCATGGCTAGTTTGACCACAATGCGATAATAAGCTTGAACCGTGATAAATGTCATTAAATCATTCATGGATTATGGTTTATAGTTTGATAATTGCAACTAATGTTTTATTAAACAAAGCAGGCAAGAAGCGTTAAAACAATTCTGACGTTTTAGCTGATGCATTCAAACATTGAACAATCCGCAATATAGGTAACACTCGAAAAATAAATCCCACGAATATTATAAATGCGAAGGTAAATATACATGTTTGTTACTCTTTCACGAAGAAACTACAGAACGGATTTGGATGAAACTTTGCAGTAATATAGGTTATACATCAGAATACATGGGATACATTTTATCCTGAAATCCCTGCTAGTACAACGCGGGTAACACCGCGGGGCTCGGCTAGTTTATCATAAACTATCAGCGCCCCGCGGCTTTACCCGCGTTGTGCCCGTTCCCGTAGGAATTTCGAGATGAAAAATAGCCTATAGCTCCTCGATAAGTGGACTATCCAAAACTGGAAGAATTTTTCAAATCGGATAAGTAGTTCCTGTGATTAGCGCGTTCAAACAAACAAAAGAACTGCAGCTTCATAATATTAGTATAGACTAGCAGCGCTCCGCGGTTTTACCCGCATTTTAGCCGTTCCCATTGGAATTTCGGGATGAAAAATAGCCTATAACCTTTCCGTTGAATGTGGCTATCTATTACAAAAAGAATTATTCAAATCGGACTGATAACTCCTGAGATTACCTCGAACATACAAACAAACAAAATTACAAATTTTACCTCTTTATAATATTAGTATAGATAAGTGGACGTGTATCTTTCTCTTGAACTGTGAAAGAGCAATAACCATAGATTCATCTTCAAAAACATTCGTATTTATAATATTAGCACCTCAATGTCGTTGACACTAGAAAACGTTAAATAAATAAATATTCAACAAACAAACACTATTTTCCAACTTACGCAAATAACATACGAACACTAAAAAGCGGTAAAGTTTGTAAATTTAAATGAAGGAGAATCTTCGAAACTATTTTAAACGATCAGTCTTGAAGGTTAGTAGACCTCGTGGCGTAGTTTGACTAAGCGATGTTAGATCATTACGATTGTCAAGCAACGTGCAGCTCGACCCCTACTTGGATGGGTGGCCGATAGTGGCATTTCTATCCGAGCGATACCGTGCTTCGTAGTGCACGTAAATTGTCGCCCCCGGTAGTGTCAGTCCGTACACCATGTCGGTGGCCTTTAGGCGGTCTAACTCAGATACTCCGGGTTGACCAATGAACAACCGGACCCGACAATTTAACGTGCCCTTCGAAGCATGGTAACGCTCTGATGGAAATACCACTACTGGCCACCCATCCAAGTAGAGATCGAGTTAAACGTTGCTTAACAATCGGAATGAGTTAACATCGCTTCAAATTACGCCATGAGCGCTACACAAACTAGCAGCTTATAAACTCGCTCAAAATCAACAACATCTCAACAAAGTGAAGCGATGCTTACTAGTTTACACATATTGGGCATTATTCATAGCTTACAAATCTTTTGTCCCTTTCCGACATACGCTATTTCCCGAAGAGCAAAAGAGACAAAACACTTTACAACAGTGTTTTAGTTAAGCGTATATTAATAAGGCGTATTACGTTTAACAAGTCTCGTGCTAAGTAAGTTAACAGCATCGGAATCAAACGAGCATGCAATACCGTTGAGAGGAGTTCCGTTAAGACTGTATAATATATTCGAGATATTTACAAAATGCGCTTGATGTTCAAGCTTCAGCGAGCAGGCGGTATTAAAGAAATTGTCGGTTATTGGTCTTGTTAGGTAACTAGCAGCGCCCTGCGGTTTTACCCGCGTTGTGCCCGTTCCTTTGGGATGAAAAATAGTCTAAAACCTTCCCGGTACATGTGGCTATCTATGGCATAAAGTATTATTCAAATCTGGTTGGTAGTTTCTGAGAGCGCGTTTAAACAAACTCTTCAGATTTACTATATTAGTATAGTTTTATTGTACACTAGCAGCGCCCCGCGGTTTTACCCGCGTTGTGCCCGTTCCCGTGGGAATATCGGGAATTTTTATACATAAAAACCTTCCTCTTGAATCACTCTACCTATTACATAAAACCGCATCAAAATCCGTTGCGTAATTTTAAAGATTTAAGCATACAGACAAACAGACAAACAAACAGACAAAAATAGCGACTTTGTTTTATACTATGTAGTGATATGCCCATGTATGTATATGTCTTGTCACTTGCATAATGTCATACTTTTCTGATCTAATTTTTACTATTACTGCACTTTGTTCTTGAACTACTGTCTGTATGTCCACGATAATTACAAATGACTCAACCGATACCATGTAATTTCACGGAAAACAGGATCCATTGCAAAGAGGAGGACCATAAAAGAAGATGGTGGCTATATATCTTTTCCCGAATTTTACTATGAAAATCTTGATCAATTGAAGCGAGGGCAAGTCACTAGAACATAACTACATACAATCTTTAAACAAAATAACTACTTTTAGTCTCAAAACAATATAAGTGGAGTAACATTTCGCAGTGAGCGAGCTCATATTATCTCTCAGCTTTCTATTATTCGAAGAGATGATTGTTAAGGGACTAAGAACAACTAGACTGGAAACCGTTGAATGAGTAGCATTTCACTTTTTCTTTTTATACGCCGTAACTTCGCTGGGTTTTGTTCCTTTTGTACTGACTTTGGTAGAAGTTTAAAAAAAAGTCGGAAATCACGTTTAAAGGGTAATTGTATCAATAAACTAGCGCCCCGCGGTTTTACCCGCGTTGTGCCTGTTCCCGTGGGAGTATCGGGGTAAAAATTTGCATATAGCCTTTCCGTTGAATGCGGCTATCTGTTACAGATAGAATTATTGAAATCGGATTGGTAGTTTCCGAGATAAGAGCGTTCAAACAAAGAAATAAAAAACTCTGTTCAGTAAATAGATGTATCAGATTTTCATATGAAAAATAAAATATACTGCAACTATTAAGGATGGGATGTTTAACTTACGCTCACGCAACAATTTATGTCAACTTTGTATCTAACAGCGTAAAATTGTGAACTTTTTAACGAAAGTATGAACAGTTTGATTTTTTTGTTTGTTTGCATGCGCTAATCTCAGAAACTAACAATTCAATCGGAATAATTATTTTGTAATGGATAGCGACATTCAACGGGGAGGTTATATCCCGAAATTCTCACGAGAACGGGCACAACGCAGGTAAAACCACGGGGCAGGTAAAACCACGCTGCTACTTCAAAATAAATATATTATATTCTATTTTAAGAAAAAAGGTTCAACCAGAAATAATTTTTACGCTAGTAATCTCGAAAAAAAAAACAGAAATAAGAAAATAAATGTTCACCTTTCGTTCCGTTTGGCTGTATAATGTCAAATAAGGTTATTTTCATCGCATAAAACATATAATATCAAATATAGTTATGCAATACATTCGATAAAATAAATCATTAAAAATTTTACAACTTAGTTGCAAAAACGCGCCAAATATAAAACCTCATTCCTCCACCCGTCAGTTCAAAAAGAAGGTTCCAATACCGTGAACTAAAAAGGTTCCATTGTTTAATTAGTAAAGAAAATACAACTTACCAAACAAATGAAGGAACGTCGAGACATTTTCTCCAAAACTATTTTACGCACACACTTATTAAAAGAAAGTCTTCACCTGACCATTTATTAAAAAAATACAAGAAAAAAGTTTAAAATCTGTCAAATGTCATAAATGTCAAATTGAAATCGCGCGCTTTTTTTTGTGTTTTTTTTTCTGAGTAATATTTTGTGGCAGTGGTCTGTTGTAGTTATGCCTCGATGATACACTGGCCCCAAGCGGGATGCTAGCACAACGGGAAATGGTGACGTTTCGGTGAAAGGATATGATATAGAGATGATACAACTAGTTGATTTAATTAGTTGAAAACGGTATCTAAAATAATAAAAAAAACAGTGAATTTAAATGAGATGTAAAAAATAGCCTAAAATGTGTTGTTGAACATTGTCTTTTATCTCACTGATAATATCAGTACAGTAAGGAGGGTTCGACGAGACCACTACGCTTGCTTACATCAGGTTTGTGATTTAAAACCCGATCTTTGATTAAAAATACATGTGTTTTAATAATATTTTATTTTAGATAAATAAATTGACTATAATACTTAAAGGAATAATATCTAATCACGTCTCAAAATAAATATTTATTTCAATATCTGTCAATTACTTAATAAATAAATAAACTTTTACGTTATTGATTAAATAAATTAATGTAAGTATTAAGATTATATTATATTAACACGGTTATCAATTTAATTTACAGATAATGCTATCCCGGTTATACTTTTCATAAGACATAAAAATATGGGAACAAAGGTAATAATAAAAAATATGCTAACTCCAGAAATGTCCTCCAATAAAGTTTCATTTAATTTTTTACAAGTATAGTAGTCTAAAATCTATAGCCATTCTATATTATACATTAATAAGTAATCATTAATAAATTAAAATAACCTTCTTATACTTCCACCAAAAAATATCTTCTGCTAGGCAAAAAAAACTTTAATGTTACTATTAAGTTAATGGTATTATCATCTCCCTACAGTTCCTTGTTAAAGCTGTTTATAGCTTGTTGCTCGCACACTTGTCTTATAAGGCAGTGTTGTTCTAATTTTGAATCCAAAACAGAACCTTATTCACTTAGGCTTTCTCGCTTTAGGAATTTGTAGCTCCAGTAATCTAGATTTAGTGCATAAGAGAGTCTAGATTTTAACAGTATTAATTTATAGTTTGTTAATAGAGTTTATTAGACAACTTTTCACTATCGTACTGTTGAAAGTTGGCTTAGATTTTAGGTACCTAGTAATATTATAAATGCGAAAGTTTGTGAGGATGTATGTATGTTTGTTACTCTTTCACGAAAAAACTAATGAACGGATTTGGATGAAACTTTACAATAATATAGGTTATACACCAGAAAAATTTACATGTATAAAGATTATCGCTCTAATTTGTTATGACGACAGTTATTATTAATCTAACTTTATTTTCTTACTAGCAGCGCCCAGCGGTTTTAGCCACGTTATACCCGTTCCCGGGGGAATTTTAGGATAAAATATATCCCATGTAGTATTCTGATGTTATATATACTTACCCTTTAGTAAAGTAAAGTTTCATCTAATTCCGCCAAGTGTTTTCGTGGAAGAGTAACTAACATACATACATACATACATAAATAAATACATCCTCAAAAACTTTGCATTTATAATATTAGTAGCATTCACTTAGCACAAATAAACGCAAGCAAAAATCGCCTTTAATCTGTCGCTTTGCATATATTGCTACAAGGTATTCCCCCGAACTAAGATTCTTTACGATTTTCCTTGTTTTTGTTATCTCTTTGTGTATCGTACATTATATATACGAGTGTTGAAAGGTAAATAAGCCAGTTGTTGATAAGTTGTTGAGCAACATGTTAGTGTTGTTGTTTTGTGTCGTGCTTGGGACGGGATTGAGTCATGGGGATAGCCATGGGAAGATAAAGGGTTGGTATAAACATGAAGTCTTATTCTTCTTCATCGAGTGGACGGTCAACCTGACCAATTCTGGTGTCAGAGTTATTGAGCCGCCAAATGCCTCTGACATGGCTCATGTAACGACTACTATCCGTAGAAAGTAACAACATGAAGTTAATAAAAAAATAAAAATATATTCCAATAGTTCAACAATAGTAACGCTCCCGGTATTACACGTGTTGTACCCGGTAACGCGGGAATTTCGGTGTAAAATGTATTCCATGTGTTATTCTGATGTATAACCTATATTACTGTAAAGTTTTATCCAACTCCATTAAGTAGTTTTGGCGTGAAAGAGTAACAATCATATACATACATTCGTCACAAACTTTCGCATTTATAATATTAGTAGGATAGGTGTACTATTGCAGATTCGGGGTTATCATAGCGAGGGTTATAATAGAGATAGTGTAGATATATATTACTATCTGCTGTTATGCGAGCCCCTTGTTGGCAAGTAAATATTATTGTAATGAACGAGATTTTTAAATAGTATAAAGTCCAGTGTTCCCTTCGTTGTGCCCGTTCCGGCGGGAATTTCAGTATAAAATGTATCTATATTACTGTAAGTTTCGTCCAAAGCCGTCATGTAGTTTTTCGTGCAGACATCCTCACAAACTTTCGCATTTATAATATTAGTAGGATAGGATTATGTGATAATTCCTTAGATTCTCCATAATTGGGAAACGTAAAAATATGTAATAATTGATTTTAAACTAATTAAAATAAACTTTTTATAAACAGCGTCCAGTAAACAAACTTAAGGTTTTTAAGCTATTGCATAGCTTCTATCGCGGGCCTTGAGCGCGGGGACCGAATCCAGAAATTCCGTAACGAAAAAACCTCACGCTCCCCACTAACGCCATCTAGTGATATAAAAAATAACTATGCAATAGCTTTACCGCGGCAGAC
Source organism: Cyclophora punctaria (assembly GCA_951394245.1). Classification (NCBI taxonomy): domain Eukaryota; kingdom Metazoa; phylum Arthropoda; class Insecta; order Lepidoptera; family Geometridae; genus Cyclophora; species Cyclophora punctaria. The sequence continues at coordinate 1,754,134 of OX596191.1, forward strand.
CCCGAGTGCCTCACGTCTTTTTTTAACTTTTCTTTTTAGCTGACGCGTTGATGTCTTTTGTATGAATAGACTTTGTCTGTTATGAATAGACAAGTCGTTATATGGAAATGACCAAAACATATTTTTTTTTATAGAAAACTAACAATATATCTGTCTATACTAATATTATAAAGAAGTATTTTTTGTTTGATTGTTTTTTTGTATGTCGAAGCTCATCTCGGGAATTACCAGTACGATTTGAATAATTCTTTTTGTAATAGGTAGCCACGTTTAACGGCAAGGTCATAGGCTATTTTTCATCCCGAAATTCCTACAGAAAACGGCAAAACGCGGGTAAAACCGCGGAGCGCAGCTAGTTATAACTATTTCCACAATATCAATATTCAGTTAACCTGTGCCTTGCAACACAATTTTTCACACCACTTCATCAAAATAAATACAGCATCTTTAATTTCAGATCACCCTGACACTCCCATAACCGTCACTTCGGCGGGTAAAGTGATTGGGTCGTGGATGCACACCCGCCGGGGCCGACCGGTGGAGTCCTACCGGGGCATCAGGTATGCGGAGCCACCAGTCGGCGAGCTTCGGTTCCAGGTGAGATGGTGATATTGATAACTATATCTATATAAATAAAAATGAATCGCCAAAATGTCACTTCAGAACGACTGCACCAAATAAGATGATTATTTTTTATGTGTTCCTCATTGTCAGGACAAGGTTTTTATATAAGAAAATGAGAAATTAAAATCTCAAAATTCCCGCGGGAACGGGGACGCTGCGGGTGAAACCGTGGGGTGCATAAAAACCTTTTTACATAAAAACCTTCCTCTTGAATCACTCTACCTATTACAAAAAACCGCATCAAAATCCGTTGCGTAATTTTAAAGATTTAAGCATACAGACAAACAAACAGACAAAAATAGCGACTTTGTTTTATACTATGTAGTGATTTCAAATGCTTCCTTAGTAGAGATTTAATGAGTGATTTTGACATGTAATGTATGAAATATTATGTTAATTACTTAAATGTCGATTTAATGAACGTCTGCGGCAGTAAGAAGATTAGGAAATTAAGTGAAGTTTGTTTAACAAAAATGTTTAATATGTTCCTATATGGAAATGTTCAATCTTTTTATTTAGTTTATTCAAGCAGCGCCCCGCGGTTTCACCCACGTTGAACCCGTTCCCGCAGGAATTTCGCGATAAAAAGTAGTTTATGTCCTTTCTCAGGCTCTAGACTAACTCTGTACTAAATTTCAGTCAAATCGGTTCAGCAGTTTTGGCGTGAAAGCGTTACAGACAGACAGACAGAGTTACTTTCGCATTTATAATATCAGTTAAGATTTAAAACATTTCCTTTTCTACCTCTAGCCTCCAAAACCAATAACTTCATACAAAGATGATGTGAACGCATCAGTCGAGGGCCCGGCGTGTCCGCAGCCCACTATAGGTGACTACTATGTCGACGAAGACTGCTTGAGACTGAACGTATACACTCCGGGGAAAGGCAGGTGAGATGTTCGTCAAGTTTATTTATTAGAATCAGTAAAATTGTAATAAAAACACATTTTTGTATTATATAAGCGTATTACAAATCGAATGTTGCGTTTACTTTGGTCGAAGATTCTTAATAATAATATTCTTGAAACTTATGAAGTATCTTCATAATTTATCCTATAATTAAGTCAAAAAAAAAATTAGACAAACGAGTGAAAACCGCATTGAACTGCACTTCAACACACACTTATTTAACTATTACCAGTTTTTTCGGGTTTGTATTTCTGATCAAGATAAGATCTTCTTCTTCTTCATCGAGTGGATGGTCAATCTGACCAATCCTGGTGTCAGAGTCATTGAGCCGCCAAAGGCCTCTGACATGGCTCAAGTAACCACTACTATCCGTAGAAGGTAACCGGGACCGACGACTTAACGTGCCCTCCGAAGCACGGAATCATGTTACTTTTCGGGCAATCAGGTGATATCAAGACAAGATAGAAGAAGGAGTATAATTTTATATACATTTCTTCTCAGGAAACTTCTCCCAGTATTGGTGTTCATACACGCGGGAGGATTCTATTCGTTGTCTGGGAGGAGCGACATCGCTGGTCCGGACTACTTGCTGGATAGAGATGTCGTGCTGGTCACTATTAACTATAGGCTGGCTTCTTTGGGTGAGTGTTATTCTATCACATCACCATAGGCTAGTGAACAATGACTATTTGTTCACTTTCGAAGTTTTCGAAGTTCTGGTTCGAAGTAAATAGTAGGTTGTCAGATTTGGATCGAAGTTTTACGACTACCTGCGATGAGATCCAACGTTTAATATTCAAATTGTTAAATTTGTCCATTGAACATTGGTCCATGATGCAGATTCGAATATACGAGTATACCAATATACGAGTGGCCATCTCTTTTTTTGTTGAAATTGGTCTAAATAGTAGTCAACTAATCTCCTTATTTTTTTAAATTGGGCAAGAAACCGGTGAGCTGGTATGCCTGTAAACTTTTTTAAATGAGAATTTGTCTAAACGAACTTGAAATTCCTTCCCCAGGATTCATAGCAACAGGCGATGCTCTAGCTCCCGGGAACAACGGCTTCAAAGATCAGGCTATTGCTCTACGATGGATTCAGAAGCATATCGCTTCGTTTGGAGGTGACCCTGACTGCGTGACGCTCGCTGGGTACAGCGCGGGAGCGTTTAGTGTGATGCTGCATACTGTGTCGCCTATGTCTCAAGGTACGAAAAAAAATTGGCTCAATATATTTTGAATCCTTACCTTATCTTTTCACTTAATGTTCTGAATGAAGACAGTGTTGCCAGTGTTTTATTTTAGTGAGTGCACTGGAAAAAAAATGGCTTAAAATTTATCGGAAGTTATATTGTAAGGACCACAGAGCAAAGAATCACCACGCGCTCGCCGGCGCGGCGGTGATTCTATGCTCTGTGGTAAAGACGATCAGTAGCTGTGGGTAGAGCAGAGTTGAATATATTTGGCGGCAGTTAAACATCTTCTACCGTCGACATGTTAGTGTTATTAGTGTTACATTTGTCCTTGGCCACTGGTCAATATAAAGCTTTAGATATTCTTGGATTCAACATTCTTAATAACTCATTTTAGCATTCAGAAAACTTGCCCTATTCTAACCTTTGAACAAGTTTGAAGTCTTGATCGTTTTTTTTACCCCCAGGTCTCTTCCACCGAGCTATTTCCATGAGCGGCTCTCCAATCTCCCAGATCACCCTCCCTCATCACCAGTTCCACCTAGCGCAGCGACAGGCTCGAGTACTAGGATGCCCCACAGCACCTTCCAAGGTCATACTAGACTGTTTAAAGACGAAGACTTCGAAGGAACTAGGAGATTCTTTGGATAATATGTTTGTGAGTGTCATCGAGTTTGGACTCCATAAAGCAAAGTACAGTATTAGCCTGTAATGTCCCACTGCTAAGCTGCCCAAAAACCTCTCATCTCACTGAAGATATTAGCACCATGAGGAGGAACTTCTTAGTTTCCTTTGAATTGGCACCTGCTGTCTTGGTGTTGGAGTTTTAAGACTGCCTTAACAGTTAAAATGACCAGGACCTACAATTTCACTTATTTTAATCACAAAAGCGTTGCGGCTGCCACTATCGTCTACTCACCATACAAGTAGTTCCAAATTATTTTTATTTAACTCTTTCCCCAATCTATCCATCCCTTTTCACCCAGGAATTCGGCTATGACCCTGTGCTTCTCTGGATCCCTATCGTGGAGTTGGACTTCGGTCAAGAACGGTTCCTTACCCAGGACCCCTTGAAAGCCATGATGGAAGGCAAGATGCATACGATGCCGTACATCGTCAGCCAGACACAGGATGAGTTCTTTTGGAAAGCTTTCGGTAAATATTCTTCTTTTAAGGTTCAGGGCATGATGGGACTAGTTTTGATTGTGTATAGGTCCTGAAATGTAGATTTAAAAAGGGATGCGTTTGTCAAGGTACAAATTGGTAAGGCAATTTGGCAAGTTACCTACAACGTATATTTGTTTTTCAATAGTATTAGTTTTATTTAAATCCCTAACTTAAAATAAGGGGTGTCATAAGTTTATCATGTCCGACATCGAATAAGTTTGTTGCTGTTTCATATATAAGAGAATTTATTTAATGCGCAGTTAGTTAACCAGTAACCACCCCTGTAAAGCATAGGCCGTTGCCATTGAGTTAATAATCAATCTTCTTGGTAAGTATCACATCAATAAAAAACAAACAACGTTAAAAACTCTAACTAGGCGGAACCAGCGCCGTACAGGCTCCGTCCCCTACAGCAATTACAGCTGAGTTGCACCCTTTTACCAAGTTCCTTGTATACATACATATTATGTAATTTTTCTTTTTTTATTCTTATTCCATCCTCAGATATCCTGGCAAATGAAACTCTTACCCACATCATGGATGAAGACTGGCCCCGCATCGCTCCCATATCCTTCTATCTGAAGAAACGTTCAGATATCAAGCCGTCCATACTTCGTGAGGCATACCTTCACAACCAGCCTCTGAGGAATGACAGCTTTACAGCTGATAACCTAGGGAAGTTATATAGCGATGCTATTATTGGATTTGGTGCTCATTCGTAAGTTTAAAACACTGTAATATTGCACACCCACTTTGCAAAGTATTGACGTAATCACACGGGTATTTTCTCGATAAGGCTGGTTTTTAGGGTTCCGTTGCCTTAAGGCAAAAATCGGAACCCTACTAGATTCGTCATGTCTGTCTGTCTGTCTGTCTGTCTGTCCGTCCGTATGTCACAGCCACTTTTTTGTTTGTCATTGCTTGGTCAAACTACGCCACGAGCGCCACACACAGAGTTGTAGTCATTTTCTAATTATTTCATTTCATTGACAGATTGGCTAATGCCCTCGCTGTGTATTCTGATAAGCCTTCATACTACTACGAATTCGGATACATCGGAAATAACAGCCATTACAAAGATCCAGAAACTAACAAACCAGTTGGTAAGAACTTTGATAATGCATTTCTTACGTTTATTGCAATTTTTTCCTTGATTTTATATTCATTTATCTTTAAACATCCATCGTAAAACCGGCGTAGGAGAGAGACTTTAGTCTGCTACTGCGGTTGACATTTTGTCTGCTGAATTATAATCTTCATAATCTGTATCAAATAAAACAAGCACATTAAAATGTAAGTCCCCAAAAAAAGTCCCTCATACATTTGTTTTTCAGTAACCTTTGACTTTTGCACACTAAATTCATTTTGCTTCACTTACGTATACCAGTAGCATGCAGACAAATAGTCTATTAAGCGACAAAAAGTCCCTCTCCAGACAAAAAGTCCCCCACCACCTTAAGCACCTTTCTTTTAACCCTCAGGAGCTGCTCATCACGACGACCTGATCTATTTGTTCAGCATCAACGTGAGCTTTCCTCGGATTGAAGTATCTTCGTCCAAAGACTCTTGGATGGTAGACCAGATGACAGCCATGTGGTACAACTTCGCTAGATACGGGTATGATATCTTTTTCAAACCAATATCTTCCCACTGCTGGGCAAAAGTCGTTTATGGGATTGTTTTTTCATCTTTGAGCAGTGACCTGTAGTTTTGCCTGCATTGTAACCGTACCCGCGGAAATTTTGGTATACAAAAAATATTAAGTAAGTAGGTTAGTAGTTAGTAAATTATTAAAAAACCGGTATGAAAAAATACCTCTTTTTCCTGGAGAACTGCTAGTAATGTAGGGCGAGTTAAAACTTATAGGGAAAATACTAAGCAAAACACATTGAAACAGCTTGTACACCAATAGTTTATGGGGCTCAATTGACCAATCACAAGCAATTTAAATTGTCAGAATCTCTTCGTAATGCGTTGTGATTGGTCAATCCATTGTGAGTCCCGCACCGCTCCGCTCCGGTTTAAACTAACGGTGTAAACTGATTTTGATGAACTTTTTTGATTTGAAAAGTTGCTTCATCTAAATTTATCAACTATCATATAGGAAAATATATGCATTTATTTTTTCAATATTTCCTGTTTTGTCCTCAGCAACCCAAACCCTCAACAAGACACTCCAGAGCTCACCATCGACTGGCCAGTGATGAAGAAAGACAGTAGAAAGTACTTAAGAGTCGATCACCCAATGTCAGTCCAAACCAATCTCTTCGAAGATAGGTTCGGTGTTTGGGAAAAGTTGTTTAGACCTAGCCATTGTTCGTTTTGTACAAGTAATTCTGAGACATTACATTAAAAAAAGTGAGTAATCAACCCTAGTGTTATGAGTTTAACTGACTAAAAAGGCCTTTAATATGTTGTAATGAAAGTGGAAAAAATGTAATGGAAAAATATCAATAAATATAATTTGTACCTGGGGTCTATTTTGCTTTATGCTTAATTAATTGTGTGTCATTGAATCACAAAATTTTATAAAATCTCCCATAGCCTGTCCATAGAATAGTTTGACACATTGACATTGACACAATGTCAAACTGTATTCTTTATTCGATTCGAGATTCGATTGACAGACAATTTAAAAAGTAAGTACCAGCCTGTAATGTCCCTCCGCTGGGCCTTTGATCTCAGTGAAGATATCATTACAGTGAGGAGGATTAGGCATAATCAACACGCTTGCCAAATGCGGTTTGGTGATCTCAAAAACCCGAGCCATGTTTGAAAAGTTTTCGCTCGTCCTGGGAATTGAACCCTGGACCTCAGTCTTGGCAGGCGAGTGCACATACCACTAGACAACTGAGGTGTTGACACACAATTATTTTGTCAGAATTCATTCCCTGCGTCTTGAGTGTGAATCTATATATATAAAATTCAAAGTCCTGACTGACTGATAATCAACGCACAGCCTCAACCGCTACACCTAGAAACATGAAACTTGGCAGGAAGGTTCTTCAAGTGACGTAAGTGCACACTAAGAAAGGATTTTCGAAAATTCCTACGGGAACGGGCTCAACGCGGGCAAAGCCGCGGGGCGCTGCTAGTGTAAATATGTATTTTGTGATGTATTTTGAAATAAAACCAAAAAATCTAATTTCTCTAACATTTATTTATTAAACCAAATTGTATAGAAACTGAACAACATTTAAAGATAAATAATCAGTCTTTTTAGATATAACTTATTACATAATAACTACTAGTGTTTTATGAAAATTATTTACAATTTAATGGTTTTAAGAGTTCCATTTTTGATGTAAATTAATAAAATTATAGAATAGACTATGTAATTGCCGTAACATTATTTTTAAACAAAGACATTATTATTATAAGCATTATACAGGGTGTCACAATGTTTATAAAAAAAATCTGTACGATATTTTTATAGATCTTTGAAGTCTCGAGGATACATATTAACAATTTATAATAATGTCCTTTACTTGCAGGTCTTTTAATACAAACCACCCTGTATAAATATTGGGCTATACTTTCTTTCACTTCGTAATACCTACATAGTTGAGTTTATCGTATCGTACGTAACCCAACCGTAAGTTTACAGACACCATATTTGCCACGCTGTGATTGGTCAAACATGTACCGCTTATCTTCAATCCGCTTCATTGGTCAATTATACATCGCTTAAGCACTTCGCTTAGTTCGCTTCAGTGAAAATGAAGTTTAAATAACGTTTTGTCTATACTATAATAAGAAACTTATCGTTTTAAGTTATATATTTACAATATTCAATACTTCATAAGTACCTAAGTTATTTATAAATATTTGAATGTCTGTGACTATTTAGCGTAATTTATGAATACAAATTATATAATTCAAATTCACTTGCATTTTCAATCCAATTAAATTTATCACAGTGAATATCTGTGTATTTTTTAAGGTATTATTTTTTATAACATATTTAGACACCGATGTAAAATTTTTTACAGTTTGAAGACATTCTTATTATAAGTCATCTTTCTGTCTTACTCAATAACTTAATAGTTTTTGTTGCGATTAGTTATATAGACATGTTTAGAATGTATGACATTGTTTTATGTCATTTAATTTTTAAATTTTGACATTTCACTATTGAAACAATTTTGATTAAGTTCCTTTTCTGTTTAAAAGGTAAATCGTGGTAAGTATTAATAACTATAATAAATCAAATACGTTGCGTAAATACTGTTCGATATCGTCACGACTGCATAAATATTTCATGATTGAAAAGGGCTCGTAATGTATAATGTGATTTGGCAGTAGATAAGTTAGTTCATCATAGTTCTTTATGTTAGTTATCTGTGGTGCGGAGTTCGACACATTTCTGGAATAAAAAGATATTGAATTTTATTATTCCAAAATTAAGTAATTTCTTCATCATCATCATAAATTTAAGAGCAAGGCTCTGGTGAGTCCGATGCAGACTTCTCCATCTATTCCTATTCAGTGCAAGTTCCTTCACATCTCTATAAGACATGACAGACACTTTTTCTTTAATCTGACTCATGTAACTGGTTCTAGGCCTTCCCCTACCTACAACTTTACTTTTCATGTAATAACTTGTGTTGTACAATTTAAACAGTTTTTCAACTTACTTCTTGGAACACTTTTTAATGTAGATTTTGATATACTATCACTGTCCTCCGACTCCGAACATACTTGGAAACTTGTTTCTGAAAATTGATAGTAAAATAGTAGTGGATCCAAGATTGAGGATAGTTTTTATCAAGGGATACTTATTTTTTGGGAGAACTCAAAAGAGAAGATGTCTCCGCCACATGGATCTCTGAGGTTCAACATTTTTCATTTAGTCTAGACAGTTCAAAAATATCAGCTCATAAGTAAGTAAGTAAGTTCAAGTAGGTTAGTGGCCAACCCTGGCGTCGGAGTTTTTAGACCGCCCAAAGGCCTTCGACATGGTCTAACGATTGAAACAACCGTGACCAACAATTTAACGTGCCCTCCGAAGCACGGTAGCGCTCAGATAGAAATGCCATTTAAGGCCACCTATCCAAGCAGGGGTCGAGCTACACGTTGCTTAACAATCGCAATGAACTAACATCGCTTAGTCAAACTACGCCATGAGTGCTACTAGAGGATGGTATGGTAAAGGTACCTGTATCATATCTCTGTTTATGATGTCTACTGATCGGCATGTCCTGGTTCTCTACATGCCCGAATGTTCGGAACCCAACGGCGAATTGAGCGTATGGACTTATTTCGTATAACTCTGAAATTATTAAAAAAATAGATTAAAGTTGATTTCCGTAGTATATAGATATAGCTATAACTGTTTTGATGAGAGATGTCAAATGCTTCTTTAGTAGAGATCTAATGAGTGGTTTTGACATATTATGTGTGAAAAATTACGTTCATTAGTGAAATGACGATATAATGGACGTCTCAGAGTGCCGCAGGTAAACTAAACAAGCTAATAGCGTCTCTGAATTTAAGGCATGATTACTGTATGTGGTTCGCTGCACGCAACAAGCGTTTGCTGACAGTAACGTTTAAATTTTTTATAGCTATCGTCACATATCGCGTGCGGCGAACGCCTTTCTATAATCACCCATTAGTTGTGAGCGTTGGTTTGTGCAGTTTCATTCAACTAACGTAAAATAAGGAGTTTTTTTAAAGCCCCTTATATTTGTTAATAGTAATACAAGCAACAATGACGCCTGATATTATGTTCTGCGCAACGAGCCCGTTACGCTTTCCGACTAAACCGTGGAAGAAATGTGTGTATGAGAGTGAGAGAGAGAGAGAGAGAGATGTGATAAAAGGCCCAGATAGATTATAGGCTAGACTGCAGTTAGATGTTAGACAGTCTAGTCTTAACTAATAGTGTGCATAGGCCATGTCGGGGCTTAGTAACACCTTGGTAAAAATAATCACTACATAGTATAAAACAAAGTCGCTTTACGCTGTCTGTCTGTCCCTATGTATGCTTAGATCTTTTAAACTACGCACCGGATTTCGATCCGGTTTTTTAAATAGATAAAGTGATTCAAGAGGAAGGTTTATATGTATTAAAAATCCCTAAATTCCTACGGGAACGGGCACAACACGGGTAAAATCGCGGGGCGCTCCTAGTATAATAATATAATATAATATACCCGGAAAAATTCACTCACGGTAATTAGACCCAAACTAAGCTCCAAGCTCGTACTATGGAATCTAGCTCACTGATACTACATTACTTTTTAAGAATATATAAGTGGAACCAAATAAGCTATCACTGCGATTTGATAGTACAATGCACTTAGGTGAGCTGAGTGGTCCGTACAGGCTACCTACCATGTTTACTATTATTCCTCATATGCAACGGAGCGCTGTATATCCTGTTCTGAGCATTGATCGCTGTTTCTTTATTGTTAGCTAAGTTGGTGTGTGAGGTATTGGTCGTTAGATTACCGCTCTCAGATTTGTTGTCAACTGTTATTGAATCTCTGTATTCTGTTAAGTTTCCGCTTCTGAAACGAATAAAACGAATCGTACTTAATGGTTGCAAGAAAGGGAGGGGAAATGATTTCGTTCGCGTGATTGGTTAAGGCAGAGTTCTTTCTCGCTCTTATAAAGTTTGAATTATAATAGTTTCTTTATGATGTAGATCGTGCTAAAGTTTAATGAGTTAATAGCGAATTATGGAATCTAACGAACTGATACTACTACATATACATACACAAATACTATATAAGAATATATAAACTTGAAAGAATAATGAATTAACCTTAGATATTTGATTGAAACCATACCTTTGTCTTTTAACCAGTATATAAATACAGCTTAACAGGCAAATCGTTAATAATATGGAACTGCAGATTATTACCAACATGTTCAGATCAAAGTACTCTGAAGGAGGTCCCACCTCACCTGAAACAGAAGAAGATGTATAGTTGAGATCTTAAAGGAAAGGGTTTATATTTTTAAAAGCTAATGATCGAAGGCTAATGATAAAACAGTTTCTTCTCGTATCATAATTTGAAGAGGATAGTGGAAAACAAAAATAAAGTAAACGCCCGTACTCAGAGACGTCAAATAGTAGAGTGATTTTGACATTAAATGTATAAAAAAATTACGTCAGTTAGGTAGTTAAGTGTCGATTTAATGGACGTGAATGACAGCCACTATGACAGTTGTCACAAAAGCTTGTAACATGCTAAAGCACTTACTCCCATCTTCATTCTTCGTAGCATAATTATAGATAGTTGTCACACTGCCGGCTTCATTGATGGCGGTTACTTTGACCTGGTACCAGGTTCCGGGGCTCAGCTCGGCGATAACAAACGACCCGGTGCGGTACTTCGCTTGGTACAGGGCTGGGAGGTTCCATGATGAATGGTCTGTGTAAGACTGAAAGAGAGAGAATATGGATAGTCAATTGTTTGTCTTCGGAATTTTGTTATGAGCGAAGAATAAGAGTGGGTACGCCTTTATCATTTTAGATTGTTGTTCTGTGGTAATTCAAAGAAAGGTGACGTTTGGCGCAATGTTTGAACGTAATGTGCAACCTTAATTATCCTAGAATCATATTTTTTGCAATTTGCTGTCTACGTCTGCTGGTAAATGCAGCATTTGGAGTTATAACGTGTATCATCATTATTTATCGACATCAGCTATATCATATCCTAATTTTCTAACAAGGGCGACTTCGGGGTCGGCCGAGGAAGCGTTGTCGGGACGATCTTATGGCTCTCGATATAGATTGGCTGGAGAACACGATAGATAGGGATGGTTGGTGATGTTTGGGGGAGTCATTTGCCCAGCAGTATAGGTTAGATAAAAAATCTAACTCGTATTTTAAATTCTAACCATAGTGTTGTGCGCGCGCAGCCAGGGGCGGGCCCCGAACGCGCGGTACTCCACCTCCCACCCTCGGAGCTCGCAGCCGCCCTCGTCCCAGCCCGCGAGCTGCACCGAGATGAGCGACGAGTTGCTCCAGAACCACTCGTTGGTGGACGGCGGGATTGGAGCTGGGGGATGGAAGGTGTTAAAAAGATTGGAAAAAACTTTATTCATTCATTTCGAGTAGGTTAGTCCTTGGTGTCGAAGTTTTTAGATCGCTTAAAAGCCTCTGATATGTTCTGACTATTGAAACAACCGGGACCTACTGCTTTACGTGACCTCCGAAGCACGGTAGCGCTCAGATAGAATTGAAAATATCGGCACTACTACGCCACGAGCGCTACCGGTAAAAAATTATGCGGATTAGTGATCTCAAACCCGAGCCATGTCTGAAAAGTAGGAAACATGTTTTCGCTCGGTCCGGGAATTGAACCCGGGACCTCAATCTTGGCAGGAGAGTGCACCATAGACCATCGAAGCGGATAGGAAGTAGGATAAGTTAAAAAGTAACTCACTTCCTCCCATAGTACTGACATCTAAATAGGCTGGCTGCGAAGTCCCAACCTTGTTCGTGGCAGTGATTCTCAAAGAATACTTCGTGCCACACTTTAATCCAGTCAGGACATGCTTTTGCACTCCTGACAGATTTGGCAATTTGTTGCTAGGCCAGGCCTCGTGCCATGGCCCACTGGATTCTTTCCAAGTTAAACTGTATACTAAAAAGAGAGGTTTCTAGGTTATTCATGGTATAAAAGTAAGACCTTTATTTCCTCTGGGAAAATACTAATACTCGTAAAGGCTATAATTTCTTCCAACTTTTGAAAGTCATTAAAAACATTGTTATACTTCTTAAATGTATAAAGTTTTCAAGGTTTTAAGTTCCAAAGGTAAACCTTTAAAAAATACCCAAAATGCAGCTTTCTCATTTCAATTATATTGTGGTAAAGAGTACAGGTTGGAATATATTATAGCGTCAGATATCAGCGTCCAAGCTATGTCTCACTTGCTACAGTGTCTGAACAGCCCCGTTTCCTGTACCTGCGGAGGATCTTTGGAAGGCAAATGGCAGTGCAATAGACCTGGCCAAATTTTGGTTTAAACATATTTAATTTATAACTAGCAGCGCCCCGCGGTTTTACCCGCGTTGTACTCATTCCAGTGGGAATTTCGGGAGTTTTTATACATATAAACCTTCCTCTTGAATCACTCTATCTATTAAAAAAACCGCGTCAAAATTAGTAGTAGTATTTGAGTTTATCGTGAACAGACAGACAGACGCGGCCGGGGACTTTGTTTTATAATATGTAGTGATTATCTCTTGACTCGAGAAGAAGAAGCATCAGATACTTTTGGAACTTAAACACTTTTGGAAAATAATGAGGAACAATTTGAATGGAACTAAAACACACTTACCAATTTTCTGTCCACTGCTCTTATTATGGATAGAGTAATAAGGCTGTTCCCATTCAATCAGAATGGAGTCTTTGTATGGAGTGGCTCTGAGAGTTGGAGCATCAGGTAGTGGTAGTACTACCACAGTGTACTCCACAGAATCTGAGCCGTACAGGTTCTTAGCTAAGCAGGTGTAGTTGCCGCTTAGTGATTGGTCTATATCTGGAAGGAGATATATATATAGTACTCGTATGAGTGTGGGAGATGTGATGTGATTAAATCCCTAGGGTGTAAACATGATTCATCGTAGCATGTTAGCTGCTTTACAAATACTTTACAACTAAAGTTATCAAGGTAAGTTCGGACTGGTAATGCCTAAGATTAACCCGACCAGACAAATATACAAAATTACAAGCGAGGTGCTTGTTCTCAATATTAGTATAGACGAAAAGAACAAGCTAACCTAACCTAAAAAAGATCTGAGTCCAAACATGATAACAAAAGGCGACCGGTTACTCACTGTTGATCAGTAGGCTGTCGTCGTGGTTCCTGGTGAAGCGCGGGTGGTGCGTGATGATGTTGTGGTTGTGGTACCACACGGTACGCGGCGGCGGCGAGCCCACGCACTGGCATGCTAGTAGCAGTGAACTACCCACGCCTGCAGCGACGCGAGACCCCAAGGACACCACGCCGGCTACCACTGTGTAATGGAAAGTGACAGTATTGAAATGAATTCTTGAACTGACGACTAAATAGACTAGACAGTCATGTTATATTTTGTAATGTTACCTCATTGGCCTTCTAAGCATTTTAAGCATTACAATCTGAGTGCTGCGCTGGGTACATCTGTGCTCTGGGTGGAGGGCACGGTAGATCTTCGGCGATGCTTGTTTCAACCGTTACACCATTGTCTTGACGAGCATCTTATCCTTTCTGATTGGTCTCTGGCATACTCCAACTGAGTTGTGATGTCACGTACCTCTACTGGACGGCGTGGCGGTGACCCGGCGGGTGGGCGCGCCCTCGCCGGCGCGCGTGGCGGCGCTGACCCAGGCGTCGTGCGGCGCGCCCGCCGCCAGCGACGCCAGCTCCGCCGACAGCCGCCCCGACACGCGCGCTGACGACGGCACGCCGGCGCTGGGGGAGTATCATTATGGCATTGGTCATTATGGGCAAATATTAGGTTTGTTCCTTGATGTCCTGACCAGAAGTGCTCAATCTGGAAGGGATTTTGAGAAATTGAAAAAAATATGTACATATTTTATTTCCGTTTTCCTTATCAGTGTCAGTGTACCAAGCCGGGTGGGGATATCGGGTAGTCAAAGGTAGTTGACGGTCATATATTTTGATAATAGTCAAATATTACTTATTGCAATTGTGAAATATGTCACATATTATGACATCGGTCAAAACAGTCAAGTATTGACTAAATATCTACTATACTGTGATTAACTACAATTTGAGAATTGTCAAGCACACATCAGTATTCACTGTAATATGAGCAGAATTAGGTGATAAAAAACAAAAGAATACCGCTGTTGGTTTTCTTCATTCCCACCACTTACATAATGGTAAGTAGAATAAAATCAACAAGACGTTGAACAGTCTCTGCACTTACCTAGAACTTGGTTTCACATAAACGTTGTAATGCAAGATCTCCCCATTGGGATGTTCTGGTTTCTTCCAACTAACGAGGAGTGAAGTGGATGATAGTACCAGGACTTTGATGTCAGCTGGGGGGCCGGGCACTGGAGAGATTGAGGAAAAAACATCTTAGGCCGATGGATTTAGAATTATGTTATTTGAGCCTTAGTTTGTGAAATATCCAGGACCGACAATTTAACTGGTCATGTAGAAGTTGTTACATCGAGTTAAAAAGGTTCTTTGTTACTTTCAAAAATATTTGTTTCCATAGTTATTCAAAGCATTAAGAAGAAATTTAAGTCTTCTACGTAAAATAAAAAGCGAGTCCCAAACTTACCGTCTTGTAAAGTAGCACACACAATAGGATAGGAGAACGGTCCAACACCATAGTTGGAGAATCCAGCTACTTTCACCGTATAGTTGGTATACTTAAGAAGACCTTGGAGATATAATTCCGTGTGTAAAGAAGTCTGGTTGTGCCATGTGCCATCTGGAAATTAAACAAATCTGTAGGCTCCTTAATAACAAACACATTAAAAACTTAACTGAAAAATGAGTTTGATAATAGACTCCTTCTTAAAGACAGGCTCTTTTATAGCACTCGGAGGGGTCCAAAGAATATTTATCAAAAATTCTTTGGTCACGATCAGTGCTATTCACACCGTGGCACGGGTTGATCCTCGGGAAGACTAACCTTTTTCTGTTATCGAAAATTCTAAAAGAACTGTAAATAACTTTAAAAAGGCTTTTGTCTTATTTCTTAGTAATGGCAACACTAGCAATCACTAGAATTCCGGTGATACCAGGTTTTAAGTATACAATAATTATGGTAAAATATAAAATATCTACCTAATATCTAACTAACCTTCAGTAGCATACAGAACAGTATATCCGACCAGCGAACTACCTTGTCCAGGCAGAACTATCGGCTGCCATCCGACCCTCAATGATGAAGAGGATACAGCTGTGCACTCAACTGCTGATGGGGCCTGTTCTGGGGCTGGAAATGGGAAGGTGGTTAATTGAGTTAAACAATTATATAGATGAATAATGTCGAAGAAAATGTTCAATGGAAATCGGTCATTAATTATTGGTCATAAAACTGGAATTTCTTGTTTAATTCTTGCCCAAAATTAAGACTAGGCTAGGCTAGTTTACTTGACGAATTTTATCTAAGTAAAGTATGTTTAAGAAGATGCTTGTATGCATGGATTCCAATGCTTCAGTGCCTCAGAGTTTGCATTAAGTGGGTTGAATATACCCCAGATTTTAGTCGATTTGAGTAGCCATTTCTAAAAAGTATCCCTTACCTCCTTCTCTGGTATCTTGGAAGACAGGTAACGAAAAAGGCCCGGAACCTGCATTAGTATACGCTGACACCGAAACTGCATACCTGTTCACAAAACAATATGAAAATATTTTTTTTATTTGCACTTTTTATATTCTCATGGCTATAATTTCTGATAGCAGACTAAGTTTAGTATGTTAAATGTCAATCAAATTAGAGCCGGTGAAATAATGGATAATATGACATTAAATTTCATAATCACTCTTAGGGCACAGATTACTTAATAGTTACTACGTACTTAGGGTTAATTGCACAAAGATTTCTAATTTGACTTAGCGCCTAAACTTGTTTAAGAAAAACAAAATATAACGTTCGTTTTAAATGGTGTTCTTAATCTTGAGTTATGGTGTTGAGATCAGTCGTTTGTTTTTTACCTCGTATTTTTCAGCAGACCGCTAAGTAATGTCTCTTGTTTTCCAGAAAGTTGAGGCACTTTTAACGTTCTTGAGTCTGCGTCATCTGAAACTGATACGATAGGATACTTTACGCCCACCTCTAGTATATCCCTTGAGATGGAATCTCTCTCTAGTAGCCTGAAGTGTTGAACATTCTTATAACCTTACCATATTCAGACATCTATAATATGAACTGACATCAATGACAATTTTTAAATTGTGTAATGTGACAATGTCAATGCATTGTTTGACAATCCGAATGCTCTGTGATTGGTAGATTGAGCTCTGCTCCACTTCAATGGAAACAAAACCTTAGCAACACTATCCTTAAGAACCTTTTTAGACTAACCTGTTCCAACATTTTGCGGTACCGCTCTAACATGGTAGCCCATAATGACTCCATTGTGAGTCTCTTTAAGCGGCGGCTGCCACAACACGCGGAGTTCCCCAGGGTTCTCGGTTTGGTCCACTTGAATGTTTATTGGTGGTGATGATGGTGCTAGAAAAATATGATTGATAATTTTATGTACGGACAACTGCGCACCACTACTGACAGCGTGACAGCTTCAGACAGAATCAAAACGCTTAATTAAAGCCCTTATACATATGTACCTTCCTCATGAGTAGTGAAGTGAATGGGCGCAGTGTAAAGGCTGATTCCCACTTGGTTGCCAGTGGCTACTCGGATGGCGTAGGATGTGGCCGGCCTTAGGTTCTGTAGGTCTACTGTTTGACGGACTTCTGTGTCTTTTCTGGAAAATATTGATAAGATTCTGATGACAAAATGCGGCAAAAGTAAAATGAATAAGATTTTGAGATAGTGCTGTATTTATAAATATCAATCTATAATATAAAAATGAATCGCAAAATGTGTTGGTAAGCGCATAACTTCAGAACGACTGCACCAAATTGGATGATTCTTTTTTTAATGTGTTCCTTATTGTCAGGTTTTTATATAAGAAAAATAAGAAATAAAAAAATCTCAAAATTCCCACGGGAACGGGGGCGCTGCGGGTGAAACCGCGGGGCACAGCTAGTATTCCATATATTTTATCTAAAACCTTTCATTAACGTCCCTTAAGTAACTTAAGTCTCCCTTAAGACTTTTGCCTTTTGCATGAAATTTTCAAAGAACTTACCTACTAATATTCAAGCTGGTAGCATGTTCCCAAGTATCAGTATAGTGTGTGTGTGAATACTGCAGCGAGTAATGTCTGGCGTGAGCTCGCAGCGTGTCTCTCCAGGATATTGATGCTGTACGGGATCTGACTGAGTCTATCCGAAGGTCTGAAGGTGGGGTTGGAGGTTCTGGGAAAGAAATATTATCAATATTGTTATCTTCAGAAGGTTTGAGGCCTACTTTTGTATCATACTTTTTAGTGGCTGTTCGCACTAGCGGTTAACCGTCGGTGGTTAGCCGGTTTCCACTGTAATAAGGACTAACCGTGCCAAGCGGTGTTACCCGCGTTGTACCCATTCCCGGGGGAATTTCGGGATACAATTTATCTCATGTGTTATTCTGATGTTACTCTTTCACGAAATCACTATCGGATGGATTTGGATGAAATTTTACAGTAATAATTCATGATACATTTTATCCCGAAATTCACAGTAACACCACGGGGCGCAGCTAGTGATAAATAAAAGCGAAGTGTATCTGTAAACGTGGTTTCAATTCAAAATGAGTAGTGTACCTAAAATAGTAAGATGTATGAGGAATGAAGCTGTTCCGTAAGGGTTGCTGGCGCGGCACTGGTACACGCCAGCGTCGCTGGCCTCCGAATACTGAAGGGTTAATGTGCTGGTGAGACCCGTCATGGTCTTGGATTCTGATAGTTTAATCCTGAAAAATAAAGAAAGGTAACTAGATTATACGCAGTTCGAGTATAGTGGTTGGTAATACGACAACAAGAAGCGGATCAGAGCGATGCGAAGCCCGATTCACCAATCACAACTCATTAGCATTGTCAAAAACTATTCGTAATGCATTGTGATTGGTCAATTCACAGCTCCGCTTCGCTTCAATGTAAACGCAAGGGTAAAACATCTTACGCTCAAAGGATAACACCGGAATAGTACTAAAGATCAATGCTATCTTTCTACAAAGCCTGCCTGTCGGCGAGAGAGAGAGAGAGGAAGAGAAAAGAAAGAGCAAAACTCACCTCTGTGTTTGATACTCCACAGCCAGTCCATCATGAGTCCAGGTGACTCTTACCGGCTCGTCTCCAATCGGACGACACTCCATCGTGATTGGATGTCCAAGTCGTGACGTCACGTTGGTAGATGCCGCGTCGAAATGTACTGGTTCTGAAGAAATCAAAGATTTTTTTAAGAATTTCAGCTGTCAGATTTGTAGTATTTTTTTCTTTAATTCAGAGTGTTTCATGTTTGGTGCAGTTTTCAAAAAATCTATTGTATATTTTTTTTGAGTATATTTTCCGGACATAGAACATTTTGGCTTTTGTACTTATGGAATTACCTACTTATGACCAAAAAAAAATCTTTACAGATCTACATACATAGATGGGGTAAATCGGGGAAGGTTATTTTTCTTCCCGAAATTCCTACAGTAACGGACAAAACGCGGGTAAAACCGCGCTGCAGGGCTAGTAATCGATAAACAAGTTACTTACTATTAACACTCATCCAAACAGTTTTGCTCAACGGCTGTCCTACTCCATTCTCTACATTACAGGAGTAAAGTCCTTCATCAGTGAGGGACACTTCCTCAATGATGAGGGTTCCGTTTGGAAGACTCAGGATTCCACCACCAGCTAGCTCCAGGACTGGTTGCCAGGTGCCGAGAAGAGCTGAAATAATTGGGGATGATTTTAAAACTTTAATTTATAAAGTGTATGTCTGTCTATGGCATAGTATGTCTGTATGTATGTATGGTCAGGTTGACCATCCACTCGATGAAGAAGATAGTATGTCTGAGCGCTCCCATGCTTTGTAGAGTAAGCTTAACAAATTATAATAATCATAAGACTGTGTGGGTGACCAGGAATGGTCTAAAACCTTCTTAAACTTACTAAATATGAACGTAAAGGCGTACCAAAATAATTAAAATTCTTGACTGTTAGTTTGATGGATTCTGATTCCCAAAATTTGTTCCAAAAATTATCACATAGTAAGATTTCATGTCAACTGCTTGGTATCTGTCCATCACATAGTAGGTAGTTATGAAGTGATGAAAATAGTATAAATCAAAAGAAATTCAAAAATCTAGATAATATGAATGATTTACCATCTTTTTTCATCCAATGGACCTGTGGCTGAGGGTACCCGCTGGCGCTGCAGGTGACGGTACCCTTTCTCCCAAGCAGCAATGAAGAGTTGGTTGGTTCTTCTAGCCATTTTGGCGCCACTGCAATTCAGAACCACAGAACGCATCTATATATATAAAAATGAAACCCGTTTTTTGTTGTCGTCGCATCACGCGTGAATGGCTGGACCGATTTCACTAATTCTTTTTTTGTTGTATTTGTTATTATTAGGAGAAGGTTCTTACGGAAAAAAATATTAAGAAAATCTCTCAGAAATATTGAAAATTATACATTTAATTTTGCATATTTAAAAAAACACGCGTAACGAATGTCAATGTCATTCACAGCCATAGACTATATTGAAAGAGCATTGTTTGTTCGGAAAGTATGATGCACTCATTGCTACGCTAAGGCGGTACGAAGTTCGCCGGGTCAGCTAGTTATTAATAACTATTACGATGTATAACCTATATTACTGAAAAGTTTCATCCCAATCCGTCCAGTAGATTTTTTGTGCAAGAGTAACAAACATACATCCATCCTCACAAACTTTCGCATTTATAATATTAGTAGGAATCTTTATGTTTCCTATTTTAGTCTTTGTGTATCTTTTCGTGAACGTTATTTCATTTGAAGATTTACTTTTATCTTAAAAAATGCTTTTTATTCATACTACGACTATTCATACTACTCATTACAAGTATTTCAAGCTAAACATTTCATCAAAATTTCTTAGGACACGCTTCTGCCCTAACAACTGCAATTTCCAATCCCTTATGTCTAAAATTTGCCCATTGCTATTAATATTACCTTTAATATAAAGCTCAGTAGACCGGTTAACCTTAGCCACGTGGTTGGAAGCCACACACGTGTAAGTTCCACAATGTTCCAATGACACCTTCTTGATCACTAACGCACTGAAGAGTTCGGAATTTCTTTCTATTACCTGCAAATATGATATACAAAGGAGGTAGTTAAAGTTTGCTAAGTAGGTGAGACAGTGCAGACGGTAAACAACAATGTAAAAGATCTCTGAACTTCCTTTAAAAATACTTTTCCTTCGCTGTCATGTCCTACCTCCATGACTGTTGTTTGATTCGGTAAATAAAATTCCTATTATGACGGACACCTTTGTCATTTTACCGCGGACAGTTTATCGTCCGATTAGGCAATTAAGATGCATATTATTTTAGCTTAGCACTACTGAACTAAGTATTTTCGAATAGGGTAGTGGCCAGCTGGAGTCGGAGTCTTTTAAGACCACCCTAAGACCTCCGATATTGTCTAACTGAACCTAACATAAGTTAAGAGCTACTTACTGAAATGTTTTCCATAAGAAACATACCTTTAAACTATTAGGAATCCTCTTCCCATCCTTCAACCACTCGAAATGTATCGGCAAGTCTCCACTTCTGACATTGCAATAGATATTTGCATTCTGTCCTTCCTGTAAATTATTTCCCAGCAACAATTCATCAAGTACAGGAGCTTCTATGACTTGTATTTCGAAGGATCTTCTCGCCATTTCACCGGAAGGACTTGTTACTATACAAGTGTAACTGGCTCCACTGATTTCTTTGGAGACATCGCTTATAGTTAGCACGCCATTTATGTTGATGTTAGGAGCATTGCGTCTGGCCTTTCTTTTGTTGTGCAAGTTCCGTCGGTAGCGTGATCTGAAGAGGCTGTTGGTAGTCAATATCTTGCCTTGATATTCCCAGTCTATTTTGCTGGAAATTCATTGGGTTTGTAAGTAATAGTAATTTGGTCAATCGTACATTTAAACCAAAATTTTATAAGACTGCAACCTTCGATAAACAATACACAACTAGATAACGGGTCACGTCCAAATTCAAAGCTAAATGTTGTTCACGTGGATATATACGTATACAGCTTCATTTGTTTACTACCGAACTGGGACAAAAGTTTTAAAACAGTTCTAAGTTCAACCCAATTACAACCAGAACACCTAGCAATCTAACTAAATAAAATAAGAGTTTCATGTTTCAAGTGCACTGTTATTCACCGAGACGTATTTTTTTCGCCGACCCGATATCTAGTTGTGTATTGTTGATCGAAGACTGCAACAGTGTAGAGAATTCGGTAATCCGCCGTATTTGGTATATGACACTAGATAACTAATAAAGTGTGAAGACAATGTTCGGTAACTGAAGTAGATTGAAGCAGGTTGGGTGACAGCATTAGGTAAACGACCTTATTGCGTTACAAATACGGAATACAAGATCAAGTAGTTAAATATACCTGATTGGGTACCCGTAGTAGGGACATCTTAAATTGACGGACTCTCCGCTTTGAACCTTGACTGGTGGCAGTGATCTAATGTAAGGTGGGCCTGTAACAAAGTATATTATATACTAGCAGCGCCCCGCGGTTTTACCCGCGTTGTGCCCGTTCCCGTGGGAATATCGGGAATTTTTATACATAAAAACCTTCCTCTTGAATCACTCTACCTATTACAAAAAACCGCATCAAAATCCGTTGCGTAATTTTAAAGATTTAAGCATACAGACAAACAAACAGACAAAAATAGCGACTTTGTTTTATACTATGTAGTGAAGTTAGTAACACAATAGATCTCTTTCTGTTGAATTTTCATGCCACAAGCTACCATGCTTCCAATATTACGGTGTGTTCAAAGCAGTGCCATTTAAGTATTCCCTCCGATTATCCTCTGTTACCTATTAGCCACTTAATTGCAGTAGTTACAGTTACAAAAATCCTTCAGACTTATGGGGTATTATTATGATAATACCAATAGCTATTCCTTTTTGCCACTATATCCGTCCTATATGTTATAACTCCGACTCTACTCATAAGTATGAGTATTCCCTTTTAAACCGAGTTAACATGAAAAGCTTCCAAATCTTAAAGGATACTACGTGAGAAAAACTATACTGTGAAAATTGAGACATCGAAAACTTTACACCGAAGTACTCATAGTGACTTGTTACTTGTTAATAAAGTCCATTTTTAAATTATTCTGTTCCCCTTTTACTTTGATGCACTGGGACATGTTTAACACTTTTAGAAGATGTTATTATATTACTAGCTTATACCTTACTTTTCAAAAGACTTCCCCTCCATCTTACCGTAAACATCCAGTCTATTCTCATGACTGGCGGAGTACTCTCCTTCTCTTGCTGTGCAGGTGTACAGACCTCCGTCTTCGAGTCTCACTCTTGAAATGTTCAGCTGAGCAACCACTGAGTTGTCTGATGTCATTATCTGGCCTAGTGCGTATCTGGAATAGTATTAGAATATTTAAAGAAACTGATAAAGCAATTTCACAAACCAGTGGCACAGTAGCATGTCAGAGCGCTTACTGTGTCCGGGGGTTGCGGGTTCCATTTCCTCCCGGAATTAGCAATATGTGCAGATATTGTTGTCGACATCGTCTGGATGTCAATTATGTATTTCATATAAAGTATTTTTGTTTGTTTATGTAACTTGTATTATGGACTATTCCATAATACAAGTTCAGAGCTAGATTGTGTCTAACCAATCATGTCTGAATATGTCCGAGTAATAGTCAAAAATTCAGCTAAGCCTGACTAAGAACAAGCGCCGATTATAAGCGGCAACTGTTGGATGTTGATTTGGATGCTTGCACAAGAGGTTAGAGTTTGAATGACTTGAAAATGAAATATTATAAACATAATATGGCTATTAAGTTATTGCAGAATATTATTACCTGGCATCTGTGTTGCTCGAGACTATTATTCCATCTCTCTCCCAAATGAACTGGGGTGGCCTTTCACCCACCGCTGAACATTGCATGCTGATCTGAAACATTAAACATATGAACGACTAGTTCTTCTCTGTAATGCCATTACCTGTTAATTGCGCAGGGTATTAAGAGATTCGTTCAGTATCTTCTCAATAACAAAATGTTAAAAATATAAGAAAAAATAAGTTTGAATTACTGTGATTATATATGTTTAGTATGTAAAATGTATATGTTTATTAAATATATGTGTATAACGTAACATGTTTTCGCTCAACCTGGGAATTGAACCCGGGACCTCACTCTTGGCAGGTGAGAGCAAACACCACTAGACCACTGAGGCGTTACTTTTCTAAAACTAGTAATATAAATTCATTCAACTTACATCTCCCCCGGGAGTAACTGTTCGCTCAGTGAAATGATGCGTGATAATCACGCGGCTATCAGACAGGCGTTTTCTTCTATCCAAACCTGAAAAAAGAAAGATGAAATAGAATTAAGTAAAGAAAACAAAGTGTTGTTCATTTCTTTGTTAAAGTTGTATAGCGCCTACTTTAATAAGTGAGTAAGTTCGTGTAGGTTGGTGGACAACCCTAGTATCGGAGTCAGTTAAAGAAGTAAGAAAGGTAATATAGGTTATACATCAGAATAACACATGGGATACATTTTATCCCGAAACTCCCGCGGGAACTGGTACAACGCGGGTAACACCGCGGGCCGCGGCTAGTCTATAATATAAAAATGAATCGCTAAATGTGTTGCTAAGCGCATAACTTCAGAACGACTGCACCAAATTGGATGATTCTTTTTTTAATGTGTTCCTTATTGTCAGGACAAGGTTTTATATAAGAAAAATAAGGAATAAAAATCTCAAAATTCCCACGGGAACGGGGGCGCTGCGGGTGAAACCGCGGGGCGCGGCTAGTATGGATATTATAATTGACACCCACACGTCACTCATTCCTATATCATCACCTAAAGAATCATTAGACGGTTCACACTACAATAACTTACTACTACTACAATAATTGTAATAACACTAAACCAACAATAATTTAACACAATTAATCCTATTCATTTACACCACAATAAATCTTATTAACAACATCGAAATTAGAACCAATACGATCTAATATATCATAATTACGTTAACATAAATTAAACTAATCAAATGTTACGGTTGCTAGGCAACCGGTGACTTTGTGACGTCATCCCGTGGGCTCCCACACAAAACTGCGATGCGATGCGATGCGAATTCGCATTATTTTACGAACTATTTTACACAAATGTACTATGCGTTGAGAACTGAAGAAGATAAAGTTTTTGATTATTTTTTGATAGAAGCTATGCAATAGCTTAATAGTTTTGTTATAAAACTAATATATAATCTTTCCATTAATCACATTTTTTTTTTTTCAAAACCCAATTCCTGTCCTGAAATGTCCTGAAATGGTGTCACCAAGGATGACGTAATATGACAGGAATGTGCGATGCGAAGCAGATCGGAAATTCTTACGATGCGTCGTGCGAATTCGCAGATTTTTGCGATGCGATGCGAATTCGCAGTTTTGTGTGGGAGCCCATAGATTGAAACTGGACATGCAGATTGGCACATCTAGAAGTTTAGTCTTTGTAAGTTAATGCCCAACATAAGTGGATCACCCCGCGGTTTTAATGGCGTTGCACTCGTTCCCGCGGGAATTTCGGGATAAAATGTATCCCATGTGTTATTCTGATGTATAACCTATATTACTGTAAAGTTTCATCTAAATCCGTCCCGTAGTTTTTTCATGGAAGAGTAATAAAAATACATACATTCATCCTCACAAACGTTCTCATCTATACTAATATTATAAAGCTGAAGAGTTTGTTTTGTTTGTTTGTTTGTTTGTTTGTTTGTTTGTTTAAACGCGCTAATCTCAGAAACTACTGAACCGATTTGAATAATTCTTTCACTGTTAGATAGTCTATTTATCGAGGAAGGCTATAGGCTACATTTTATCCCGAAATTCCCACGGGAACGGGCACAACGCGGGTAAAACCGCGGGGCGCTGCTAGTTTATAATATTAAGATAATTATTATACCAGATATTACAGTTTTTAGACCACCGTTAGGCTTCGGACATGGTGTAACAATTGAAATAACTGGGACTAACAATTTTAAGTGTCTTTCGAAGCACGGTAGCGCTCAGATAGAAATGCCACTATTCGCGACCGGAATTACAAATCGGTATAAAAGCAGTGGCCGAGCTGACTCAGCTGCTTAGATAGAAAGGCCACCATGGGCCACCCATCCAAGTTAGGGCTGACCTGCGCGTTGCTTAACAAGCGGAAGGAATCAACACAGACAAACAAATACTACCACGAGTTTTAACCCTATTCTGGTTTAGGTAGCTTTAAAAAAATGCCGACTCATATTCAATTTCCATTTATTCTGAAGATTTTCATTTTCAAAAGAATAAAGATCATTTTAACTGATATTTAAAGTTAAATAACATCGTTAATACAGGAAATTAATTTCCGGTTTTGCTTTTGTTAAGTAAAGTATTAAGGTCTCTACCCATTACACCGTATCATACCATGACCGTGCTATGAACGTTTCAGCACCGGCAAAATATTCTCATCGAGAATAGTCGACGTTGTTGGTTGGTGACGGAACGGTCTAGTGAGCATAGTCTCATACTTTTCAATACAAATAATACTTTTTGCCTGACACGTTCATAGCACGATCATGGTATGATACGGTGTAATGGGCAGAAGCCTTTAGAAATATTAAATAACTAACATTATATCTTTGTGTTCGTTTTCAAAATAATACTAATAGCTACTGCGTCTCTTAGTGAAGAGAATTATTTTTCAGTTACTTTCCTTTCGTAATGAAAAGTTGCAAGACACAAGGTACAATCAATTACAAAAGTTGAAGGTCACATTCTATATTACAAAACACCCAATGCTTGTTCAGATACGTATAGCAAATTATGATGCTGACTGTTTTTTTTAATTACTATCCTCGTTGGTCTTGTTGTCGCCTGCCAAGACTGAGGTCCCGGGTTCTATTCCTAGGTTGAGTGAAAACATGTTTCCTGCTTTTCAAAAATGGCTCCGGTTTGAGATCACCCTTAATCCTCCTCACTGTACTGATATCCTCGGTGAGACGAGAGGGGTTTGCCCAGCAGTAGGGCATTACAGGTTAGTACTACAATATATATATATGTCGGGGAAACAGCGATAATTATCCCACTATTGGGGTCATGTCACATCAGGATAAGCACGAGCATTAAGGTGTGAGTTGGTAAAGCGACTGCAGCAGTCGACTGCAGACTGCAGGCAGCAGGGCGTTGCAGTCGTCCGCAGTGCTGTCTGCAGTCGCTAATTCACTGCCGACTGCACACCATATAATCAACATTGCCAATGTGTGAAAATTACCCCAAAATGCGGGGAATTACAATCAATTAGAAATTCAATAAAACTATTTAAACGTAATGTAATGGTCAACTCGCACATACCGGAAGAATTTACAACTAACTAAGAACCTGAATGAAGTTGATTAAAAATAAGAATACCTACGTAAATCGATTGATATCGTAAAAAGCCTCGAAAAAGACCACTGGAATTCGAATGTTTTAAATTTTCATGAATTCGAAAAAAGTCCCAAATTTAAAATTAATAGTTATTTTGTTTTAGTTATAAAATTATTTATAAGTGTACCATGAAATCAAACGACTAATTATGATCTCAATACAAAAAAATACTCTTTTTAATAAATAAATTGAGGAGTAATTATTTTGAAAAATGGTAACCCAAATTCATTTTTCAAATTTTGACATAATACAATTTATGGTCGGAGAGCCGATCGCCACATTTGCTGCCTACCGTTGCAGATACAAATATGATAATAAATAATCGAACGTTTTCAACACAATTTGAAGGAACAAAACAACGTCGGTGACAAAAATAACATGGCTTTGATTAAATGAATTATAGTTATTAAAATACTTTCGTTTAAAGATTTCGGTTTTGTAATGCATTATGTATTTATTCCAACGTGTATTCACTTCGATCAACAATACTGTTAGTGACGATAGCGGATACGTCTCTCATAGTGTGTACGTAGTTTAAGACTGATTAGAATATTTAAGATAAGTTTTATTTAGTCCAGGTATATTTATTTAAGTAATATTTAGTAATGTACATAATTAAGTATTAAGGATTAAGTCGAGTTTAAGTTTTAATTGTTTATTGAATTCCAAAAAAGTTTTTTACGAGCGAGACGGCACTTTCCAAAGGGGCACAATCTTAGCTACGTCGTTGGAACTAAATTTATATTTAAACCTCAATATTTCATTGAACTGATTTTATATTTTTTGGGGTATACAGTCAAAATGGTCTTTTAAAAAAATGGTAGTGGCTGTCAAAAAAGTGAAGTTATATTATGCTTTTCAAGTTTTCATTATACTACATAGCAGAGATAAAAACCACGACACCTTGATCTATGCCACATTCGTCAATCTTAACATAATGATTTTCTATTGAGTGAAATGATTAATCATTACTAAGCAACCTAAATTGTATTAAAAAAATAACATTAGCTCCTACACTATTATTTTAGTTCGTTTTTCAAAATATTTTTCTCTTATCTGCTGTTGCTCTACGTCACGACTGCAGGACAGCACTCCGCGACCGCAGCAGAAGTGTCACCGCGCGTTCGAAATTTCATAGAAACTAGTAGTGAAGCTGTGTCTGCAGTTGCAGTCGACTGCTGCAGTCGCTGATCCAACTCACACCTTTATACCGCCAATACAACATCAGATATCTTATGATTCCTAGGTCTTGGTCTTGAAATAATAACTCACAGGACTTCATTACAATGACATTGCTTGTATTTTACACACGATCATCATGGATTACAGATTACAGTTAGGATACGTCTAGATTCAATTAATTGATGGAACCTAAACGACCTCCCTTCACCCCATTAGTCGTCCTGTCCACGCCATAGAATATCTTTTCCCTATTCTATACTCGATTCGCAATACGATCGTGATGTCGTCAACACCTCATCCTTCCAATCTACGTTTCCCATCTGATCCCAATACAACCGTCTCCATTTCCCTCCAAAACTCTAATGTCTCATCTTTTCATATCATAGACTCACTCACTCACTGCCACAGACCACCAAACAAACTCACATCCCTCTATCGAACAACTGTCATCTGTCATAGTGCGTAACACCACAGACTTAACATAGTCTATTCTCATACCACAGACTACACCACGAAGGTAGAACTCACGTCACGGAATAACAACACTACCGATTCCATCAGTCAACTGAATTTACAAACTACTCTTAAACTTCTACAGACTAAAACTAATGTAGTGACGTTATAAACCGCTATCTGGTGTGGCGCCACTGATGCCACGCTCCGACACGGCCATCCTGCTAGCACACGTCCTCGTGTGTTGGTTAACCTGCACAGAAATAACCAACGAGAGTATTTGTTCGCCTCGGCCACTTCTGACCAATCATATTTCTACAAACAGCTCAAATAAAGAAACTTCGTAACTGTATAGTTTTTTCTTTTAAATTACTCGAATAAAACCATAAAAGAGCCATAAGAAAATATCAACCAGAGCCATGTACCACTGTCGCTTGTAACAACAAATTAACACAATTTAATTAACCACACAAATCTAAACTTCACAAGAGTAAGCCCCTCTATCGCCACGGCTCTCCAGCCGACCAGCAATCGCAATTGCTCTCACACTATGCATATCCATCAAGTGGATCGCACACGTGCATCACCCTGTGACTGCACACTATGCCTCTGCAGACCCCGACCTCCGCCAGAGCTAAACGCGCACCGCGCACCCACGGACTGCTTGAGTTACCGACTACGTAATAGCTACTGGTACGGTCGAACACAATACGGCCGATAGAGTCCTTACTCGAGTTTCCACCAAAACAAGTTTACTCATCCTCATCAGAATCACTATTAACATCAACTTCGACTGGTACATGACCTACTGGCATCTTGCGTAAGAAATCACAAAGTAAATTATGATAACGTTTCATCTACCAAAACCCTGAGGCCAGTAACAGTGACAGACTCTGGTTCATTATTCACACACAATTAACAATTTAATCACAATTGATTTGCTACTGAGCCCTTATTCGTGGTCACAACACAAGATTTAGCAAACGCATTTGCCCTTTATGCACTTCCATTTCGGAATGCCGAGTCGTCCCATGACTCTACGGTCTTCGCTACCAGGCAAGACCCGACCACACTACCCAGGGCTACCGCCTACTGCCTACCCACGGACTACTACAAGTAGTAGACACCGATTTCTAACGGGCTACAGCTACGGCACCCTGGTGCGGTCTCAGACTGACCCACCGACATAAAAACCCAGTAACAATCAACAGCTTAATCAACCTCACTGTCTCCACCTTCGTCTGAGTCAGCTGTTACCCGCCCCACAGGCATCTTCCTAACGCGATCATGTGCATACTTGTAAGTACGTTTAGAGTTCAAAGCTTTTCAACGTGTAACGATCACCATCGTTCGCTCACTCCTGACCTAAATAACTCTACTTCAACAAAAGACTTTCACATTGCTTATCTCAACATAATACTAGAACATCGTCAGGCACAAGTACCCATTAAAAATCAAATTAATCTCAAATCAAAGTAAAGGTCAAGTGTGTGTGTCTCTATTGTCCGGCTATCCCCGTAGCCCTAATACGCAGTCATCCCTGTGACTGGCTGTGATCATCCCAGTGATCACCCATAACCCTGATCATCCCTGTGATCAGCCACTCTCGTGATCATCCCAGTGACCACCCGTGATCATCCCCGTGACCACCCAGACTCAAGAGGACACGCACAACTAGTTACCACACAGTCAAAAGTGACTACAGTTCATCATCACAAGGCTCAGAATTACTACCAATGGGTACTTGCCCTTCAGGCATTTTCCTATACCAGTCAATGACACTATATTGTGTACTCGTTCTCCTCTAAACCTCGCGGCCACAGTAATTTGCACTCGCTCGGTCAACCTGACTATTAAGAAGCTTGTTCTTCCTTAAATTCTTGATTTCAATCAAAAGTTAATTACAATTATTATCAATCGGGAATCTTCAATGCTATGTAACACATGAATACTAGGTACCACGTCATTTTCAACTTTAACTTCAATAGACTATTAATCTCAAATGCACATTACAATATGAGCCATGAGTAAGTAACAGTAAGCTTGTCTAGTCACGTCTAGTCACGGCAACCAGCCGACGAGCAATCACATTGCTCAACAACACACGGTCTCAGCAGACCACTCCACAGTACGGTCAATCCAGACCACGACCATCGCCGAGTTTGAACATTGAACTCAATAAGTCACATAGTCACATGAAACCCTTACTCATACTCTCATATTTTACAACGGGATAAACATCCAAAATACTTTCAATAAGCTTTCTACTTTATCAAGTGGTACGAAGATTCACTACAAAACTCTCAATGTTAACTGACTCAAATATCACAAAATAGCTCACCGGATATTTCCCAACAAACCAATCAATACCGCAATACATCACCAATTTAACATCCAATGTGAATTTGTCGTGATAGATTCTTGAATAATTTGGAATACCGCAATCCCTCATATTCCTCAGGTAACAGGACCGAGAAGAGAACCACGCTCCTCCCTAGACGAGGTTCATCAACGCTCGCAATAATTACCAGCATTGAACCAACATGAAAATAAGAAAACATATTAGAACATATCACATTACGTACAAGATTAAACTTGACTCTTTCGGAAGCTCATAATTACCTTCTTAACTCCACAATAGAGTAGAAAACTAACTAACTATACTCACAGAACATTCCAAGTTTTATAACCAATTGCAAAATAAACATTACGTAAAGCACCATAGTCGTTGGGATGATGATTCAGACATATCTCTGAATACCACGAGCTTCATAATCCAGTGGAAGGTACATGAATTTCAATCCCGTCGTCGTCGTCGCCGTCGTCGTCGATAATATGCACTAACGAGCTCAGCTTGCAGCTCTCAATATTCTTTCATCTTATCATAAACCTAGCTCCGCGGTTGAAATGGTTTATGCTCGTCCACCCGTGGGAATATAGCATCCTTATCATTCTCTGTTGGAGGCTCAGTGGCCAATAGCGATCCTTATCCCTCTGCTGGAGGCTTAGTGGGCAATAGCGATCTTTATCCTTCTCTGTTGGACGCTCGGTGGGAAATAGCGATCTTTATCCCACTTCTGATGTCGGGGAAACAGCGATAATTATCCCACTATTGGGGTCATGTCACATCAGGATAAGCACGAGCATTATACCGCCAATACAACATCAGATATCTTATGATTCCTAGGTCTTGGTCTTGAAATAATAACTCACAGGACTTCATTACAATGACATTGCTTGTATTTTACACACGATCATCATGGATTACAGATTACAGTTAGGATACGTCTAGATTCAATTAATTGATGGAACCTAAACGACCTCCCTTCACCCCATTAGTCGTCCTGTCCACGCCATAGAATATCTTTTCCCTATTCTATACTCGATTCGCAATACGATCGTGATGTCGTCAACACCTCATCCTTCCAATCTACGTTTCCCATCTGATCCCAATACAACCGTCTCCATTTCCCTCCAAAACTCTAATGTCTCATCTTTTCATATCATAGACTCACTCACTCACTGCCACAGACCACCAAACAAACTCACATCCCTCTATCGAACAACTGTCATCTGTCATAGTGCGTAACACCACAGACTTAACATAGTCTATTCTCATACCACAGACTACACCACGAAGGTAGAACTCACGTCACGGAATAACAACACTACCGATTCCATCAGTCAACTGAATTTACAAACTACTCTTAAACTTCTACAGACTAAAACTAATGTAGTGACGTTATAAACCGCTATCTGGTGTGGCGCCACTGATGCCACGCTCCGACATATAAAATTCAAAGTCCTGACTGACTGAATGACTGATAACCAACGCACAGCCTCAACCGCTACACCTAGAAACATGAAATTTGGCAGGAAGGTTCTTCAAGTGCACACTAAAGATTTTTGAAAATTCCAACGGAGCCGGGCTCAACGCGGGCAAAGTCGCAGGGCAAGGCTAGTATATATGTTAAATAAGCTCCCGACCGTTATCGGTCATGGCAACTGCAATCTAATTCTCTACGACTTGTGATTGTGTGCTCGCATGTGACTTAAGTAACCAATTTTTCTTGTAATAAGAATAATTAGTCTTGTCAAGACAAGTTGAAATGTTTTGTGATATTAAATGTGTACTCAACATTTGCATGTATGTAACTGTACCTTTAACATATCGATTCTGATCATCAAGCCAAACCCATCAAACTTCAATGATTGGTCCATGTAATAGCTACAAATTGCCCTAGACGTGCTGAACTAATGTCATTCATACAACTAAATTGCCTTAGCTTCTAACGAGAAAGTAATCATATGCTGACCGGAGTCTGGCGATGCTTTTAGATTGACATCTGATTCAATATGTGAAGCGAAATTGATGTGAAGTTAGCGTTTCATGTGTGTGAAGTTAGGTTCGAGTATTAATGAAGTTAAGGACGAACTAACGTTTGGTCTGGAATGTAGGCGTAATTATTTAACGGAAATGATGTTATAACTGACCTTTTCCCAAAGATCTTTTTTGAGATTAGATAAGACTAGCCGCGCCCCGCGGTGTTACCCGCGTTGTATCTGTTCCCGCGGGAATCATGTGTTATTCTGATGTATAACCTATATTTTTGTAAAGTTTCACCCAAATCCATCCAGTAGTTTTTTCGTGAAAGACCAGCAAACATACATCCACACATCCGTCCTCACAAACTTTCACATTTTTATTATGAGTAGGATTATATGATAAGATTTTAGTCTAAGGACACACCCACAATGTAAGCGTAGGTTACAAGAGATTTTATTGAAAAAGAACATAAAATTAAGTGTAAGGTTGCGTCCAGAATACGTAACACTAGCAGCATCCCGGGGTTTTACTCGCGCTGTGTACTTCCCCGTGGGAATTTTGCATTTTTATTTGTTTTAACGTTATAAATACGAACGTTGGTGAGGATGGATTTATCTATGCATGGATGGATGAATGTTTGGTGCTCTTTCACGCAAAAACTACTGAACGGATTTGAACGAAAGTTTACAGTAATATAAGTTATACATCAGAATAACACATGGAATAAATTTTATCCCGAAATTCTCGCAGGAACATGCCCAATATGGGTGAAACAGCACCGCTAGTTGTATATAAAATAGGTACCAAATCAAACACAGTACCCGAATGCCCATTTCATTACAGATCTCACAGATAGTTCGCCGGAAACATGCTAGTTTCCGCTTCTGGTATCGAAGCTATTCGGCCGCAAACATCAATTAGGAACGATTGATTACGTTCCTAGATGCAGAATATTGATGCGAGTTGATGGAATGGTGCAGTTTTAATGGAGAATTATGTAACGGTGGTAATGCATACGTTTTTATATGTAAGGTGAATATGTTTGTGTAAATGATTGTGGAGTGGATCGGTGGGGTGATGGTTACGGTGTACGAATAAAAAAAAAACAAAAGACGTGTGGCACTCGGGGACTGAATGCCTGCATCGTGCTAACGTTGTGTTCTGGGCATATACGTAGGCAATGTTTGAGGAGCGTGAGGTTTTTTCGTTACGGAATTTCTGGATTCGGTCCCCGCGCTCAAGGCCCGCGATAGAAGCTATGCAATAGCTTAATTACATCCCACTGTTGGGCAATAGCCTCTCATCATATCTTGGATATTTGAGTAACATGTTTTAGGTATATTTAAATGTTTTTTAAACATATAATCGTAGTGTAAGGGTGGAACTATCAAACATGAACACACAAGATTCACAGAAAATTGAACTCTCGAAAATACAATTTTGTGATTAATTGTCAAAAAATCGCTTGACAACATTGTTACGGCTTGGCGACAACTTGTGGTGTTTATGCATTTGAGCTATGTTTATGCTACTTTCATACATGTCATATTCATTCATTTCGAGTAGGTTAGTGGCCAACCCTGGTGTCGGAGCTTTTAGACCGCCTAAAGGCCTCCGACATGGTCTTACGATTGAAACAACCGGGACCGACTGCTAAACGTTCCCTCCGAAGCACGGTAGCGCTCAGATTGAAAAGCCACCATCGGCCACCCATCCAAATAAGGGCCGAGCTGCACGTTGCTTAACAATCGCAATGGTCTAACATCGCTTAGTCAAACTACACTGCGAGCGCTACGTTTTATATGATTGGTGGGCTTCTATCCTTATGTTACGTTGAAATACGTTTGATGTAATCGGTGTGTTACCCAAACCGTTATGTAATGTAAGTATGTACATAATTTGTACCTTGATTTGGGTACTTAAATATGTGAAGACGGATCGTAATGTCCTTTAAAAGGCCGTTTTGTGTCGTACAAATGACATTAAGATACACATTAACATTTATGTGTTTTACGTATTCTGTATCGCGTGATAACATGAAAAAGTATTGTTGTTTATAATAATATTATGTTTTATTTGTTGTACTAGCAGCGCCCCGCGGTTTTACCCGCGTTGTGCCCGTTCCCGTGGGAATATCGGGAATTTTTATACATAAAAACCTTCCTCTTGAATCACTCTACCTATTACAAAAAACCGCATCAAAATCCGTTGCGTAATTTTAAAGATTTAAGCATACAGACAAACAGACAAACAAACAGACAAAAATAGCGACTTTGTTTTATACTATGTAGTGATTACAAATACACGTTCCTAAAAGGTGTCGGCTAGAGGTGTTGCGTTTGAAGAATGGAAAGCGAGCCCAAGAGCTAAATAGAAAACGTTATAAGTAACAATCCTTTAAAAAAGGGACGTACTTTTAAATTAAGAACATCTTTCTAGTTTTTACAGTCTGTCAAAGCCGTTTGGAATAAGGGTGCTTTCAAATTATGCGTTTCGTGTCGGACCGCTGCGGTGCCGAAGCGGTGCGTTTGTCGTGTTGTGAACGTACGATCGTGTGTTTTCATACAAAACGAGCCGTGCGGCAACAGTGCGGCGTCGGTACCGCGAAATAATTTTAGTACGCACTGTTGCCGCACGGCTCGTTTTGTATGAAAACACACGATCGTACGTTCACAACACGACAAACGCACCGCTTCGGCACCGCAGCGGTCCGACACGAAACGCATAATTTGAAAGCACCCTTAGAAACATTATTTTGAAGTGTCCTCAATGCGATGACACGGCATAAGGCATTGAGTTATATGTACGTTAGTACAGTACATATAACTGTGGCATAAGGATTGTTATTCATTAACGTAACATTGAACTCGTACAAAAACTATCATCTTGTCTAACTGCCACAACATTTAATAATTACACCCAAATTGGTACAAAAACAAAAACACCACATTGTTCAAGTGCTCAAAAATCGTCCCAAAAAGGCTAATATTTTGGTCCGCACAAAAGCCTAATACGTACAAATATAGGGTAGTTGAGTATGTTGAAAGCGCTGGGCGTTCCGCACTCAATTCGGACGGGAGATAAATAATGGTAATAAATAATCTGCTAGTGACATCCACCGTGTGGAGTGCCCCTTTACGTCAACTGTTCCGGACACCCGCTCACACCGATGCAAAACAAGAATAATAAGAATATTTTCTTGTGAGTTTTTTAGATAATTTTCTATACAAGCAAGTTTAAAGGTAAGGAAAAGCTAAACAACGATATATAGATCAAACGTAACATCTGTAAAATATAACTTGTGTAAAAATACTGGCGACCCAATGCTTCGGTCGTTAGACACTTTGGTGTAGTGTTTCGATCAAACATGCTTCGTGTAAAGCAAAGGTCTCCAGCGTGAAGATGAAAACTGAGTTTGCGATATTAAAATTTTATTAAAACCATTCGATTGCACCCCGAATGTACCCAATTGTACCGTATTTTAAATCGTTTGTACCCTGACAGAAAACAAAAATAAAAATAAACAATATAAAATTAAATTTTACCATAAATGAAACTGGATGTATCAACTTAAAAATCGTTTGTACCGACAGACAAGTGGGCGAAAACAGGCAGATAGACAGATAGACAGTTTTCTGTCTTTCCCCGACAATGGGACTGGACCTACAATCGGACACCATACCATACTGACACACGCATACTGACAGACATAACGTCAGAAAAAGCCGATAACTGCATCTTATATATAAAATTCTCGTGTCACAGTGTTCGTTCGCGTACTCCTCCGAAACGGCTTGACCGATTCTCATGAAATTTTGTGAGCATATTGAGTAGGTCTGAGAATCGGCCAACATCTATTTTTCATCCCCAAATTCCCGCGGGAACGGGTACAACGCGGGTGAAACCGCGGGGCGCAGCTAGTTTTTATATAAAAATCGGAAAGTAGGGAAAGGTATAGGTACTGATATACTCGTTCTTAAGTTTAAGCAAAAATTACTAATTTTGAAACTACGTTTAAGGACGCTTCGCTTTTATTTCTCCGGTGACCATGGTTCCTGTAACAGAGCCAAAACGTCAGATCAAACTGTAAAACAAAAGCGAAGTGTATCCGTAAACGTAGTTTCAATTCACAAAAAGGCGTTATATATTTTACTATTATTTACGTTCGGTGTAACCCGCAGCCTTATTTTATTGGAATGCCTTCTGTTGTTTTCAGCATGGATTACGTTTGTTCAGTAATATTCCTCTCACGGAAACGCTAACAATTCATTGGATTCGCACATTGCGTACCAAATACTATTCTTATGAAATGCCTATTGTATGAAAGGAAAATCAGGGGGTGTTCAATTGTATTTGATTGCGGGGAAACGACTTGATCTCGTGCGATTACTTGGAGATAAGTGAGTTGAAAGATTTAGGTGCGATTTTTTGGCGTGTATTTTGAATTCGATGCTTTGATAAGGTACTACAGCATCCGGTTTTACCCGCGTTGTACAGTGGAAAATTTGAGATGAAATATAGCCTGCAACCTTCCCGTTGAATGTGGCTATCCATTACAAAAATAATAATTGAAATCAGATTAGTAGTTTCTGAGATTAGCGCTTTTAAACAATGAAAAAATTCCTTTCAGCTTCTTTAGTATTATTACGCTCGTGGCGTTGTTTAAGGGTCTAGACAGACGGACTGCAATTCAACTGCAATCCGACTGCTAAATGGCAGTTCAGATGCAGTTTGAATGCAGTTGGCTCGACTGCAATCAAACTGCACGTCGACGGGCAGTTGGCGTGCAGTTGGATTGCAGTCTGAGTGCAGTTACAACGACTAACGTGCAGTTTGATTGCAGTCGAGCCAACTGCATTCAAACTGCATCTGAACTGCCATTTGGCAGTCGGATTGCAGTTGAATTGCAGTCCGTCTGTCTAGACCCTAACTAAGCGATGTTAATTCATTGCGATTGTTAAGCAACGTGCAGCTCAGCCCTTACTTGGATGGGTGGCCGATAGTGGCATTTCTATTTGAGCGCTCTGCCGTGTTTCAGTGGCACGTTGAGCAGTCGGTCCCTTTAGGCCATGTCGGAGGCCTTTAGGCGGTCTAAAAACTCTGCCACCAGGGTTGGCCACTAACCTACTCAAAATAAATCTATACTAATATTATAAAGCTGAAGAGTTTGTTTTGTTTGTTTGTTTGTTTGTTTAAACGCGCTAATCTCAGAAACTACTGAACCGATTTGAATAATTCTTTTTGTAATGGATAGCCACATTCAACGGGAAGGTTATAGGCTATTTTTCATCCCGAAATTCCTACGGGAACGGGTACAACGCGGGTAAAACCGCGGGGCGCTGCTAGTGAATTAATAAAAATGTAATATTCGGTATTTTTCAAATATAATTATTCCAGTATTAAATAATTCACCACGTCTTTTTGGACGGTTTTTCAATTCCGTTTGAAAACAGTTATGAACTAACGTTGAATTCTTTGAATCGCAAACTTTGTAGCTGTACATTTTTCGTCGCAGAACCGATCCAACATTTCAACTATTTACTGAGCGCTAACAAACTTAGGGAACTTTACCTCTTACTGAGTCTTCTTTGTAATTTGAAGCGTTCGTGTACCTGTAAAAAATAAAAATATATTATTATAATTAATATCTATTAACGCCTTCGTAGTCTAGTGGCATGTGCGCACGACTGCCAAGACTGAGGTCTCAGGTTCCATTCCCAGGCCGAGCGAAAACATGTTTTCAAATATGACTCAGGTTTGAGATCACCAACCCGTATTAGGCAAGCGTGGTGATTACGCCTAAATTCGCCTCACTGTACTGAGAGCTATTTGCCCAGCAGTGGGACATTACAATAATACCTTTTCTATTTATTAATAACGGGACGATATCGCCTTTGACATTACATTTGGGAGCTTGGGACAGTATAATAAGTTCGACGAAAAAAAATCTGCTTTGGAATATATGTATAGCTTTTTAAATACAAATATATCAACAGCAGCATTTAAACAAATATTACAGTTTGCTATCGACGGATTATGAACTAACGAAAAATTATGCCATAAATCGCAAATTCACAATCTCTCGACAATTTATAATCTTAGGGGTTAGATTATAAACCAACGTAAAATACAATTTTCCGGTGACATACATGGAGAAACGTTGCTCTGAAACCATCCTAATGCAGCCTCCTATCATCTATCATCTAATAGTGATACAGATGGAATAGAAGCCAGGAAAACTATCCAATATTGAGACGAGATATCAATTCTCGGAACGGAAATGGAAGAATTAGTTATGGTCCAATGTTTCGAGCTGAAACAACTGGGCTGTGATATTACGACGTTTCAGAAATAATATTCATTGTGATTTGTGATGTTTAATATAAATAAGTATATAAAAAAAATATTAACACCTGTTATAATATACCTTATGGCCCTTATTAATAACGCGGTGTAACTAAAGCACTGTTTTAAAGTGTTGTCTCTTTTGCTCTTCGGATCATTGCGTATGTTAGTGAGTGTTCCCACTACGCCGGACCGGCAAATCTGCCGGTCCGGTAAATCTGCCGGAAGGGCTAGTGGCTGTACAATTTATATGAATTTATATGAAATCGTGCACATTATCCCGGACCCGGTATAATGTGAACGAGTTTGTGCTAGCTTCATATAAATTGTACAGCCACTAGCCCTTCCGGCAGATTTACCGGACCGGCAGATCTGCCGGTCCGGCGTAGTGGGAACACTCACGTACGTGCCTTCCAAAGCACGTTAAATTGAATTATAAACAAGCCTAAAAACATATAAAAAATAATTGAACAGAACTGTTTTATTCAATACCTTATTGTATTGTATTGGTATTGTTGTTCGACATATTTGCTTTGCCATTTGCTATGCATTGTCAAATTTCAGCTCAATCGGAAATTTAATTTATTTAAAAGGTGAAGTTTTATCATATACATATTAAAAACAATATCTGCTTGTATATAATTGATTTTCTCAAAAACAATTAATTGATTTTTATGCGATTTTCACTACCATACAGAATGGTTCAAGTCAATGGTTACTTATCATGCCAAAATTCCCACAGGAGGGTACAACGCGGGTAAAACCGCCGGCCACTGGTAGTAGTTGAATAATAAAATCTATTATTATATACATACTATTTTCAGCGTTACTTTGTAGCCATTTTCATGTAGATTGGGATGGAAAATACTTCGATCAACAATACTCAACTAGATATCGGGTCACGTAGAAAATCAAAGCTAAATAGCACCTAAATAGTGTCCGCGTGGATGACGTGTGACAGCTTATTTTGTTTACTACCGAACTGAAACAAAAGTTTTAAAACAGTTCGAAGTTCAACCTAATTACAACCATGACACCTAGCAATAAAGTAGCAAATATTATACATAAAATAAGTGAGAATAACGCCTCACTTTTCAAATGAGGCGTTATTCACCGAGACGTATTTTTTGCGCCGACCCGACATCTAGTTGTGTATTGTTGATCGAAGGGAAAATAACTGTAAAATCATAGCGATTACTTGCGTTTTGCGTTTTAGGCGTTTCAACAAGCTATAGTATACACATATTAATACAAATTCATTTCTCTTATATCAAACGCAATATATTTTTTGGGTCACTGAGTTGGCAATACACGAAGTGTGAAAAATCAGCCAGTGTAACAAGAGCTATCGAGTTAGTCAAGATATTTAAAGGGTGAATATGGGAATAATGTGGAAGGTTCCGTAC
Source organism: Cyclophora punctaria (assembly GCA_951394245.1). Classification (NCBI taxonomy): domain Eukaryota; kingdom Metazoa; phylum Arthropoda; class Insecta; order Lepidoptera; family Geometridae; genus Cyclophora; species Cyclophora punctaria. Next base: position 1,794,998 of record OX596191.1, read on the forward strand.
AAATAAATATTCTTAGGGCTTTTTCAATAAATGCTCTGTAACTTCTTCTTCATCGAGTGGATGGGCAACCTGACCCATCCTGGTGTCAGTTATTGAGCCGCCAAAGGCCTCTGACTTGGTTCATGTAACGACTACTATCCGTAGAAAGTAACCGGGACTGACGGCTTAAAACACTGTAATTAAAATACTTTTAAACTGTGTTTAGTCTCTTTTACTCTTCAGAAAATTGCGAATGTCAGAAAGTGACAAACTATTTGATAGATAAATTAAACGTGTGTGAATTGATCCGGGTATATTTTATATCTATAATATAAAAATGAATCGCTGAATCTGTTGCTAAGCGCATAACTTCAGAACGACTGCACCAAATTGGATGATTGTTTTTTTAATGTGTTCGTTATTGTCAGAAAAAGGTTTTTATATAAGAAAAATAAGGAATAAAAATTTCTAAATTCCCACGGGAATGGGGGCGCTGTGGGTGAAACCGCGGGGCACAGCTAGTTACATATATATATCTAAGCAACATCCAAGGAATCCTAAAAACAAGGGTTAAAAACCCAACTTGAAGCAAAGAGCTCAACTTACACTGGACGCTTTCAAATAACGTTTTATGTAGATCTTGTTCTGTTTTTTCGTAATATCGTTAACGGCGATATGAATCGTTGTGTTTGCTAACTGGGTATTTTAATAATAGTATCATTCTATACTCTATCCATAACAATATATAAGAGTTTGTGAGGATGGATGTATGTATGTTTGTTACTCTTTCACGAAAAAACTACTAGACGGTTTGGATGAAACTTTACAGTAATATAGAATTTACATCAGAATAAAGCAAAGGATACATTTTATCCCGAAATTCCCGCGGGTACAACCGGGTAACACCGCGAGGCGCGGCTAGTACATCCATCCTCACAAACTTTCGCATTTATAATATTACTAGCAGCGCCCCGCAGTTTTACCCGCGTTGTGCCTGTTTCCGTGGGAACTTCGGGATGAAAAATAGCCTATAGCCTTACCGTTGAATGTGGCTATCTATTACATAAAGAATTATTCTAATCGGACTGATAATTCCTGAGATTACCTCGAACATACTAACAAACAAACTTGAAAATTTTACCTTTTTATAATATTAGTATAGATTTGTATATTGAATTTTATTTGTATTTCTGGATAGTTTTAGAAGCTGTTTTGCCAAACATTACAGAAGCACATTAAGAAAATAAAAGCAATAAATTACGAAATCTTGGACCGAAAATAAGGAATAAATCATAGCACACTACATTTAACAGAAAAACGGAAAAATCAACTAAAATAGACATTTTGATGTATTTTTAATATTATCTAGCCGCGCCCCGCGGTGCTACCCGCGTTGTACCCGTTCCCGCGGGAATTTCGGGATGAAAAATAGCCTATGTTACTCGTGGATAATGTAGCTTTCGAATGGTGAAAGAATTTTTAAAAACGTACCAGTAGTTCTTGAGCCTATTCACAAACAAAGTTTACCTCTTTATATTAGTGTAGATGTAGATTTATTGAGTGATTTTGTAGTATATTATACTAGGACTACCCTGCAGGTTTACCCGCATTGTGGCCGTTCCCGTCGGAATTTTGGGATGAGAAATTGCGTATTAACTTTCCGTTGAATGTGGCTGTATCAAAAATAATGATTCCAATCGGATTGGTAACTTTTTCGAACATCAAACAATCAAACAAAATTGAAAAATAAACTTCTTTGTAATTTTAGTATAGATGAAAAATTACGTCAATTAGTCATTTATCATTCATTTTGAGCAGGCCCGTGGGCAACCTAGGTGTCAGAGTTTGTTGACCACCTAAAGGCCTCCGACATGGTCTAACGATGAAACAACCGATAACCAGTGCTTATCGTGCCCTCCGAAGCACGGTGGCGCTTAGATAGAAACGCCACTATCGGCCACCCATCCAAGTAGGGGCGAGCTCCACGTTGCTTAACAATCTCAATGAACTTACTCTACATTGCTTGTATAAACTACGTAACGTTAGTTACGTCATTAGTAAAGTATCAATTTAATGGACGTCTTTAAGTGTAACAGTTATACACTCTTTGGGTATACAAGAAATCGTAGGCACGTTGCCGATTCGAGGCGTTAGATCGCAATACGGAGCCGTTCTGAACAAAATTACCCAAAAACATGTTTTATTTACCAACATTTGAATGTGAAGAGTAGCATAAAATAGATGTGAATAATTCATATTCGAGTAGACTATAGCTTTTTGTTATAGGTCCTGTAAAATTTGAGACGAAACACAGTAGTAGTAGTATTAGAGTCAACACTGCGTTAAGCGTGCACGCGTCGGTTCACTTTCGTATGACACCGCACGCGACGGGCGCCCGCGACGGTTCACTTTTTTATGGAACCGCGGCGTGCGCACGCTTAACGCAGTATTGGCCCTTAGGGTTGCGGGGACGCCAACAACTATGTCTGCACATATTATTCGCTCCTGGCGGGAATCGAACCCGCAACCCCCGAAACATGCGCTGTCCCTGCTACAGTGCCAACGGGCTTGTCTTATAGACATAACATCGAAGTTAAACGTCTAATATTTTTTATGACAAAAAAGCTGGCTAAAGATTGTCACGACATTTTCACCGTCTTAAATAACTTAAATCAAAGTTTTTAACTTTAACTCTATTATATTATTTCCTCCTCACTGTACTGATATCTTCAGTGAGATGAGAGGCCTTTGCCCAGCAGTGGAACATTACAAAAACAAACAAACCAAACGTCAACTGACGGCAGTATCTGTTATTCCGTCTGTTTTTTTCCCATAATCTGAGACGTCAGATAAGCTACCATGATCTCGACGCACCGATGCCAAAACGTTGTAAGTCATCTTTTATTTATATTCATTTTATGCATGACGTGTTTTCTTTGGACTGAAATGGAAGTATGTGTCAGTTTTTTTGTGGAAACAAACGAATTGTTCTGTCCGTCTTTATTTCCTCTTGTATTATATTAAGTGAATTATTATCACAAATTTTTGTCTCTGCTTTTTCTTGATGGTGTTAATTTATACGTAGTTTTAAAGTGAAAAATTAAAAAATGCGCATTGGGACTGTAAAACAAAGTATTGTCATTGGCAAAATATTTTCGTAATGCGCTGTGATTGGTCAGTTGAGCTCCGCAAAACTCCGCTCCGCTTCAACGGAAACGCATCCAAATAATATAATCTTTGTAAAGTTTACTTATGCCAAAAGTATAGACAGCATTTGGCAAACAGAGTTTGGCAGATTTTAGATTTAAAACAAGACTAAGAATTTGTCAGACTCAACCTGAACAAGTCTCCATTTTAACTTTGAAGTCGAGATTTTTTATAATCTTCTTCTTCTTCTTTCGAGTCAATGGCGAAAAATAATTTTTAGTATTTATATTTTTATAATTATTTAGTAAGAATAGTTTTTGAGTTCATCTTTACTATACAGGTATGAGTAGCATAGCTTATGTTTAAGTAAGATTCTAATGTCATTTTGAACATAATATTATAGTTAGATTTATGTATAAACTAATTTTATAAGAAGAAATTTCAATTCATTTCAAATATGCAACTGCTTAAAATTTTTCATCAATACATTTTAAGAGACAGTCATTTGTCAAATTCAACAAAAAACCCGTAAAATTTTCAAATTCAGAACTATTTCTACTGTGTGCAGTTGGTATCTGACAAAGGCATAGTATTCGATTTAAATTTTTCATATTAATGTCACACATTTTTCGTTTGTTTGGGTTGAACACTTTTTATACATCGTCGTCGGTATTTTGGTATCGATACGTAGCGAAGTTCACGGCCCAGTGGAGCGCAAGTAAAGCCCCTTGGACACAATGCACTCGACTTTGTTTATTTTTGACGAAAAATATGGAAATATTTCACAATTTACCGGTTTTATTCGTGTACTGTCGAGGTTTTGTTGTGGAAATATCTGGAGATGATAATACATATTACAATATTACGTTACTAATTATGTAATTTCCCGCTTCTGAGCAAAGGCCTCTTAAATAACTGAAGATGTCAGTACTGTGAGGATGATTAGGCGGTCTATATCGTGTTAGAATATCATAGACATCCCGTGACCACGAGCGGTGTAATACGCTCGAAAAGTCGGGTACGTATCTAATATCTAATATATATATAAAAATGAAACCCGTTTTCGTTGGTCGTGGCATCACGCGTGAATGGCTGGAGCGATTTCACTAATTCTTTTTTTGTTGTATTTGTTATTATTAGGAGAAGGTTCTTACGGAAAAAAAATTTAAGAAAATCTCTCAGAAATATTGAAAAATATACATTTAATTTTGCATATTTAAAAAAACACGCGTAACGAATGTCAATGTCATTCACAGCCATAGACTATATTGAAAGAGCATTGTTTGTTCGGAAAGTACTGCATCATTGCTACGCTAAGGCGGTACGAAGTTCGCCGGGTCAGCTAGTTTTATAATAAATACGTTATAATTATTCTAACGCGATATAGACCCGTTTCATTTAGTATAATGAGTACCACACACATTCTGATTATTCTTATTCTTAATTTTTCAAAACGATCTGTAAGAATGACTCAATTACTGATCAATTTCATTCAAATTCGCACTGGCTACAATAAGACTGACGAAAGACAGTTTTAGTTTCGACGACAAGACCGTCTAACAAGTCACAAAAGTGGACTAAATTTCTAAATAATTTAAACATAAATAAAGTTGTCGCACTTCTAAAGTAGTACCAAGTAAGTTTGTAACGTACGTTAAAACCATAAAAGTAAGTTTAAAGTCACATTCAAACTAGTTTAAACTTAAAGTTTAATTCTCCCATTAAACTCTTCAAGTTCATAATTAAGTACTGAGCCATTATTAATATTAATGTCTTTCAAGACGACGAGTTAAGCACTATGACGCGTTAGTGCTTAGTGAATAACTTAGGTGCGCTAAGTAAGGCTAAGTTACATTTCAGAGTTGTGGGTTTAAGTT